>OU898277.1:46040534-46593034 GCA_918026665.1 Diabrotica balteata
AATTTTTTACAAAATTTTATTTTGCAAAGTATACAAGCAAACCTTACTTGTAACCATAAAATGGGTTTTATGCAAAAATAGTAGTGATTAAATTACATGAACAATAATATGAAACAATCAAAATATTTTAGTTGTATCCAATTCTTAGTAAGCAAAACATGATCAAATTCATATATGCTTGTGGAAAAGTTGGATTTTACTGTATGTCCCTTTTGACACCCAAGTTCATATTGTATAATAAATTCAGGTAACACAGGGACCACAGAGAGATACACACTATTATTTTTAAAATACAGTTTTATAACAATGAGTTTAGAAATACAATTTATGGCAACTAGTCTAGTATATATGATTAACAAATGTAACAAAGAACTCTTACTAAATAAAATAGGGAGCAGATTTAGTAAACATCAACTAAATAAATGAGAAACTAAAGCTTATTCATTTACAACAAAAGATCTTAGTTTTACGATATTCCAAATATGTATTGAAATCGCTTTTACAGACATTATAGTGAAATCCTTAAGACAACCAATAAAGTCAATACGATTGTTAAGGTGGGCCATATTAACAGGCTTCATTGAACTGTAAATGGGACATTCAAATAGTAAATGTTCAAACTGTTTTGTGTTACAAATAGTACAAATTTGAGATGGTTGAATATAATATGATATACCATTATAGATAAATTTTAACACAGCAATTAGATGTTTTAAGTTGTGCCATGGTACAAATTTATTTTATAGGAATTTGAATTTCTAGATATTGCTGTAACATGGTATCTACGGATGAATGTTTGTAAATAATTGAGAATGTTGATAGGGAAAATGCTTGCATGTCTTCTTGATGAATATACATATATCCATATTTTTTGAACATACTTTTCTTATTTTTTAACAATCAATTAGAAATGTTAGCCTCCCAAGAGAATTCATAAGCTAACATTTGAAAATAATGCTTAATTTGTGTGACTCAGTTGTATATGTTCCAATTTACTGAACTAAAATTTATATCAATGTTTTTTAATGGCATAGACTAGATGTCAATCAGCCAGTCACAATGTGACAACTAATAGATCAACCAAAAGTTTGATGACCATAAAGTCCATAAAATAGCAATAACAAAGAGTTATTTATATAATAACTACAAATAAATATTCATTCAAATAGATGAAACATGCCTTAAATAAATCTTCTCAACTTTCTCAAGCTTGTGTTCAGCTATGCAGTACCCACAGTAATACTTACAGGTTTAAGACCCAATTTGGACATAATTTTTCTTGCTTTTTTCTCTCCTCTAGACTGTTTGGCCTTGGAAACCATATCCATGGGCAAACCAGCAGCGGCAGCTCCAGGGAATGTAGCTGAAGCTGCGCTTGCAGTTCCAGCATCTTCCAATTCAGGGATGTCTTCATCTGAGTCACTGTCTGTTGAGGATTCACTTTGTTCAGGTTTTACCTCTGAAACCACGGTTTTGTCTACTTCAGTCATTTCTGGCATTCTTTATAACTACGAATTAAAAGTAATATTAATACACTTCATGCAAAAGAACATTGAATGTTTGATATATAAAAAAGTGTCAGCCTGCCAAGAGTTAATTCATAAAATGTCATTAGAAGTTGCGAAACCTTGGAACGATATCATCATCATATACGGTAACAAACAATAGTTTGTTTAAAAATGTTAATATTGGGTAAAATAGATGCATCTGCAAAACCTACTTTGACAAATAAAACGCTATATTAAATAAAGATGTCTTAGATAACGCAAAATACCTTTTTCGGCTTTTGTTATTGCAGATCAAACCGCTTTTCGTTGACAGGAAGGAGGAAAGATTAAAGGGAGGGGAGCAATCGAGAAGGAAGGCAACGATCAGAACTATTGTCGATTTCAAGGTCCGCACATAAAATTTTTCAGATTTTCATATACATAAATTCATTATAAAAAATATATTATAAATTGATTAAAATATATATGGGAAAAAAATACTATCGTAATTTTAGATAACATATATGTAGTTTTTCACTATGATAGTGGAAGGTTCTTGGTCAAAATTTGGAGAAAAAAAAAAGAAAGGATACTTGCTACTTCATCCTTTACTGAAGACGTCTGAGTTCATCATCAGTGCATCTAAAGCTACTTAAATGAGCATACAACCTCAGAACAAATAACAATTGCTTTCTTATTCAGTGATACAACTATAGCGAAAATTACAAAACTGACTTGGTTCTATTTTTTTCTCATAAAGAACTAATGCCTGGTTGCACCAACATATCTTAAGCTTAAGAGGTGCCTTAGATAGGTCTCAGCTCAGACTGATCGACCGACCACGACCAACCGTCCGACGGCGATCAACCAAATTTTGTATTTTTATTTTTAAGAATATAAAGAATATTTTAGAATCGAAAATTATGGTGCAACGTAAGTGAGAGTTAAGGCAGCCCTAGCTATAAGCAGAGCTGGGCTAAGCTGGAGCTTAAGATCTATTGGTGCAACCAGGCATAAACCATTTAATTTTTATGGTTCATTAAACTTTTGCTCACTGTTACATTTTTGAGCTACATATCTTTTTAAGGTAAATCTTTTGCGATTTTCTCAATGGATGTACGCCTATTTAACTAATTTTAAATCGACTGAATTGAATGAGATAAAATTGAAAAATTGACTGCTCATACAAAGAAACAAATAAACAAATAATATATAATTGATAAAGGATTTTCTACTGAAATTTCTCATGAAATGATTGATTAATCGACTTTTAAATCGATTAAAACTTTTATCCAGCAACAGAAGTAATTAAATATAGTTGGTAGAACTGATATATTCTCTATCAAATGTCAAATTTTGTGGTTTTGGTTTTGCGCATGTTTTGCGGTTTTGCTTTTTTAGTTGTTGTTTTGACGTTTGAGGTGTATTTTGTATGCTATGAAATGAGCTCTTAAAAAGGAGACGTAACTGTAGCTTTCATAGTTTTAAAGGAATTTTGTTTGTAAACTTGTGAGTTAATGTTTTTTAATATCATGTATTTATACAAAGGTAAGTCGTATTTCACGATATTATATTATATTTATTAAAGTAGAAACATACACCTTTAACACTTTACCCCTTTGCCGCTAGAAACTAGTAACAATGCAATTATACCAAAATACGGAAATATAATATTTTATATACATATTAAAAATAATGTAGAGATTAAGGTTTAGTAAAATAAAATTAGAGTTAACAAGTTTAAATACAGGGTTTTAATTCCTGATGAATCTCTACAGTTGCAAACTAAGTGGTTATATACCTACATATTGATATAACACAATCTTCAAATTTTTTAACAATTTTGCTCATTTTATTTTACAAAACTATTGATAAAGGCTAGAAATTATTTAAATTTTAAGTTGTATCATTAATTGACTTCAAATATACTTATTATTCAATTGGTGACAATTTAAATGGAATTATTAGCTGTATGAATATACCCAGAAATCTATTTCAATATCACTATATCCAGCCACCCAGAGTAAACTTACTTTATTACTTTTTCTGTTTCAAATTAGATTCTGCAGACTCTTCGACCAATCAAACTTGGAGTCAATTCTACTCGATTCCAGTACTTTAAATGCCACCAGGCTATCCGATATAGTGTTTATAGATTTGTCCCTGCAGTTCTTTATTAGTTCCTGGAGATACATCTTTATAGCATAAATTTCCGCTTGGAAGATAGCAGACCCATTTAAGATTTCATCAAGTTTAACATTGGTTTAAAGCCCCCTTTGTAGCAGCACTAATCTACCAATATGAGATTCATTTTATTCAACTCCCATTCGTCCCTTCTTAGAAAGACGATGGTAAACGGTGTATTTTCCTCTTTCCATAATTACTAGATCATCTGCATAGGCCTGCACTTCTACCTGCTATGTGTCAAGGAGCAAGATTAGGTCATCCAGTAGTAGTGGCCACAGGAGGGGTGAAAACACTCCCCTCTGTGAGCACAGCCCCATAGCTGTTTTGGCTACAACCTCCTCTCCTTGCAGGTCTGTTAGAATCTCCCAGCATTGTTTTGATCCAGTTGCATACAGCAGTTGATAACCCTTTTGTTGTAGAAAGGCGGTTAACGCAATCTCTCCATTATTATGGATTGATTGATTTTCCGAACTACTTCGAAAAAACAATGAAAAGCAAAAAACAACGAAACACTTTACAATAGTATACAAAAAGAAATTCGACGTAAAATACGGCAAAGAGTCAACATCAAGCCAAACAGTGTCATGACATTGAAGAACTTGAAAACAGATACCACATGTTTAACATATATAAAAAAGTGAAGTAACTTCAATAAGAAACAAACTGCATTGCTACAGGATGAACATGGTAAATTAATATTTGAAGTAGAGGACAAACTTTAAGAATGGAAAAATTATGTCACGAACCTATTCTAAGACGATAGTAGTTTACCTCCTGATATTACTAACTGCTACAGACCCCTAATAACACGCTCTGAGGTTATAAAAGCCATACAATCATCAAAAGATGGTAGAGCGACTGGTCCTGATGAAATTCCAACTGAAATATACAAGTTTATAAATGATAGCAATGTTTTAGAGGCTATAACTTCGTTTTTCAATACCATTTATACCAGCGGACAACTACCTAATGGTTGGTCTAATTCACTGTTTATAGCTTTACCTAAGAAAACAACAGCAAAAAACTTTGCTGATTATACAACCATCAGTTTGTTAAACCGCTTATTGAAAATTTTTCTAAAGGTGATACATGTTTGAATCTACAATAAATGCGAGGAATACCTGGATGACACTCAGTTTGGTCTCTGTAACGGGTTTGGAACGAGAGAGGCACTGTATGGAATGAACGTACTTGGTCAAAAATATCAAGATATATCTGTAGACATATACATTTTGTTTTATTGACTTCCAAAAGGCATTTGATCTTGTTAAGCACTCTATATTGATCGAAGCTCTAAAAGACATTGGCTTGGACAGCAGAGATGTTAGAATAACTGTAAATTTATATTGGAATCAAGCATCAGTTTTAGTAGATGGTGTGGAATCACAGGATCTCAATAATAAAGGAGGAGTACGGCAGGGATGCCTCTTGTCACCTCTGCTTTTGAACATTTACTTCGAAAGAATTTTCAGAAATGCACTTTCTGAAAAACAAGAAGGAATACTTGTGAACTGTGAAGTCATCAATAATTTGCAATATGCCTACGATAAAGTACTACTAGCTTCTAGCCAAGAAGATCTGCAAACACTACTTGATAGTGTCGTTGAGAGTTGTAAGGAGGCAGGTCTGGATCTGAACATACAGAAAACCAAAATACTCGTAATAAGTAAACAACAGCATATAAAACCGTCTATATATGTAAATAATACCATACTTGAGCAAGTTGATAAAATCGTTTACCTTAAACAGCAATGAAATTGTAACGCAGAAGGTCACGGCGAAAGTAGATCTAGGATAGAGCAGGCTAGAGTTGCTTTTAGAAGGATGTCCAGGTGTTATGTAACAGAGACCTAAAATTGGCATTGAAGATCCTTCTACTTCGTTGCTACGTGTTCTCAGTCTTACTTTGTGGTGTCGAGTCCTGGATTGTGAATAAAATTGATCTAAATCGCCTTGAGGTTTTCGAAATGTGGTGCTATAGAAGAATTTTAAAAGTTTCCTGGGTGGAGAAGATTTGAAACTCCACATTACTAGAATGTCTCAGCAAGACTAGATCATAAAAAGCACCAAGCAGAGAAAGCTGGAGTATTTCTGGACATGTAATGAGAGGTCCCAAATATAGGTTGCTACAAAATATCATGCAAGTAAAAATAGCAGGCAAACGCAGTCTAAGACGAAGAAGAACCTCATGGTTGAAGAACTTGCGGGATTGGTATGGTGTTGATACAAGCATGCTATTGCCTTCTGAAAGGACATGGTACATGAAGAAGAACTACTTCGCCCAGTGTTGTTTTTGTTGATTTTCCTTCTTGATATGCATGCTGGTTGCCATTGACCCTCAATGGCCCTCCTGAATATGCCTATCAAGAATTTTTTCTATTGTCTTCAACAGAACATTGCAGTTAGGTAGGCATAAGTCATAGCCACGTAACACATATTTGTTTCTCTCGACTATCAAGTAAAATTTACAACAGATAATATTTATAGTCTACAAGCCCATGGGAGATTTTTAATGGGTCATTTGATCCAGCATGAATCACACATAAAACAATACTACAATATGTAATAACAACTTTAGAAACTATGCCGTCAATTTTTATCGGTACATGTGAATCACAGATAAGATAAATTTACCGCTCAAGGGGGTAAGTTTTTTAGGTCAAACATTTTTCTCCCATTGGGAGAAAACTTTCTCACCATTTTTGGTAATTTGACACAGTACGACATTCATATACAAAGTTTCGAATTGGTATATAAATTAATTTTTTGCAACGCCGTACATTTTGGCTGGGACAGGGGAGAGAAATCTAAGGCTCAACCCTTAATTTGAACCCCAATACTTTGTGTACCGATAAGAATTGGCGGCATAGTTTCTAAAGTTGTTATTACATATTGTAATATTGATTTATATGTGATTCATGCTGGGTCAAATGACCCATTAAAAATGTCCCATGCTTTTAGTCTATTATTTTTAATATTAATTTAAAGTATCCAACTTATTCACCGGATTTAACGTCGCATGATGTCTACATTTGTGGTATTATACATATATTCATTATTTCGCTCAGAAAATCAGCTATTAAGAAATATTCGAGAACTACAATGAGCAGTAAGTTATTTTGAGCATTTTCCATATTACACTTTATACAAATATATTTGGTGGTATTATTTTTGATGAATTCTTCTTCTTAAGGTGCCTTCTCCGTTACTGAAGGTTGGCTATAACTACAGCAAATTGCTCTCTATCTTGAGCTGTTCTTAGTATCGAATGTGTGTCCCTGCCTGTCCAGTCTTTTACATTCTTCAACCAGGAGCATTTTCTTCTTCCTGGACCTCTTCTTCCTTCTACTTTCCCTTCCATTATAAGTCGTAGGAAGTTGTAGTTTTCTCCTCTAAATATGTCCTAGATAACTCGTTTTCTGTTTTTTTTTTACAATATTTAGGAGTTCTCTTCAGTACCCATTCTTCTTAGCACCTCGTTGTTGGTCACGTGCTCTGTCCAAGAGATCTTCAGCATCCTTCGAAAAACCCACATCTCAAAGGCTTCTATACGCCTCATACTTGTAATTCCGAGAGTCCATGTTTCCACTCCGTATAGCAATATGGAATAAATAAACGTTTTTACAAATTGGTATCGGATATCCAACGATAACGTAGAGTTCATTAGGAATTTTTTCATTCGTTGAAATGCGGACCTAGCATATTCTATACGAGCACGTATTTAGACCTCGTGGTCAAGATCGTTTTCTATCCAGCAACCAAGATACTGGAATCTTTGAACTGGTTCTATATGTTTGTTATAGATACGAATATTAATGTCTACATTTGGTGCACGTGTAACAGCCATCACTTTTGTTTTATTTGTGTTTATATTTAGTCCCAAGCTATCTCCCTCTCTGGTTATGACATTCAAAAGTCGTTGTAAACCCTCAGCACTGTCCGCAATAATAACGGTGTCGTCTGAATATCTTAAGTTGTTTACGTACTCTCCGTTGATTTTTATTCCTTCTTCAATATTTTCGAGGTCATTTTGAAAGATCTTTTTGGAATATATATTAAATAACAGTGGAGAAAGTACACAGCCCTGACGAACTCTTTTTATTGGCAATTCTGCTGTCAGACGATTATCTATTTTGATCGACGCCATTTGATCCCAATATAGTTTTTTAATAAATGCTACAGTGTTATGGTCTATACCATGTTGTGTTAGGGTTTCTATGAGTTCTGTGTGTTTTACTCGATCAAACGCTTTTTCAGTTCAGTTTCAAAAAAACAGAGAAACACGTCTTTTCGCTGATCTCGGCTTTTTTGTAGTAATATCTGGCGGCCAAATAATGCCTCCCTTGTACCAAGCCCCATACGGAATCCAAATTGATTGTCGCTCAGGTTTCTTTCGCATTCTCTGTATATTCGTTGATGTACAATTTTGAGTAAAATTTTCAGAAAATGGCTCATCAGGCTAATTAATCTGAACTGTGAGCATCTATTTGCTTTATTTTTCTTGCGTATAGGTATAAATGTCGATCTAAGCCAGTCTTCTGGAAAGATTCCAGTGGTATATATTTTGTTAAATAATAGTGTTAACGTCTGAAGATTTTCTTCATTGATAAGCTTTATCCTCTCTACGTATATTTCATCTGGACAGCCTTTGCTTTTTGATGAATACAATTAATTAATTATGATACATTTAAAAATCTCGGTATAAAAATCTTTATAAATATAAAACTGCTTTTTTGATTTATTTCTGACTCATTAGATAATAATGTATGGGATTTTGATGACACACCATTTTATAGGATTTCCAAATCTACTAAGTAATTTAAGTATTTGTGATTATTATAAGTATATTTGTCTTAAAGTATTAAATTTTATTAGTACACTTTAGATAATATAATTTAAAATTACTATTGCTTTAGAAAATTTAAATGTTTTAATAATCAACTATTTAAATATTTAAATCATGTTTGGGACTTGTCTAGTTTTATCTAATTTCAAATCAATAAATAAATTTACAATCAACTCGTATAATGTAAGCAAAAATTATTTCAGCCTTACCTTTGATTGGTATGAAATAAAAAAAAATATATAATTATTATGTATAATTTGTTTTGATATTCTTTTTTTTTAGATTATTTGTAGGTAACATATACATACATACAGTGAACGGCTAAATTATGGAATATTATCATTATTTCGAGAACCGTTTTTTTGAGGGACCGAGTTTTGAGGGAAATC
The DNA here is from genome assembly GCA_918026665.1 of Diabrotica balteata. Classification (NCBI taxonomy): domain Eukaryota; kingdom Metazoa; phylum Arthropoda; class Insecta; order Coleoptera; family Chrysomelidae; genus Diabrotica; species Diabrotica balteata. The sequence continues at coordinate 46,049,444 of OU898277.1, forward strand.
CCGAAACAGGTCGATTTTTGTCATAAAATACCCACCTTATAACGTACATGGAGTAGGGATGACGTCACCGGTGTAAGTGTAGTGACGTAATCGTTAATTTTTAAAAATAGAAATCGGTATAATGCGACACCTCTTTTAAACGAGAATTTAATTCTCTACTTAACGACATTAATAACGAAAATATTTTTAATGGTACAAAAACAATTTTTTTAATTCAATAATGTATTTTAAAGTAACCAATATAAAAGTAGCAATAATTAAAACAGCAAATGAAAACTTAAAACCAAAGAATAGAAAACATAAAGATTGGATGACTGAAGAAATACTACTATTAATGAATGAAAGAAAATCACTCAAAACAAAAAATCCAATTAAATATAGTGAAACATCGATTAATAAAAAAGAGAATACAGGAAGCTAAGGAGAGAATGTTACATGAGCAGTGCCAAGAAATAGAAGAAATTGAGAAAATATATGACTTTTTTAACATGCATAAAAGAATTAGAGAATTAACGGGAATAAGAAAAACACTTCAAACTAGGCAACTAAGAGATGAAAGGGGTGAACTTATAACAGATATAAACCAAAAAATGCAGAGATGGACACAATATATAGCACAACTTTTTGAAGACAAAGAGAGAACAGAAGCACCAAAAGAATTTAATGATACTGGGCCTGACATTATACGAGAAGAAATTGAATATGCAATGAAACAAGCTAAAAGTGGTAAATCTCCTAGCCTGATAAAGTTCCAATCGAATTACTTAAAATTGTGAATACTGAATCTACTGATCTTCTTTTGGATCTATTCAATACCATATATAGAACAGGTATAATACCTAAAGAATAGCTCCAATCAAGATTCATACTACTTCCCAAAAAAGCCAATGCAAAGGAGTGCAATGAACATCGCACCATAGCCTTAATGAGTCATGTCTTGAAATTGTTTTTAAAAGTAATTCACAATAGAATACATACGAAATTAGATGAAGGCATAAGTAATACACAAATGGGATTTAGGAAAGGACTGGGAACACGAGATGCACTGTTTGCATTAAGTGTTCTTTCGCAAAGATGCTTAGATATTAATCAGGAAGTATATGCCTGTTTCATTGATTTTGAGAAGGCATTTGACAGAGTGCAGCATAATCGACTTAAAGAAATTTTATTAAATAAAAACATAGACAGTAGAGACATTAGAATCATCTGTAACCTCTATTGGAATCAAACAGCAAAAGTGAAAGTTGAAAACGAACTGACCAAGGATATCTAGATTCGCCGTGGGGTCCGCCAAGGGTGTATTTTATCACCATTGTTATTCAATTTATACAGTGAAGCCATCTCAGAATTAGCGCTTGCCGAGATCAGTGAGGGCCTTATAATAAACGGTGAGCCACTTAATAACATAAGATATGCTGACGACACCGTCCTTCTGGCAGGAACACTAGAAGAACTGCAACACCTTGCTGAACAACTAAATATATATTGCAACGATTATGGACTAAAAATCAATTTGAAGAAAACCAAGTTCATGGTATTTACAAAAGCACAAAACATCAAAGTTAAGCTAGTACTAGATAATACAGAAATTGAACAAATATCTTCGTACAAATACCTTGGAGCATGGATCACAGAAGATACTGATCAGACAAAAGAAATAAGATGCCGCATTGAAATTGCGCGGTCAACTTTTAATAGAATGAGAAAACTTTTTTGTAATCGCGATATCAATATATCGCTCCGGATAAGAATGCTTCGATGTTATATTTTCTCTACCCTTTTGTATGGAGTTGAAGCTTGGACACTTAAAAAATCCAACATTAAAAACCTAGAAGCATTCGAAATGTGGTGTTACCGACGTATTTTGAAAATATCATGGATGGATCGCAAAACAAACGAACAAGTTCTCGAACAACTAGGAAAACAATGCGAAGTTTTAAATTCCATAAAAATCAGGAAATTGGAATACTTGGGGCACATCATGAGAGGTGAAAAGTACGAACTACTAAGGAATATAATGCAGGGTAAAATCAAAGGTAGAAGAAGCGTAGGAAGACGTAAAATCTCGTGGCTACGCAATCTCCGTGAATGGTTTGGATGCAGTTCAATTGAACTATTCAGGCGAGTAACCAATAAAATTATAATTGCCAGAATGATTTCCAATCTCCGATAGGAGTGGAACTTGAAGAAGAAGAAAGTAACCAAATTATGCATAATAATTATTTTAAATTAAATATTCGAAATGCCATCCATCGGTTTCTTGACAATATGCGAATCTACGGACACATTCATCAAGTACATTGCGGATAACTTCCGGAGTAATTAGACTCATTTCATGCCTAATTCTATCTTTCAAGTGCTGTAAGTTTTGAGGTCTATTAGCATAAACTTTTTATTTTATGTAACCCCACAAGAAAAAGTCTAGAGGTGTTAGATCTGGCGACCTTGCTGACCACTCTATAAAACCTCGTCTTCCGATTCACCTCCTGGGAAAGCAGTGATTTAAAAATTGACGTAATTCACGTGCGTAATGCGAAGGGGCTCCATCTTCTTGAAACCAGATATTTTCACTAGGTAAATTTGGATTATTGGCTTTGGATACATGTTAGCAAGGACAAGTGTAAGTTGATTTCTCAAAAAATTTAAATAACATTCTCCTGTTAGATTTTCTTCAAAGAAAAAAGGCCAATGATTCTGTCATTAATGAAATCTGCCCATACATTTACTTTCTGAGGATAATGCGTGTGTGACTCAGTCATCCAATGTGAGTTTTCTTGACTCCAATATCTGCAATTTTGACGATTCACGGTACCATGTATAAAAAATGTGGCTTCCTCGGAAAAAAGGATTTGATTGATAAAATGTGGATTGCGGATACATAAATCCTGCATAATTTCAGAAAATTGAAGCCGGCGATCGGGATCGTCGTCGTTTAATTCCTGATGTAGTTGAATTTTGTAGGGATGGTATTTTTTTTTAAATACGTAATACCGATCGTTGGAAAACTCCAGCATATTCACCCATTTGTGTTGAACTACTGTGAGGATTGTCATGTATATTTAATAAAATATCAAGTTTCACATTGTTTTCAATTTTAGGACGCCCAGCCAGCGTTTGGAACGTGCTGGTTTCGTGCTATGTTTAACGTGCCCAGTTTCTCCAAATTTTCGGACTATTTTACTTACTGTTGATTGGCTGATGGGTCTGTCTGGATATTTTGCGTTGAATAAATTGCATACCTCGTTCTGTGTTCTTTTTTTATCTCCGCATCCGCTACGAATTAATATTTCTATGCGTTGTGTTTCATTTAGGTGAGCCATAATTTAGTATTCAAAAGTAAAAATTACAATTGACAACTGATGACAATTCACAAAATCAAAACATTTAAGTCAATAAATATTACAGTAACTATGTCACTATCACTTGCTTGAATTAACATTTGACAAAACGTTTCAGTGTTTATGAGATAACTTTTTGTGTCCATTATTATTTTTACTTATTTTTGCTTTTTTAAGTATTTACTTCAGAAAGTCATGGCAGGAACCGATGGATGGCATTTCGAATATTTAATTTAAAATAATTGTTTTGTACCCTTAAAACAATATTTTAGTTAAAAATGTAATGTCGTTAAATAGAGAATTAAATTCTCCTTCAAATGAGGTGTCGCATTATATTTACCGATTTCTATTTACAAAATTAATGGTTATGTCACTACACCCACACCGGTGACGTCATCCCTACTCCATGTCATAAGATGGGTATTTTATAACAAAAATCGACCTGTTCGGGATTTCCCTCAAAACTCGACGGTTCTCGAAATAATGATAATATTCCATAAGTTAGCCGTTCCCTGTATATTTAAATCACGTTTGAGATTTGTGTAGTTTTATCTAATTTTAAATCAATAAATAAAATTTACAATCAACTCGTATAAAGTAAGCAAATATTATTTCAGCCTTACTTTTGATTGTTGTGAAATAAAAAAATATAATTGTTATGTGTAATTTGTTTTGATATTTTTGGATTTTAGATTATTTGTAGGTAAAATATACATACATATACATAGTCCATTCATGTGGTTTATCGACCATTATAATATAGTAGGATATCTGGTAGACATTTTTGGGTAGATATTTGAAGCATTCTGAAAATTTTTCAAATTGCTTTTCCATAATATCCTAATACAGAAATTCAGACCTGGCTGGAGGGTAGCGGTCATTTAACCACACCTAAATTAAAAAACATGTAAACATTTTTATTACAAAAAAATATCTTTGAAGCAACTTTTAATTTTTTTTTAAATAAACTTAAATATTAAAAATAAAGAAAATAAACAAGCCAGGCGATTTGCGAAGGATTTTAACTCTGCAAGATGCTTGCAAAGGTATTTTGCAAATAAACACAAAAATGAGGTTGAGACTAGTTGCTAATTTGACAGCTTATTTTTTAATATTAAAATAAATATTCTAAAAAAGACAGGTCATTTTGCTGAGTTTTTCTATCTGTCAGGTGATCAAAAAAAATAACGCGTGCCTGCTCTTGTTCGGCAATGTTGGAAATAATTTCCAAATATTTTTTGCATATTAACGAAAAAGAGTGAAATTTTTTATTACAAAAGTGAATAGTTGATAGGTTTCAATCTGTTTTATTGCATGAATCTGATCAATTGTTGATTTCTTTGGAGTCAATCTGGCCTGGTGTTTTCCAACTATGCCCACTGTGTAAAGTTGCAGCATTTCGTAGAAAATATTTGCTAGCATTTTGTAAGAAGTTTTTAACAGGATTATACCTCTGTAGTTGTCACACTGCGTATGGTCACCTTTTTATGTATCGGGCATATCACGCCTTGAAACCATTCACCTGTCTCCACCAATAGTCTCATTTTGACTGATACATCAAGTAAAAGTTTATACAGTGTCTGTAGCAGATCGTCGCCACCATTCTTGTAGAGCTCAATACAAGTTTGATCAGTTCCTGGTGATTTATTATTTTTAAGCCTTTTAATGGCTTGGGCGATCTCTTCAATGGTAGGTGGTTGTTCGTTTGGATTGAATAGATTCCAATAACTTGCTAACTTGTTAACTGCTTCTTCAATAAGATGATCATTAAATTTTGCGTCCAAAAATTCAACCCATCTGTTTAACATTGAGGCCGTATCATTTAGGATATTTTCCTCTTCTTCTAAATGTGCCTATCTTCTAGAGATGTTGGCGACCACATTGACCCATCTTATTCTATTCACAGCAGCTCGAAATAGATCAGTTGACGTTAGACTAGTCCACTTCCTAAGATTGACCAGCCAGGATATACGTCTACGTCCAGTGCCTCTCTTACCCTCAATCTTGCCTCGTAGAATCAACTGTAGAAGTCGGTATTTATAATTACGCATGATGTGCCGAAGTAAGATAATTTTCTGGTTTTTGCAGCGTTAATAATTTCTTTGTCTTTTCTTAACCTCTGGAGAATAGTTATATTACTTGTGTGGTGTATATATGAGACCCTCAACATACGTCGGTAGCACCACATTTCAAATGCCTCTAATCATTTTATGGCATCTTCTGCAATCCAGCTTTCTACTCCATAGATGAGAACACTAAAAGACGTAACATCTAAGAATTCTTATGCGTATATTGACACTTAAAGATAAGTTGCAGAGAATCTTCCTAAGACTGTTGAAAGAGCTTCTGGCTTTTTAAATACGAGTTTTTATTTCGTAGCCGTGATCCCAAGTATCCTTAATATTGCAGCCCAAATAGCATATTTTTTCCACTCTTTCTAACGGTGTTTCGCCTATTGTAATTTGGTCGTTTATGTTGGTGTTCTTACTAATGATCATTATTTTTGTCTTCTTCCAATTTAGATTTAGACCGTATTTGTTACATGCTTCTTACAACGTTATCAATCATCCTTTGGAGCCCCGGCGCACTATCTGCTAGCAACACTGTATAGTCTGCATATCTAATATTGTTTATAAGTTGGCCATTTACAACAATCCCATCTTCTGATTCGTCCAAGGCCTCTCTAAAGATGTTTTCAGAGTATATGTTAAATAATGCCGGTTACAATATGCAACCCTGTTTAACTCCTTTTTCGACTGGGAAGATCTCGGACAGTTCATTTTCTAATCGCACTGTTGCTTTTGTTGGAGATATAAGTTTGAGATATCTATCCTTACCATCGAGTCATGATGTTTTTAGGATATCGATTGTTTTCCCATGTGGGACTTTATCAAATGCCTTATCGAAATCAATGAAACATGCACACACATCGCAGTTGACATCCCTGGCCTTTGTATTAGAATTTGCAAACTAAAAAGTGCTTCCCTCGTTCCGAGTACTGCTCTGAATCCAAATTGAACTGCACTCAGGTGTTCTTCTAATTTGGTGTATATGCGCGAGTGAATGATAGTAAGGAGTACTTTAAGAACATGGGGCTCATCAAACTAATTAATCTATGTTCTTCACATTCTCTAGCGTTGGCTGTTTTTGGAAGTGGAATGAATATTGATAGTAGCCAGTCTTTTGGTAAGTAACCAGTCCCGTAGATGTTGATGAATAGCTTCGTAAGAGCTGTGATTTGGTGTGCCTCTAATAGCTTTAAAATTTCACCATGCAATTCATCAGGTCCTGGTGATTTCCCATCTTTAATCCGCTTAATGGCCATAGTTACTTATTCGTTTGTTATTTCTGGGCCGTAGGGATTGTTTATTTCAGTCGGACTTCGTGCTGGATCTTCGAATAATTCTTGCATATATTCTTTCCATCTTCGTAATTTATCTTCAATTTTTCAAAATTTGGCCTTCAATGTCTACAACTATGCCTGTATTGCGTTGTTTTCTGGTGTTCTGTACCTCTTTAATTTTTTTGTGCATATGGAAATCGTCATGTTTGCGTTATAGTGTTTCAATTTCGGTACATTTCTCCGTCAGCCATGCTTTTTTTGCTCCTTTTATCTCCTTTATAGTCTTGTGCAACTTTTTGTATTCGTTGTCATTTCTACCTCACCATCTTAAAGCTCCCTATCTTTAGCTTAAATTCTTTGCTCATTCTGTTTAGATTTCTGTAGAACCTTCGAGTTTGGTTTTGATTTCTTAGTCATTCTATGCTTTGTAACCGTTTTTCCTCAAATTCTTTGTCAGGGGATTTTCATGTTCCTTTGTGTATCATTTTATGGGAAAATCTCGTTCCTCTTACTATCATGTTTTTGGTGTTTGCAAAGTTTATTAGTCTCAACCCGTTATCATTTGACACTTAATGTAAGCTGTCACGTACTATAGTTGTCTAGAAAAATTGTTCTTTGCCAATGTTTGCGTTAGGTCCTCAGCAATTATTTTCACATAGTGACGTGGATATCGATCATATTCTTTGTCTAAGGTGCAGTAAAATTGATCTTTTTCGTCGTCTTCCTTTTCTTCCGTTTGTGCGTGTACGCTAAGTAATCTAAAATTAAAGAATTTTCATTTAAGACGTAGATAATGTATTGTGTTGTTTATGAATTAAAAGTAAGGGCTAATTGCTTTCCTTTTTTTACTGACTAGAAAACCACTGCCAACTCGTGTCGAGTGCTATGTCCGCTATAGTAGGTATATATTGTATCTTTTCTCTCAATAATTCCTGAACCAGTCCATATCATCTCTTGAATCGCTATTACATCGAAGATCATTTTATTCAGTTCTTGTGTTAGTAATCTAAGAGTGTCTGGGGCATAAAGGGTTCGTACGTTCTATGTGCAGATCCGTAAATCGTTATTCCTTTGTCGTTTGCTAGGTCGTCATGAATTAAACAGTCCGAATTTTCCCCTTTGGGCTTTCATAACAATACGTTTTTTTTAAGAGAAGAGGTGGATAACCCTTTGCTTAACCCTCTAATCTTCGAAGGACCATTTCTCCCGCTCTCGTTTGCCCTGACTCTGCTTCCCACTGGGGTTGGTTACCACAATCTTCCTGAGTTGCTCAGGTTACCCGAGTTTACGACGTATAGATGAGAGTCGGAATTGAGTAAGAGAGGCTAGTGACGCTAACAGGATACAGTGTCATATTTTGCACACTACTACCCCATTTGAACCCCAATAAGACGTTTTAACTTTTGAAAATGTCATTCCTTTTAGTTTTTACATGAATAAAATTGCGACTTTTAAGTATTCTATCTCTTGGGCTGGTTACGCGAAAGTTTTTCTGTCACTGTAGTACGAGACGTGATAAAGGGAATGAAGTAATTAATCAAAATTTTTATGTCATACTGTTCGACAAAATGATAATATGGAGTAATATTTCGAATATTTTAGATTAAAATTGATTTCACCCCTTTGTTTTATGTCAAAACATGCACAGGCTATGACTTCCTTAATTTCATTAGTTTACTTGTAACTGGTTATATGGTTTCTTTTTTTAATATACGTAGTTCTAGGAAATGTTTTAATATTTAATAACTGATTCAATATTCTTATAATTTTATGTTATGATGAATAATAATATTAAAATTCAGGTTGCTGGCAAACAGAATGTTATTCTAGAAAGCAATTGTTCTTCTTATTGTTTTTGAAAACAAAAGCGTAATTAAATTCTGCAATGAAATGAAAATTTGTTTTATGACAGTATTTTATGTCGAGGTATAAATTTGAATTTTATGACTGTCCCAATGTACAACGCAATATTATTAAATTAATAAATGTTTATAGATACTCTTGAAACTTGTGCATTTGGTATTTAAAAAAGACTCTGATTTTTAGTTATAAATAAGTCATGCATATACAGGATGTGAAATTAATGTCAAAATCACAGCATTGTATATTTATCATTCCTTCAAAACTATTGGCACTGGGAAGCTTTATTTATTTAAGATCTTTGTGACTAGATAAAATACCAAGTATTACCAACTCGTATTGAAGTGAGGATTTCAATAATAATACAATATACAGTGTGTTGTATTTAAAAAACCCAAGTGGCTAATGATATTAGAAAAATGGTAAATTTGGCCACATATTCGGCGAAGTTTGGATATTATTACAGTCATTCAAAGCTTACCACTGTCACTACTCTTAAGGGAAATAATTATCTGAGAATTTGTCAGTTATAAGAGCAGCTCTTGCAATCCTATTCTCCCCAGGGCTTACTTTACCTTTTCAATGCTGGATCCCATTGCAATTCCTCTGCCCAGTATCGGGCTACTTCTACTGCCTTTATATTTGCGAGCCATCAATTATCGAGGATGCAGTGTGATGAAGAAAGTCTGCATACTCTTAAGTGTTCCACATTCTGTATTTCCCCACTGAGTGCGTTGTTATCTGTCATTATAGCCCATTTAATGAATGAGGTTCTGTTGTACATGGGCAACGCTGGTATGTATGCGGTTGAACGTCCGCCAAGTTTTCCAGTCCGGGTCCATTCCATGAAGTGGCTCTGGGTGTAAGGGAAACAATTCGTGGGGTTCGACGCTAACGCTTCTTATAAATGTTCTCCTTGATTTAAGCCTGCTAGTTCCTGGGGATCCTCGAATTCGTATAGTTGGTGTAATTCATCGAAAGTTTGCCTGAACTTCTCCATATATTGGGAGGCGCAACGTCGGTCTTCTGGTGATACGAAACCACCTGCCCAGTACAGTAGTGGTAGAGGGATCGATTTCATACAGCCGGTAGTTGTTCTACATGTTTCGTGTAGTACAGTGATTACTTGCTGGGCGTGCCTAGATGTTCTCCACACGCGACAGGCATATTCTCCTGCTGAGAAAAACAAGGCCTCGGCTATTGACTTTAAGACCGGTTCATTTGGACCCCATTGGATCCACAAATTTCCGGAGAAGGTTGTTTCTCGTAGCAACCTTTTGTCTTGTACTCTGATATAGGTATTTATATGTCAGTGAGCGGTTTAGTACATCTTTAAGATATTTTGGTCTGTCAGTATGTTCTAAGTGTTGTACCTCTCAGGATACGTTCAGTTTTACATGCGCCAAATGGGTGTTGAGATCGAATGAACACACTTGGGTTTTAGGAGGATTTGATTTTAGTGAGTGTTGTTTGTAACAAGTTGAAATCATGCTTAAAGCCTTTTCATTGCTGTGCGATTTCATCTCTACCTGTGCGATTGTTTTCCCTTTTATAGCCATAACAAGATCGTTAGCTTGAACAAAGCTCTCAGCTTTGGAGTGCATTGGCTCATTCGTCAGCAATTTCTTTGTTCTACTCTCCGGCATAGTCCAGAATCTATATGAGGGTACCAATTTTTTTTTCAACAAATTATTAAACATCCGTAGGAAATCACATGTGATTTCAGTGTTTTTATGGCAGCTTATCTATTAAACATTGTGACAATCTCTTGTCCACGATATTTTTGTCTAAGTTTAACTTAATGTATCTTTCAATAGCGGTAGCTTCCGCTTGAAATATGCTTGGCATTTTGCAGGGTCCAGACACCAGCCAACCTATCCACTAATTATTAATTGATGTCTTCTGGCCAACCTAGATGCGGGTGTAGTTTCGAGTAACGGTCATAGTGTTTTCTTTCTTTAAACATCGACAATATATCATTTGAATTTATAATTTTAAGCGTTTAATATGTAATCTAAACACATCCACTGCTTGATGATGAGGAAGATGGCTCTTTAAGACCAAAAAATAGTAACACTCAAGGTAACAGTGTATTATAGAACTATGTCTAAAAACGTCACAAAACGGTCACAAACAGTCTACTTTCATATCAAGCCTTTTACCTACATTAGAAGCTCTGTAGGTATGGACCCTTACTCTTCCGCACTGGTGGGTCCAGAATGGACAAAATGAATAAGAATAAAAACACGGGAGACACGGAGAACATAATCCAATGAAGACTCTAAGCAGAACCCAAAAACTAAACAAAGGATGCCCAGCACACTGAGAAAGAACTACTATATCCACAAAATTAGAAACCAACATTATAGAACGAGTATTGTTACAGAAGTCATAGAGCGCATAGCATGGCTGAAGTGGAACTGGGCGGGCAATGTGACCAGAACGAATGACGGGCGATGGACCAAAAAAATTACACTGTGGAGACCACGAGCTGATAGAAGAAGCAGAAGTATACCACCTACACGATGGACAGACGACGTCAAAATAATCGCTGGGAATTAGCTACAGGAAGCTCAAAACTAACAGAACTGAAAGAAGTTAGGGGAGGTCTATGTTCAACTTTAAACGCAGAAGGCTGGATGATGATGATTTTTACAGAAGACATTGATATATGTACTTAGAGAACAGGCGGAATGCTCACTCGCTCAAAGAAAGAAGCATAGAAGCACAAGAGAGCGGGATGTTGATACCAGCAAGGTCGTTATACCACGGAAACCTCCACCTAGTTCGCGACATCTCACAGGGTTGAAATCTACAACTTGCATCCCGTGGTAGACATTGATATAATTGGTATCAAGATAGCAGTTATCTCCAAGAAATTTCTGGGCAAAATGGTACCGAGACTAAAATAAAATCAATAAAAGATAGATTAATAAAACTGGTTGGAGAATTTGAAATTGGTCTTCACATTTAAAATAAAAGCCTTAAGCTATCTGTATTAGAATCTATGGAAAATTGAATAAATTTAAAACCATTCAGATTTATTCAGTTAACTACTACAAAGTGTAAACGCATAGTGAAAATACATCACTTAGAAAGGACACTGTGAACAGCTTAGGAAAATAAATGCAGTAAATTTGCGCATTAAGAAAACAAAAGTTTTCAGCTTTTTATTCTTAGATAAAATGAACTTCCATCTAGTAACAGTTGAATACATCACGTAATATAATAAATGTTTACAAAAGTTTTTAAAATTCCCTACATAATATCAGGTTCACTGTAAGATTGTAACTCTTATAGACAACCAACGAATGGTAAAATATATGGCGGAAAATCACTACTCCTTACCAAATGAGACAGCCTTTCTTTGATTTATTGATATTGTGAGAAATTGACATATTATTCACCGTTTATTGTTTTCCCATTTTTTAAATAGAAAATCATGACGATTTAATCAGAATATCAAGATTTCTGTACTACGAGGACACTAGTTGAACCAGGTTTCCAATTATTCAGTTTTGCTTGATATAATGAGATGATTAAAAGTCCTGGAGCGCATGCTCAAAGACAGATGTGCAAAAATACTATGTTAGCGAATACCAGAAGGAAGACCCAGACTTAGGTGACTAAATAATAGAAAACGATCTCCGAATTAGATGTAAGATGATGACGAATTATTCAGTTACAATTCCGTGCTAACCCTCATTTGAGCGACCCACTATATTTATAATTTCACACACTTTTGCTCAACGATCATCAACTGTAATCAGCCACAAAGAATCTAATGATCCTCATATATCTAAAACATAATGAATATATTTATTTATAAGATGAATATATGGCGATCGAGCAAGCTAAATTTGGTAACCACATCATCATCGTGTTTGTCCATCATTACAATAAAAGCAACTCTTGTTTGAGTAATTGAAGAATGGAAGAAAAAACCTCAATCATATACAAACAGACGTCTGTTGACAATGTAAGGATTGGGGGGCTGTACCACCGTGATGTTTGAATCAAAATTAGCTTTAACCATTAAAAATAAAATGTAATGGAAGTAGCCTAACCATACTAATATCTAATCTAACATAGTGTTGCAGTGTTAGTAAAAAGTCAGTCTCGTTATTATTGTCACTTGTTTATACTTAGAAGAAAACTAAACACGCTTAAGATTATAATACACTGCGCGTCACGAAAAAGAGGCCACCTAGAATTTTGTAAGAATTTTTCAATAACTTTAAGTTTATACAATTTATTCTATTGTAACTAAATTCCTACAATGCAGAAACACTTTTAGCGTCTTTTAGGCACCGACAAACGGTGCTGACAGGTCAATTAAGGGTAATAAGTTTGCAGAATTGATATCAGTTTTACGACTTCGGATAATGCACGTGTTGTTTGTACCTTATTTTTCTTGGAATATGGCTATTCTGTTTTTCAAAAACCTTTCACTAGTGTACAGTTGTTCGAAGAGTAAACTTGTGCAATTTTTAAATTAAAAACTATGGCTGAGAAATTTGCTAGATCTGTTCAAATTGTTACTTTGATTGGTAATGGAATGAGTCAAAGAGAAGTGGCCAGACAGCTTGGAGTCAGTCGTTGTATGGTCCAAAAAATTTACCAACGATTCGTAGAGACTGGATCTCACGAACGACGACCAGGATCAGGCCCGAGAAGAATCACGACGGCCAGAGAAGACCGTTCTTTACAACGCACTTCTTTGCAAAATCGGTTCTTTACGGCTAGATCAATCCAAAACCGTTTTCAAAATGCTCACGGGTGGACTTTAAGCACTTCTACCGTGAGAAGAAGGTTGAGGGAATTTGGTCTAAGGGCTCGCTGTCCAGCAACAGGACCTTTGTTAACAGCAGCACATCGACAACGCCGACTACAGTTTGCTAGAGACCACGAGCATTGGACGATAGAAGATTGGAAAAATGTTTTGTTTAGTGATGAGTCCAGGATGGTTCTTTATGGCTCAGATGGTCGCATCAAACATACAGAAGACGTGGGAACGATATGCTGCTATGTTCGAAAGTAGTGTTGCTTTGGAGAGGTTCGGTAACGTTTGCATACATTAATCGAGGGTACTGATCTCGTATTTTATAGGAGCTGTTCAATGTACTTAGCTTGGAATGTAATGATTCGGATGTGGCGAAAACTTATTTTTATGCAAGCTACGCGCGGCCACACGTAGCCAGGATGGTAACGCAATATCTGGAAACTATTGGTGTGCCAAAAATGAACTGGCCGGCTCAAAGACCAGATTTGAACCCGATTGAACGTGTTTGGGACCAACTCAAACGAAGGGTAGAAACGAAACCTGCTCAATAATGGAAGCTTTTTCTCAAAACGATATCCTGAATTTGATCAGTTCAATGCCAAATCGAATGAGGAGTGTAATTCACAATAGAGGAGGTAATACACAGTATTAATAATCACGACTTAATTGTAATTTTATAAAGAAAACAGAAAAAATGTACAATGTTAATTTTTTTTTATTTTTCAATAAAATCATTATTTTGGAAGAAGTTATTTTTTGACATTTGTTATTTAAAAAATGATTGCATACTGCTTTAGAACATATTCTTAAACATTACACAAACATCTAATGACAATCACTTTGTGGTATGATTCGTAAAAATTAAAAAATGGCAAAAATTTTTGGTGGCCTCTTTTTCGTGACGCTCAGTGCATGTCATTATGATAAATTTATAATAATACAAATCTAACGTCGATGGTCAATCTTAGATAATTTTCCAAATCTAATATGTACTGAGGTAACGTGTAGAATTCTTTGCTTATCAAAAAATTAATTTGTGTTACTTCATGAATGGCGTCACAAAATAGGTTGTACGGTAATATAATAATGTACAAAACCGCACGTAACATTCCAAATCAGTATCGTTGGTAGATAGTAGCGAAAGGAAGTGTTGATACGAAAAATAGATATTTATGAACATAATAATTGGAAAGGAACGTGTTTTGTATTATGCCAAGAAATTAAGTACACAGAGGTGTCAAAATCATTTGTACAATTACGGTAGCCTTAAAAATATGAGAACTTTAACTCAGTATGGTATTTGTCAACATATTATTCAACCTTATATGAATATGCATTACTACTGTTAAAGCTAGCTTAACAAAGTCAAAAATCTTAAAAGATCCAAGAAGAGAAGTAAAAACCATATGATCACCATCATCATCATCACACAACCTGTAGCGTCCACATCTTTACATAGGCCTCCTGCTCCCAATCTTCTTTTTCCTCTTTATAAGCAATTCTGCTTGTTCATTGGCGGATTAATAACTCTATGGAAGGTTGTCACTCCATCTTTTACGTGATCGTCTGATACTTCTGCCGATTGGTGATTTATCTCTTCCTATTTTGACGACACGGATCTCCTCCATTCTGTTTATGTTGTTATTCCATTCTTTTTTCTATTTGTGTCATTCGTTTATACGTACGTTACATTTACTGATAGTTCTGTACTGATGCTACCAATTTCTATTTTACATCTGGTTGGTTCTTTGCAGATTACTATTGTTTTAGTTTTCTGAAATGAGATTGTCGTATTAAATTATTTTGCTCTTATGTTAAATCTGTGGACCAGCCTTTGCAGACTATCTTCATCTCGGACTATCAATGTTGATGGCCTTAAAGATGGCCTCATCTATAAGCTCCTTAAAATAATCCCCTGCAAAGCAACCGCCCGACTCATAAATACTATGCTGAGCAGTAGAAACATCCGTGTAACCATGGGAACTACAGTGAGCAAACAGAGAACGCTTAATAATGGCCTCCCCCAGGGCTCCGTACTTGCACCGCTGCTATTTAGTATGTATATAGCTGATATGCCCCCTACCAGATCTAAAAAATTTGGATATGCAGACGACTGGGCACTTGCAACTCAAAGCTCCTTAATACAAAACTCCGAGGCAATCCTAACGGAAGATCTGGAACGCCTGGTTAAGTACTTTAAACAATGGAGACTTAAACCTAACCCCAAAAAAACCGAGGTTAGCTGTTTTCACCTGAACAACAAAATGGCCCACACAAAACTTAAAGTATACATTGATAACCAACTGCTCACGCACAACTATAATCCCAAGTACCTCGGCGTCACCCTGGACAGAACACTCTCCTTTAAGAAACATCTTGAGAACACCGCAGCAAAGCTGAGAACCCGTAACAACATCATACAGAAGCTTTGCGGGACTACATGGGGCTCATCAGCAGGTACACTTCGGTGTTCAGCCCTTGGACTCGTATACTCCGCAGCTGAATACTGCTCTCCTGTTTGGCTGAATAGCGTTCACACAAAAATTATAGATACCCAGCTCAATGTCGCCATGCGTCTCATATCTGGAACGATCAAGTCTACACCTGTGGAGTGGCTTCCACTACTGAGCCATATACCTCCACCTAATCTTCGTCGTCAGCATGCTCTGCTTAGAGAATTCCAAAAGCTGCTTAACAACCCGCAATTACCTATACACACATATGTCGCCGACGCTAATTCACATCGATTGCGCTCCAGAAAACCTCCGACTAGAGATGCAATAAACTTGAGTTCCAACAATTTCCAAATGAACTCCCAGTGGAAGAACATGCAGAGCGACAGACCGAACCTAATAATGAGAAACACACCATGCATCACAGAAACTCCACCAGGTTTTGACCTCCCCCGAAAATCATGGTCAACTCTTAACAGGATAAGAACGGGTCATGGAGTCTGCGCAGATTCCCTTTATAAATGGAGGATGAGAACCTCTGCTGAGTGCGACTGCGGCGCCGAGAAACAGACCATCCAGCATATGATTGCCGAATGCCCTCGGAGGAAGTATTATGGAGATCCTCTAGACTTCGCCTCTGCAACACCAGCGTCGATTGAATATATTAATACATTAGATGTTAGATTGTAACATATATGTGATAATGTTGTGTATCAAATTGCCATACGCTAAATAAATAAAAATCAATGTTGCGTCGTCTGCGTAACAGTATTTTTATTTCTTTGTTTTCCATTCTGTATCCTCTTCCTTTGTTAACGCTTTTGATGATTTCATCCATGATAAAATTGAAGCCCCATTGAGCATGGGGCTCAATGAATCCCATTGTCTTATTTCGCTACTCTGTAAATTGTCCATCTATTCTGACTTCCATTTTGTTGTTTTGGTTGCTGTTTTCGATAATTTTTATAATATTTAGGGGACCTTCTCTATTATATAGAATATGAATGACATATTTGTCTTACTCTGTCAAACGCTTTCTTTAGGTCAATCAGACACAGACATGTTGATCTATTATACTCTAGTGATTTCTCAGTAATTTTCTGTATAACGAATATTGCACCTGCAGGATCTTCCACTACGAAAACCCTGTTGTTCATCTGCTAAACTTATCCTCTGATTTATTAGCACTTCCATTTTGTTGTTTTGTTCCAAATGTGAGACATATTTAACAAATTTAAAAAATGCAATACAAATGGTACCAAATTTGTTGATTGTACAAATTGCAGATATAAATGCTAATTAAATCTTAATGAAGAGGAAGACATTGTGTCAATCATAATGGTCAATTTTAAGAGGCAAAAAGGTTTTATAATAAAAAATGTTTCACCAGTTAAATCAAAAGGGTTTAATTAGAGAACTTTTTTTGGTAACTATTATTGCAAAAATTATGAACGTTCATCAGACAAACAACGGAAGAGGTTTTAGAGGAATCGGAAACGCTACTAGACATGACTAAAAAGTATGCTAAAACAAAAACAGCTGAAAAATATGATACAAAAAATGTAGAAATCATTTAAACGATTGCACGGAAAAATACAGAAATACAAAGAATAAGCAAAGGATCAACAAGTACTGAGTAAAGAAGAAATGGGAATACAAGCGAATGAAGAAGACAGTAGACAAATTAAATTCAAGAAGAATAAAATAGAAGGGAAAATCGTTAAACTATTAGACAAAGGAATGTTAGAAAATTATTTTATTGGATGTTAAAAGTTTTAAACAAATTTACTTCATGGTAACGTAAGACACCCAAACTGGGGTTGCTAACTCTGATACGTAGCCTGAGAAGCAGTCGATGTAACCGGAAGTCTGTCTTAATGCGACTGTGGCCAACATTGTGTCTAATTGAATGTTAACAATTTTTATTACTCATAACAGTAACAAAAATCAGTATGTTGGGGTTAAAATGTAATCCACCCTGAAGGTTTATGTTAAAAAATTGTAAAAAATGACAAATGGAGGATAAAATGAAAAATTAAGAAGGCAAATAGATGTTTTAAATCAACATTTGGTACCTAAAAATTAGGTGATAGATATGCATAAGCTGTTGTAATTATGAAAGATTGAGGTGTGAACTTTTTGTGTGGATTCTACTTTTCAAATCTTGCAATTTTCGTCTTCTTAACTCACTCTTTCGCGGAAAATCATTTTCATACTTTTTGTGCAGGGTTTTGTAATGCCTTTCTATGTACCCGCGTTTAGGCAGTGCCACTGAGATCGACAAACGAAGCAAACACATTTAACCTTCAACATAAAAACAAAAATTCTTCCTCGCAATCATTATTAAAACGGCACGTTTTACTTTTTTTACTCACTCATTTTGTGTTTTAAATATTTCTTTTTTACAGAGAACTTACACTTATCGTAACTTAATAAAGACTTACATAATGCTTCATCGCCGCAGCTTCTTATATATGAAACAGACATTCGAGAAGAATGGGCAACACTGCCCGAACGTCGAGGGATCATATTGCTTCAGAAATCTGGAATATTTCGACCAGAACCTGAATAATTTTGAATTTTTTCGTGATCGACTCCAGAAGCCGTCGCGTTTTATCATTTGGGTACCCCTGATCCAAAATAATTCACATTTACTGAGCCAAACTATACAAATTATCCTAATCTGCATGATCGAAGGGATAAAAATTTAACTTAAAATGATTTTATCAACAAACATTTGATCTTTTATTTATTTATTTATATACGGCATCCATTTACTTACAATTTTTACAAAGTTACATCTTAAAAACAATATATTATTAAAATAACAATCACAAGTTTTACAAAGTTACACCTTAACAACAATAAATTATTAAAATAACAAACACCTCAGAATAATACAAACATATAAGAATAATACAGATGTACAACCAACTTATTGTAAGATACTTTTTAGTTGTTTTTTAAACAAACTAATTTTGGAGTCAAAAATATCTATTTGTCTTGGCAAGCTATTAGCACTCCGGACCAATCGTGTAGTTGGTTCATTGATACCATAATTAGTGTGGTGAAATGGCACCGAAAAGATTTCTGATTGTCTGTTGCTTCTACTAGGAACTTTAAGACTAACAAGCGATAAGAGTTGAGGACAATCTATAAAAGCATTGATAACTTTGTGTAAGAAACATAAATCTAACAATGTCCTCCTTGACTCAAGTGTTGGTAAGTTAAGACTATCTCTTACCCACTGATAGTCGTATTCCTCTCTCCTGTATCCACTCTTATAGGCTGCTACCCTCAAAAATTTATTCTGGACTCTTTCAATCTGTTGAATGTAACAGTGGTATGATGGGGACCATACAACTGATCCAAACTCAAGAATGGGCCTAACGAGACCACAATAAAGTCTTCTAAATGTAAATAAAGACAGATCCACAGATGTGCGTTGGATAAATCCCAGCACTTTCATCGCTCTGTTTGTTACTTGGTTAATGTGGCTTGAGAATGACAGTTTGGTGTCTAACCAAATTCCCAAATCTAATACTTCATTTTTCGAGGCTAATGGCAAGTTATTTATGTAGTAAACAAATGTAATTGGATTTCTTTGCCTCGAGAATGTCATTTTATGACATTTGTTTATATTGAGTGACATTTTGTTTAAAGTGCACCAATCATAAAACGATTTAAGATCTTCCTGTAATATAACAGCATCATTCCAGGATTGAATTTTTCTAAACAGTTTTACATCGTCAGCAAACATAAGAACACTACAATTTTTGATTTGTTGTACTAAATCAACCAGAAACAAGCAAAACAAAACAGGGCCACAATGGGAGCCTTGTGGCACGCCTGATGGAACTGTTATTTCAATTGAAGTGTCACTTCCCAAGTTAACTGTCTGCGTACGGCCACTAACAAATTCTGTAATCCACTGAAGAAGGGGATCCAAAATACCCAAAGCTCTTAGTTTTTGTAAGAGGACCCCATGGTTTACCCGATCAAATGCTTTGGAAAAGTCAGTATAGATTGAGTCAACCTGGCAACCCTTTTCAAAGCTGTTTATATATATATATATATATATATATATATATATATATATATATATATATGATTGACATACAAAAACCAGGTTGGTATCTGTTGACCTCCCTCTCATAAAGCCAAATTGTTCAGGATTAAAAATGCCTCTATAACTCCATGTCAGTTTTTACTAACCAAACAATCAAGCAACTTGGGCAGCTCCGACTGACTACAGACAGCTCGATAGTTTGATAAATAGTTCCTTGCACCCGATTTAAAAATCGGCTTTAAAAACTTTTCTTCCAGAGACTGGAAAGCTACCAGTACCAAGTGATCTGTTAAAAATATAAAGAACAAAATTGGTTTTGTAAGTACACATATACATTTTTTCAGATTTTTTCATTTTTTTCTTTTCTCTTAAATAACATTGTACTATCCGCGTCTTCTAGAAAATCGTTTCAGCTTTGTATGTTATAATTTTTTAGAACGAAAATTTACCAAAGCCAAAGTTGATTTAGAACGTAAATAAATTAAAAAATATGGTGCACATAAGCTACTTCTTGAACAAAGTTTCCCTGAGAAATGACAATTTCGCTCGAATTCATGTTGTGATGTTAATAGGCAACAATATGAGAACATTTGTTGTTCTTGATTAACTACCTCCAACAGATGTTTTCTCTACAGAAAATTCGTTATTTCTTGATTAATTGCGTAAACATTTTCTTTCTATGTGAAACATCTCAAACTAAAGAAATTTGCGTTTCTTATCTCTCATTTCTACTAGCTTAATCGAATAAATTCAAATAAAGATTATTCATATTATCAGTAAATTAGCAATATTTTGCCCAAATTCTTTTGTTGCTGCATAATAATGGGTTTAATTTATTATTTTAAAAATCACTTGACCTAGAAGGACTATTACTCAAATATTAATTGACAGGAATATTAATAGCATATTATTTGACATAGTATACATATCAATTTATATTCGATGCATTTGTATGCATCCTTTGATTCATAATTAATAAATTTAAATAAATGGTTTTGTAATATTGAACAGAATATGAGGATGTACAACGAATGTTGTGTACAATGGTATACTGCTGCTGTCGGGGTTTATATGCAGTGGTTTGGAATTTTTCTCCAGACTAATTCCTAGAAACCTCATATACAATATACCATGACAAAGCCCAGGCCGTCAAAGCCTACATACACAAAAATGGCATATACGTTCTGAGAAAAATATTTCACTAAAATATACCTGACTTTGATTAGTTTTATATAGTACCTGACCTTTATTTTTTAGTTCACTGATGTAACAAAGAAACTTATTTGCCCAATTTTCTCTATTGCTTGAGTTGGTTAGCAACAGATAGCATATTATTTACTAGTCTGCTTCCTAATGGAGATCCTTATTTTCAATTTGTTCACAACATATCTTCCGGTTTTATCAATAACTAACAGCTCCACACAACATCCACCATATTTTGAAACTAAATCGTCTAAGACTGATTCGGTTTGCGCACTACCAAAACATGCACATTGCAAATATATTCTTAAAAAAAAAATTGAACAGAAAATGGACTTGGATAGCACCAAATGGAACCGTCTCTTGATGCCTCTTGGATACAACAGTGTAATTCTAGTGGACCATGCATTGTCAGTTCTTCTCGCTAAATGCCGAAGGGGGTAGGAAAGCTTGGGAGTACGAATATCAAATTATTTCAAGTTTACAGGGAACCTAATGGGGTAAAATTGGTAAAGCTTATAAGACTGAGACGAATAGAGCACATGGAACCCTCTGAACCAGCAATAATCATAACCCATCATTACATGGTGGATTCAGGGGCAGCTGAAAATACGATATATGGACAAAATGCAGGAAATTTCGAGAGAATGCGACTCTCAAAACTGGAGAACTATAGCTAGAAACAGGAATGAATGGGGAGGATTAATTAAACAGATCAAGGCAGAATCAGGGCTGTGAAACCAATCGTGACGTTGTGTATCAGGCGTAACTCTGCATCCTGGGTTGTGTGCTTTCTCTACCCCATCCCTTTCGTGAGCAAATGTCCACTTAGAAAGGTACTTTAGGCCAATATGGCCAGAAGTCATAATTCATTTGGTACTCAGATTTTCTCGTAATCTATAATATTCCATTCTCGCCTTCCCCATATGACGACGTGCAGCGAAGGAAGGTCCAGTAAGGTTTCCATAGCTGCTTTTAGTGTGCTCCACAGAACCCATGTAATTGCAAGGCAATGTATCTATTTTATCTAAAATTAAACCTAACAAGGAGCAGAAAATAATAAAGATTGTATATCTAAAGTATCTTGCGAATGCAAAAACTTTTATTTAGGTGAAGTTCAAGACCATTAAATGTTGAATGTAAGAATGAGAAATGTCAAAAATAGAGAATTTGACAGTTCTCTTATAGGTATATAAATACGAATGAGAAAATAAACATATAACTTAATGGAACGATTCATCTAGTCCTAAAGGAAAGATGATAAAAAGAGAAAAACAGAAGTCGCTCTTATATTACTAAAAGAAACAAACTGTCTTTCAAATTCCTGGGTAGAATGTATTAGAATTTAGTTACCAATAGAAAAAAATTACTAAAAAGAAAACACCAATCTTAATAAATCAATAAAATATGGTGGGTATATCATTTTTATGGTTTGTAGAATCGGAAGAGGTTTTGTCACGTTTTATATTATGTTACATATTTTCATTGTAAATTTATGTGAAACATTGACTTATTTCTCGATTTTCTTTAAATGCTGTTTGTTTAGCGAAAAAAACAATTCATTTTACGACGATTTTATCAATAATACCCACATTAATATGTATATTTTTCATTGGTTGCGATAGTCTGTGACGTTTTTTATTGATTTTTTAATTATTCTCCTTAAGGGTGCGCCTTTACAGCCGAGTCAAAGCTATACTACCCACACACTTCTATCTGGAAATTGTAAACAAGTAAAATATCGAGGATTGATATTTATTTTATCAGCGGATTTTTCATATAGCCAATAATTTATTGGAATATTAAATACAGGTTTATGATGGAACTGACTGGGCATTTCAATCGATAGGAAATTTGGCTATTAATGAAAAGTTCTCGGGTTCAATTCCCGGCGTTCATATATTCTTATAAATAGGCACTGATTATTTTCTGTAATCATTATTATCAGTTAGCGGTACAGCCCTTCGTGGCTTGCATTAGACCAATCTTAGTGTCCATCCCCATACTCCAATCACTCTTAAATCGTTCTACATATCGTCCATATATTTGAGTATAGGTCGCCCCTTCTTCCGACTGACCTATTTAGGATGGTTATTTTAGCAGGATTACTTTTATCTATCTGTATAATGTGGCCCACCCATCTTAGGCGATTTATTTTGATGGTTTTCATGATATCTGCATCACCAAAAAGTCTATAGTTCGAAATTATATCGACTTCACCGCAGACTTTGTTCGTTAACTTCGACATATATGGTTCTCAATACCTTTCTTTCAACGATTCGTAGTACCTCTTTAACTCGAATCGTCATTGCTTATGTTTCCAATCCGTAAGTGAGCACTGGGCGTATTATTGTTTTATAAAGTTTGTTCTTTGTTGGTCTTGACATATTTCTCGCTCTTAGTAGAGGGCCTAGGCCAGAATAACAGCGTTTAGTCACGCATATTCTTTTTTTATTTCTTTGTTATGTTATTTTTGCAGTCTACCAGTGATCCTGCCTAATGCAGAAGGCAAGGGGAAACCACAAAAAAGTCAAATCGTTACTGATCATGGAATCCGGAAACCAAGATCCGACAGGGAAGGAAAATATCATGTAAAAGACGAAGCCTTCCAGGTCGATAGCAAGCAAAATCCTCGTTTAGATAATAAAATTCCACTTCTAAGAATACACAAATGTAGACCAATAAGACCACTCGATCAACATGGAATGTAAGAAGCTTGTACTAGCCAGGAAAATTAGACAATTTAATACAAGAAATGACCAGAATGGAAATAAATATACTGGCATAAGTGACTGACGTATAATGGCCAGACACCGGCAAACTTATAACTAAAAACGGCATGATGTATTATGCTGGAAACAACGATCCGGCTCATCGCTATGGAGTCGCTATCTTGTTAGACACAGAAACTAATAAATCAGTTATAAGCTTCACTCCTCACTCAGAGAGAGTGATAATGGTTTCTTAGCCAGGAACCTAAAACCTATAGCCAACCTCCGATAGGAGAAGGAACTACAAGAAGAAGAAGTGACCTCAAGTAGCAGAATTCTTCCACCGTTTCTACAGTTTCATGTGCACCTGTATGTTATTTTGTTGCATTTTGTTTTCTAAATGGGGTGCTAAACAGAGGTCGGATATTTCCTGTGCCGTTTTTGATACGTGTGAAAGCTTTAGCTGCTTTATTTCGGGTTCTTCCAATGATCACGGTATCACCAGCATTTTCAGTAATGGCAACTGTAGGCAATAATAATAATACTTGCTATACAATAAACACTGAAAACTCATTTGCACGAGATTTAGCATGAAAAGAAGTGTATTTACTACAAAAAGAAGTTAATAGTTTACTTGGAACTCCCCTCAGAGAGTCGTGAGAACTTGTAGTGAAGGGGCTCTTAAGGTTGATCATTATCGCTAATTCTGTGGAAGCCAAGAATGGGCACCAGGCAACACCCAGCTTTAGTTAGTCTTATCTCTACATGCGTAGCTCTGACAGGAGTGATTATCTATTTCCTAGCTTTTCGTGGGTCAAGAATGGGCCAGGAAGAAAAACAAAAACCATGATGAAGACAACTGTAGGCAATAATAATAATACCGGCTCTACTACAAACACGAAAACTAAGATACAAGAGATTTAGCATGAAAAAAAGTGTATTTACTACAAAAAGAATTTAATACTTTACTTGAAACTTCCCTCAGAGAGACGTGAGAACTTGTAGTGAAGTGGCTCTTAAGGTTAGATCATCATCGCTAATTCTGTGGAAGCCAAGGATGGGTACCAGGCAACACCCAGCTTTAATTAGTCTTATCTCTACATGCGTAGCTCTGGCAGGAGTGATTATCCATTTCCTAGCTTTTCGTGGGTCAAGAATCGACCAGGAACAAAAAAACATGATGAAGCTGACGTATACTGAAAAAATCCGACGATCAAATGTGAACAGTGCAGTGAGAACATTAGTTAAGCCCTTGTAGAAGCAAAGCCGCGTCCCAAAAAAGCCTAGCCGAAAGCTAAAAACATGGATGTAGGTATCAACAAAATATCTTTCAGATCGCAGTGTGCTACGAGGCCATTTATTGATAATTACCTCTTTATTGACCATCTACTTTACAAGGAAAGTCATCGTGTTGATTAATAGTTAAATAGTTACCCGGAATTTTTAGTAAATAGGTTTAATTACGTTCCGCTAATGATCTGAGCTGCTGAACCAGATGATGTGCCTATCGAATTATTCAAACTAATTGATGAAGATGTTATTAATGTAATGGTTGAACTCTTTAATATATCAGACTGTCACAATCCCCAGATAATGGCTGCAATCGACCTTTGTGGCAATACCCAAAAACTCAAGTGCAACATCCTGCTAAGATCAACAAACAATAGCTTTAATAGGTCACACTCTTAAACGTTTTTGAAAATAATACTCAGCAGAATTGTTAAAACTGTTGAATATGAAATTAAATAGAAATGGTATAGGCACAAGAGATGTTTTGTTTGGCTTGATGTGCTGGCCCAAAGAAGCATGGATATTTCCAATCTACGGAATGCAGATAACGATGCGTTGACATGTAACAAGATGTCCTAGAGAGTTACAAGGCTATGAGTAAAAACAGTAGTAACGATCATACTGGGTTTTTCCTTAAAGTTCGGAACACCCTGTGGAATATTTTAGCTTATAAAATATTGAAATTAAAACTCAATTATAGCCTCAGGTTTTCTTAACATTTTCTTTTTTGATTCATTTGCTTGTGTTGGATAATAAAAAAGTTGGTACTTTAACAACTAGCCATGTTTTTCATCAATAAATGCTCATTTTCTGCTTAATTTCACCGGCATATTTAAAGGAACAACCATAAAATCTGAGTATTTTGTCTCTAGTCTATATATTGTTAATATTGTTTAGATAATATCATAATACGAATGTTGGTGAAGTATTTTGAATTTATATTACAATGGTAGTACAATATGAAACCTGTTTAAGAAGAAATAAAACACAAAGATGTCAGACTCAAACAAAATACGGATTTTAAACACATTAACTTTATTATACAGTTTGAACTTAAATTGGTTTTTTTATGCATTTTTTTGGCTTTAATATCGTGTGTTTCCCCCACGAGCCCTTACAACTGCAGTTATTTGTCTTCTCATAGTTCTGATAACGCTATCGATCAGTTGTTGAGGCAGTCTCTCCCATTCCTCAATCAAAGCAATTCTGACTTCCCCTCTGTTTTGAATAGCAGGAATCCGTGCCCTAAGTTTTCTGCCTAGCATGTCCCACACATGCTCTATCGGGTTCAGGTCTGGGAACAAGCTGGCCAATTCATCGTTGTTATACCCACTTGTAATAAGAAATCTCTTACACAGCCTGCACGTGTGGGCGCGCATTATCCTGCATTAAAATAAAATTTTCGCCAATATATGGTGCAAAAGTACCACGTGGTCTTGGAGAATATCTCTGATATACCTATCTGCTGTTAATGCTCCATCATCAATCACCACTAACTCTGTTCTTGCTCCCAAACATATACCGTCCCACACCATAATTGAACCTCCACCAAAAGGTACGGTCGTAGTAAAATTGAAAGGGGCATTTCGTTCTCCTTGGCGTCGATACAATCTTTCTCTACCGTCGATGTAATTTACACAGAAACGGCTCTCGTCCGTAAAAAGAATTTGACTCCAGTGGTTATCATTCCAATTTTGATGTACTCGACCAAATTGTAGTCGTGCTAAACGATGGTGTCTCTGGAGTCTGGGAGCTTTTATTGGCACATATGACTTGAGACCGGCTTCTTTAAGTCTCCTTCTTACTGTGTGATCACTTATGGTAGTTCCACGAACATTTTGCAACAGGTTTTTGGTTTGAACTGCCGTTTGACGTCTACTACGTAATGTTTGCAACGTTATAAATCGATCATCTACAACCGTGGTTAAACGTTTTCTACCTTGTCCCCTTCTTCTTACATACTCCCTGGTTTGTCTCCAACGACTTACACAACGATGGATGGTTGATGGTGATCGACCAAATATTCTAGCAACTTCCCTGTACGTTCGGCCATTATTACGGCCCTAGAAATATCAGTCGGTATTAAATCACTCATTTTTACTTACTCTTTGCAATAAGAACACCACTGATTAGAACAAATCAAAAGAAAAATCACATCCAACAAACTCAAACAAATTAACTTATCAATTAAATACAAGTTTGTACTTGTTATCAACAGACAGAACGACTGTAAAATGTAAAACACAATACAAATAAACAAATTAATTTGACATTTTGACATTTAAGACTTTCTTGTGACAAGGAGCATTCAAAGCTAACGTATGGTCCTAAAGTTTTGGGAAAAATTTCAAAAGCATATAACTCTGACCACAATAATCTTATATTTATAATAAATTATTCAACAATTTAACTTAACTATCCTTATTATAAATCAAAATTCAAATGACAGACAAGGGACCATTATTTTCGATTTGCCTAATAATTCCCCTGACACGTTGCATCATCCTTTGGACGACCTCGGCGTCAATTTCTCTAATTTTTGTATATATGCGGCGTCTTAACTGTTCCTGATTTTGTGCTTCCCATCCGTTATTATAGACTTTCCGACTTAATATTGCCCAGAACTCTTTAATTGGACGAGCCTGAGGTAGGTTGGGGGATTGTCTGCTTTCGGTACAAAGGAAATGTTGTTAGTTTCGTACCAGTCCCTTGTGATCCTCGCGTAATGACATGAAGCAAGATCTGGCCAAAAGACTATTTGATTATTTGCATGATGTGTATTCACAAACTGAAGCAATTTAGAGAGACATCTTTGAATATAAATATTTGCGTTTAAGGCTTCGCCTCGAACAACACCAATGTAGGGCTGTGAGATAAAGCCAGCCTCAGAAATTGCACACCATACCAAAATTTTGTCCTCAAATTTTTTCTTACTTTTGAATTTTATTTCATCAGGTACATTTTCGTAATCGTTCGTGTAAAACCCATCGTTACCCTTCATCTCAGAGTTGGACAAAGTAAAATATTTTTCATCGTCCATCACGATCAACTTGTTGACGAAATGCACTCGCCTTAACGCGCGGCAACATCTCGGAATTCTCTCTAATTGATCCTCTGTGTATTTTGGAGCTTTCCTTCTTTTCCGGTAGATAATATTGTTACTCGATAGGGTCCTGTATACTGTAGTCTTTCCAACATGAAA
The DNA here is from genome assembly GCA_918026665.1 of Diabrotica balteata. Lineage (NCBI taxonomy): Eukaryota > Metazoa > Arthropoda > Insecta > Coleoptera > Chrysomelidae > Diabrotica > Diabrotica balteata. The sequence goes on from OU898277.1 coordinate 46,077,693, forward strand.
TCTTCTGGCCAGTTTTCGCTGTGAGACCCCAATTTTGTTCTTAGCTGCTTCAATCAGTCTTGCCTCTCTTATATGGTTCAAAATCCGCGGTCGGCCACTTTTACGCAAGTTAACACATGGTATCCCTTCTTCACATTCTCTGATTGTGCGATAAATTGTCGATTTGCTTATGTTTTGATCTCGATAAATATTAACAATATCTCGTTTCGACATTCGCCCAACCATATTATAAACACCTCGACGAATATCAATTTTATAAGACATTTTGCAGAGCACAAACCAAAATATTCTGCTTTGTTTATTAAATGTCAATAACTGATGACATTTCAATTCCATGGCCTTCTTTGTTAAATGCATTTTGCTTCTCAATCAGACCAGGTGAAATTTCTCCCAAAACTTTAGGACCATACGTTATGTAGATATAGTCTATAAAATACAAATATAAAGAAATATTACATTAATAACTTGTTCCTTTAAATTTGCCGGTGTGTGTATTAAATTGTTAACTTCTCATACCCTACTTTAGGCTTGTTTATTAAACTAAGCCGTAAATGAGGATTTATTGATGAAAAACATGGCTAGTTGTTAACGTACCTAACTTTTTTATTATCCAACACAAGCAAATGAATTAAAAAAGAAAATGTTAAGAAAGCCTGACGCTATAATTGAGTTTTAATTTCAATATTTTATATATGCTAGAATATTCCACAAGGTGTTCCAAACTTTAAGGAAAAAACACAGTATGATTGTTACATCCTGTATAAGATGACATTGACCTGTCTAGCAACAATATTATTACATCGATATTCTTAAATAATATAACTATAACATACTAAAAAAATCACTAAAATCGGACAACAGGTTTAGGAAATTCCAGACATCTAACATGTCCCATTTTTAAGGTGTTTCGTTAATTTTGCCGGTGAGTGTATTATATTTTTACAGTATACGTAATAATTTTTCCAGGAAAATTAATGAAATTCTACATACAAAATTGGAAACCATACAATACAAGAAAAGTTACACAACAATTATATAGTATATGATTCATGCACTAAAATATGTTTCCGGATATACAGAATTATAAATGAACGTCGCGTCTATAAAACCAATACAACGGTGATAAAACCAACTTGAATAGACGCCAGCATGACATTTAAGTAAAACCCATAATTTCGAAGGATTCTCGACCGAACACCGATTTTTCGTTTACGGTATGATGTTAAAAATTCAACACTTGTAAGACATAGGAATGTTAACAAATTTCGGCAAAAAATATATGGTATACAAAGTAAATATCGATAAAAATTGAGTTCGAATCGGTTTTTCCGTTAATATATACATTTTATATCACGAAACACTTTTTTGACTTTTAAAAAAATTAATTTATTACAAAAATACAATTATCAAAGTTACGTGTTATTATTTAAATGTAATGAACTATTTTTACAATTCATATAACATACATAATATACTAATAGTCCAGTTTGGTTAAAAAAAAGGTCGAAATTTTTTTCGGAGATACCTGAAGATTTTAAGACATAGGTGGGGGTTACTAGATGACGAATAGATGAAAAAGTACTCGTATTTTTACCTAGCCTTTTTTTTAACAATAATTTATGGTCACAGTTTAATTTTTGTCTATAAGTTATTTCCCTTATATTTTACATAAACAATATTTATATCATTTTTTGTATCAAGAATATCTTTATTTTCCTGTTTTTTAAATTAAAATTAATAAATAATTTACAGAGATATTTGCAAAAAAGCAGTTTTTTTGCACTAATTTATAAATTTTTTTATTAACAAAATAAAATGTTATTAATACATTTGAATATCCAGGAATTGCCGTCTTTTAAATTTGTGCGAAATTTCCCCTCGATCGGTCAAATAGTTATTTAATTTATTTATCCCTGAGGCTAAATATTTGAACTATTGAACTTGCTCTATTAATAATGCTAGATACATTTAGCAAATTTCATAGGATTCTTTAAGAGTTAAACTATCTCAGAAGTTAAATGCATATTGCGTTTTCATCGAAATTATTTACAAAATAAACGTTTGAAAAAGGGGTATGTTTTTTACTTATAAACAATTGTAATAACTTCTATATTTTTCAAGCTACAGACTTGTACGTACCACCACCAATATATATCAACAATGAGGAAATACCCGGGACTAAAACAACCAAATACCTAGGGCTACACCTGGACCAAACCCTGTGTTGGAAAGAACACATCACCAAAAAAAAAAGAAAACAAGGAAATTAATTGGAAAAAACTCCAAGCTGTCAATAAATAACAAAATTCTAATTTATAAAACAGTTATCAAACAATATGGACATATGGCATAGAGCTGTGGGGCTGTAGTAGTAAATCTAATATTGCTATTATGGAAAGATGCGAATCAAAAATCTTCAGAGCAATTTTTGATGCACCCTGATACGTAACCAACCAAAGAATCTATGAGGATCTCAGTATCTCAACAGTGAAAGAAGTATACCAGCAAAAGAAATTACAATACATTCAAAAAGCGAACACACACTCCAATCCATTAATTTCCGCAATACCTCAACATCGAGTTATCAGAAGACTAAAGCGACGCTGGCCAACAGACCAGTAACATGGACCCGTGATTCTCTCACTGGAGGGGACCACATCACGCCAGAACCAAGGGACAGGACCTAAACTCATCACATTAACTTATAAAATACATTGTTTTATTCTGATTGTTAATTTATTAGTTATAATAAAAAAAAAGACTTGTACGTACAACCATTGGATAGATGGTAAAAAAACTAGCGTGTTTGAAGCCACTAAATACATTAAATTACGTTTTTGATGTTAAAAAAAACTCGGATGTTTAAGTTATAAACGGAATTAGCTACATGAACGGAAGTTCTACTTAGACGAAGTGTCTTTGAGGACTTGTTGATATAGTAAAAGCCATGTATGAAGACCTATAACTAATTAAAAATATAGGATTTTGTTCCATTAAATTATTTTTAATATATTTATTTATTTAACATATTTTTAAGTTTTCTAATGCTATCATTAGGTCTTTCCTTTTAATTCTAATTTGTATGACAGCTAGATAGTTCGCAAAATTTAATAATCACGTGTATAATAATACTATTTGGACTATATCATTGATTTTAATAGTATTGACGGTTTTAGTAAAATATATAAAATAATACTTATTCAATGTGATGTTAAATCTATAACGTAAGGTTTTGTTTCAGTTGTAATATTAGCTGCTATTCTCGTCGCTGTAAGCTGCCAGGTGAGTTTTTAAGCAAACATTTTTTTTATTTACATTTTTATTAATAAATGTTACAAATATCTTGAGTTGATAACAAATATCTTGTATACTTGGAATAATCTTTAAAATAACAATGTGTAAGATATAAGAGTGAGATTTTGAAATAGCCTAGCAACTATTGAAAATCAAAATCAAACTTAAAAAATTACAAATAAAATAAAAAACTAGTGAATATACTAATAAAGAAAGTAAAAGAAAAATTAGAAACACAATTAATGAACATTTTAGAAAAGTGAGGAACTTTTGGAGAACAATTGGACTTTTTATTTTATAGGGGTTGAAACGACCCCTATTAGAAACAAATGATATAATTGTAAATTCAAGGAATTTGGAATTATTTAATTATACATTGACATTCAATTTAGATTTCTTTACTGTTTTAATTTTTTACCTTAGTAAGTGTGAAAGAAAGAAGGGAAAGAACTAAGTGAAGGATATAAATTACTGTATGTAAGGAAAATTAACCCTAAATATGTAGTTAAGTGTAATGACCGAAAGAAATGAAAACAAGAGTAGTATAAGTAAAAACTAGTGATATAGGGATGGTCAATGTAATGCCCCTCAAGTCGGAATGGATGGAAATGAAATAAAAGTTTTCTATGATTAATTAGGAGACATAAGATTCCAACAGAAGAGAGAGATAGAGTTATATTAAAATTTATTTAACTACTTAAAAAATATAAATATTGTTTGTAGAAAGTCAAGAATACATATAAAGTAGAGTATATAAAAAACGAATATAAAACGTAACTTAAAAACATCACAAACAACAACACAGATTAACAGAAAATGATTTATGGCGAAGTCACGGTAAGCAGTTCAGTGGATGTTCTGCAGTGAGTCATATATTCTTCTGAACAGTAAAAGCAATTTTTCACAGATATTTTTGAAGTTATACTTCTATACGCACGGTCGGCGTTGGAAATTTTGCATGGCAGTGAATCTGTGAAACCATTACATATGTAAGATAATGAGTAAGAGAGAGACAGAAGATATATTTTCTCTCTGTTCCTCTCTCGAGAATCATTTGTATACTTCATCTATTTTACATACCGATGCACGTCATTATCTACGTCAGAGATCGAAGTTGACATAGTTGCCAAAGTATAAAAAAATCCTGAATCCATTTTAAATCAGATAGGTCACATAATTATTGCAAAAGTATTACCATATCTTTACAACGATTATTTAAATTCTTACGTGACATTTTTGAAATAAAACACACCAATTTTGTTCTAAAAAGAACAGATTTTATTAAATAGGTAAAAATATAAAACAAGAGGTATTTACTTTAAAATTCAAAATAATAAAGTACAAAAAGTGTCAACACCGCAACTGTCAAATAAGTGTTACCAATTTATGCCAAAATTTCACCTTCGTTCAATTACAGTTACAGTGTGTTCCGAACAAATGTTCTTCATAAAAACGCTTTATAATGCATTTATACAAATTAAATGAAACATATTATTGTGTATTTCTTTAAGTTAACATTAATAGAAATTTTTAAATATTATTTCTACGCGTATATAATAAAATATGTCTAGTGGCTGTAACGCCAGTGGACTCGGCAAAGTGATTCTAAAAAAGAACACACCTACCGCTTAAATGTTTCGTGTTGGTATCATGTGACGTCACGGACTATGACGCCGATGACGTGCATCGGTATATAAATTAGATGAAGTGTATATATATTTAATATTATATATATATATATATATATATATATATATATATATATATAATAGTATTAATATTATTTTATGTGATATGTTTTGTATAATAACTGTTTGACCGAGAACTGTCAATTTTGAAATCCGTTAGTGTCATGTCTAATTGGCAAATCCTTTACGTGTTTGATTCATACGCTGGTGTTTGTGAGTTCGAATCCCAATTATGAATTTCCTTTTTTATTTTTGAAATATTTAAAAACCTCACGTTAATCTTATTAAATATATGTAATATACGCAAAAATGCTAAATTTTAAAATAAAATGAAAATTTACAACATAATCCGAGTTGTTGGTTTTTTATTTTTATCTTCGTAAAGTAAGTTATGTATATTGGCAGTTTTAAATACTTATGAATATTACATTTTAATTTATATTGTATTATTATATTGAATTATGTTGCAGTGTATTTATTGTATTGTAATTTTTATATTAATAACAAAATAAACAATGAATTTTACTGCAGAGTATGTGTAAAAATTTTTTTTGCATTCAACTCCTTTTATACATATATGAAAATAAAAATATATATTTTCATTAAAATATTGATACAATCCTTCATTTACTATACTCCTATTACAGGTCAAATGTTTATATACAGCAAACGATGCACCATATACCTATATAACTAATTCTTTTTCTCTTTCTGCTCTCTCTTACCTATAGCATTACATATGTAATGATTGTGCAGATTGACTCTCATATAAATTTTTAACGGCGAACGCGTGTATAGAAGTATAACTTCTACCAGCAGTCCCACTGGACTGCCACACCCGTTTTTTTATAACTTTTTCGAAACTATTACAGCTTAGGTGTTTAATATTTTTTTGTAAAATATAGGAGGGTAATATAGGAGTTTATTTTAATGCACATGTACTGTGATAAAGGAATCTCGTGACAAGGCGGAGTTTCCAGTGCGCAGAGAGAGAAAGTATTCGTGTCCAGGAAAGGATGGAATTTACACGAACATCACAAACATTGTACCGCTTGATAAACACTCGCTAGATATTAAAAATTTTATAATGTTGTCAATGTGGATGATCATAGTAATATTGGGTATTTTTAGTATGCTATCTAAAAAATGAGTTTCAAATAATTGACACAACAATTTAATGACTAAAAAGGATAAGAGAATGATTTTTGTGGGGTACGATATACAGTATGTCTCAATTTTTTTATACAAATGAAGAAAAAGTTTATCTTACATTTTACAAAAAAAAAAACTATTCTAAACAAAAATAATGATTTGATTAACATATCTTCAGCCTAATTAGAGCCTAATCTTCAAAATAACAGTAAATTTTGATATTTTAAGTTTTGGCAATAAATATGGGGATATTGGAATCGGCCTAAAAAACTTTCACAGTACAAATGATCCCACATCACAGGAAATACGTTCACAAAGACAGTATTGGGTGTAATTTGTAGCTAAATTTGTGTTATTTTGAAAAACTTACTTGTGCAATCGAAAAGAAGCAGTTTTAAACGTTTTAAATTGTTTGCAATGTGAAAGTTTAAATTCAGCGTTTTTAGGCATATTTCAAACGCCTCACATTTGTTGCCAAAATTCAAAACCAAAATTTTATGCTGTCAGTTTTGAAGACTAGATTTCAGAAATGAAAATTACATGACTTTTCAATAAACATGATAAATTTTATTAATCCCATCAGAATCATAAAAAATGGCAACAATCGCGAAACGCTTTTATTTATTTAACGCCTTTATAAAATCTGACGTTCTTTGCGACAAAATCCAAAAATTGCATACAAAAGTTGCACTCTCCGCATTTAAAACGCATTTTGATTTTTGTTCTATGATCAAAAGATATCGAATTTTTTACCGTCGAGTTAACACAAATTTTATTCAAAATTAATTTCGTGTGCGTAACTGACATTCAAAATCGCCGGTCGCTTCAAGCGTTGTTTCTGAGAGAACGGTTCATTCTACACAAAAAGTGCTAATTAACATTTATGTTTAAAATTATCTCGGCTGTTTGTTACTTGAAACATTTTTTTCCTAAGTCGTACAAATTCTTGGTAAATCGATCTTTCCATTTTTTTTTTCTTTTTTTACGAGGGCGTTTTTTAGGTGGAAACCGGGGGGTTAAAGTGATAAACTTTTTGCATCTTTTTTGGGATCTCAAAATTGACATTCTCAGCAAATTCTTAGCTAAATTCTAAATTCTAGCTTAAAAATGGTAAAAAAACGCAAACATAAAATTGTCTGATCATAAATATGTCATTCAACGCATCTGACGACTCGAACATGTTGGAAAAACTGCTGTGATTTATAAGAAGTCATTCACCAAAATTCATAGATAACCAGCTAATTTTTTTAGGATACTTTCATTAATAGCAGCAAAAACATTTTTTCATATTGTCTGACGGAACTTGATTTCCGAGTTTCCTGTTTGAGTTGTGAATTTTTTCGGGAAAATTAGAGGAAAAATGCCCTAAAACCTAAAAAAGTCGCAGAGGGAAACTGTATCAAACTCGACCTAACGAAGTGATACTCAAAGTTGGGAGAGAGTGTATATCATAAACTTTTTTGCCGACGGGTATTCTAACTATAAAAAGAAAGAGGAACAACGGAAGCTTTCTGCATAAATTAGAATGTTTTAATACATCAAAGTGTAGCAACAAAAAGGATAAAATTAAGATCGAGGTTATTAGAGTACTAAGTTAAGGAATGGCACTAAGTAAGGTCAGAATCAGAAGGAATAGGTTCATATGATTTGATCACGTTCGCCGGCGAAGTAATAATGGTACAATTCGAGGAAACGCTGAGTTGCAATTTCTTCAAATATGTAGGAGAAAAAACGTTAAAATAAGGATATTTTTAATTAAAATTGTGATTACGGTTCGGAAATTGTTTTTTTTTGTGGCATGTCTAAATTAAAATTTTCACTAACTAAAGTTTGACGTTTCGATTTCCACTCCGGAAATCGTTTTCAAAAAGATTATTTAAGAATTTTGTTGAAACGAGTGTATAACCGCTAAATTGTTGTGGTTGCCACAGAAATGTTTCTCTGATTGTTAGATTCTAGATTCTAGATTTACTTACATATCCATTTTTATTTATTAGACAATTTGGTATTGATTTAACACATACATACATCTATCCATTTCAAATTTTATTAAAAACTGCGGGTCAAGTTTTTACTGATTTTTGGGAACATGTCGTTTAATTAGTCTCAATCATCCAATTAGGAGAATGACGTTATTTGTTTAAAGTATGTTGCCAATAAACACATCGCTTTGTCGTGAATTTATCAGTTTTATTTTTTATCGTTTTGATAAGAGTCGGACTAAAATAACAAACGGTCACGACTGGATAGAAATCATTTTTTATGATCTTTAGCAAAATAAATGAAATATTGAATAAAAAATACATTGTCTACAACAGGGTTGTCCAACTGGCGGCCCGCGAGACTATTTGTTTGTGACCCACGTAAGATTTTCGAAAAGCATATATTTTCTTTAAATGCTGCCACATGAAAAAAGATTTTTTAATTTATTTTATATTTTATGGTTTAGCAGTGTTTTTATATCCCAAGTACTGTACCGCGTGCCTCTTCGCGGACGTGTAACGAACACAATCGTCCTCCACCACTATGAGAAACTGCACTGATTATGCGCATCACACTTCACGCAGGCCACATCTCCCACTGCTTACCATCCGTCGCCAGCCGCCACCGTGCCAATGTGTCTACTGACACGTAGGCTAGTCGGCTAATCTATTACGTTGCTAGTGAACAGTGAACTTATTAATTCTTTGTCTTGATTCCTCTTGTACAATAATGAGTGCAAAACCAGTAAAACGGAAAATTTGATAGTGAGAACAGAATTTCATGCATAGTGCATGAAAATAAGTATGCTACGTACACAATGAAAGTCGGCGTGCCCTAGTTGCAGATTTGAAGAAAAAGCTTAAAACGCAAACTGGTATGTTCAGTAAAATATTACACTCTCACACGCATTCTTTGCATGCATCTTATGCCGTGTCGCTTGAGCTGGCAAAGGCAAAAAACCTTTCACTGATGGCAATTTGATAAAAAAATGTGCTGTTGAAATGGCCAAAGCTTTCGGTGATTCTAAAATGGCGGAGAAATTTGAATCAGTGCCACTTTCACATCAAAGCATACAAAGAAGGATTGTTGCTATGGGTGAGCAAGTAGAAAAATCTATGCTTAGCCTGGTTAAGAAAAGTTCATATTTCTCACTTTGTTTGGATGAAAGCACTGATCAAACCGATGTTAGTCAGCTGTTAATATTTGTGCGCACTACTTTTGATGATTTTACCAGTAAAGAGGAGTTATTTGGTATTTGTCCTCTTTATGGAACAACAAAAGGAAAAGACATACTATGAGGCTGTGAAGAAAACAGTTGACAGAATTCGAGGCTTTGATAAATGTTCAGCCATAGCAACAGACGGGGCCCCATCAATGACAGGTAAAAAAATTGGATTAGTGTCAATGTCAATGTTCGGAAGCACATATACATGTGAAAGTGCCTTTTCCTCCATGAAATACATAAAAAATAAAAACAGAAGCAACCTTAACCGATTCTTCCTTACGTCATCTTTTGAGAGTGTCTACAACTGAACTGGAGGTGGACATTTCTTCATTGGTGGATGAAGCCGATCGACCACAGCCCTCACACTATTTGGATACTTTTTCGTTGCTTTTGCAATGTGTTATCAATAAATTTTCAGTTTATAAAAAAATGTAGTTGTTGAGCAATAAAAGAAATAATACTTTTTTTTGTTTTAATTATTTCTATACTTCACTGTATTTTGTTATTGTAACAAAATTATTATATGGCCCGCGACAACATCAAAGGTTTTAGTTTTGGCCCTTGAGGCATTGCAAGTTGGACACCCCTGTCTACAAGGTATACATCGCGAACTAGCTGTTTTTTGGATGTCTAAATATAAATAATTCAAGATAAATCAGACAACGTGATAAGTTAATGGAATGTTGACTGAGCTGAGTATAAGGAAGCTACGAAGACAGTCGAAATTTTTACGAATGAAAGAGCACAATAAGCATCGAAGTGTGTATCGTGCAAGGTAATCTAGATTATAAAGAATTATCTAGGACACCGGTGCAAAAGAGGCTCGAAGGTTCCGTTGCTCAGTCTGGTAGATTATGGGCGGGGTTCGTTCGTAGAGATAGAAATAGTATGACGAGATATATATATAGATATAATATATATAATAAATAAACGACAAAAAAGAAACAGGAAAGAGAACAGTCTTTTTTAAAGAAAAAGGGCACCACTGTTTTTAAATGTTTAAATTCTAAAAAAAACAGAATGGTGTAACAAAAAAGAGAAAAGCAGATATCATATAAAACTTGTAAGATCCACTAAATCAAGCTATATTAAAAAAAAAACAGTAGACTCCCTCTAAAACGAAATCTGAAATGACAGACTAATTACCTCGTTATATGTAGTAATATGTAGTTTTTTAAACATTAACTTCCTATAGTGAAGCCATTCGGAGCAATATAAGATGCTAAATATTGTTTGAATGGCGTTTTTGAAAAAAAAAGTTATTACTTTTATTGTCAATGAAATACATTACAAAAAAGAGTTGTTTACTTTTATTGTCAATGATATACGTTTAAAAAAATCTGCACTTTGCGTATTTTCAAGGATTACATAAACTATTGCTTCTGTAATTGGAAGAAGTCTGTCATTTTTGACTGCTTTAAATTGTCCAGTATTATTCTATCTATCATATTTTCTAAAGATGTGAAACAGTTGTATTTATTGTAAAGACGTTTGTTGCGGGCGGCAGTTAAGTATATTGGGAGCGGCAGTTAAAAAAGGTATTTATTTATAGCCACGGCCGGGCCAAAAACGTAAAAAACACGTTTTTCGATCTTATTTTCTCTAGTTATAACCAAATTTACCTCGCTATAGAGGGTTATAGTTCAATAAAAATTTCACGGGACATCTAATGTACCTCGTTATAAGCGTAACCTCGTAATAACCGTGTTCGTTATAGATACTGTATAATACACTCACCGGCACGAAAAACGGAGCACTTGCATTTTTAAAATAAAAACTTAAAAATTTTAATTCTTTTTAATCTTTTATTTTTTAATCTTTTAAAATAAGCACATAAAATATTCAGATATACTCATCAAATATCATACCAAATGATATCCCAGCAAATAATCAAATAACATAATCAGACTACGTGATCAGGTAGAATAGTCAAATATCACATCAATTAACAGATAAATATCATACTTGGTAAATGGAAATAATCAAATCCGTATATCACTTATCCATAAATTTATATCAAATAATATAATGAAACATGAGGACTAGCCTAATGTCTTCTATATAATGGATTAACTGTGCAAATAAAACAAAACATTATATTAAAAAGGATATATACGTAAAACAGATTTAAAAAAATTACTCATTCGTTAATCCATTGTGGTTTAGAGCGACCTGTACTAAAATAATTATGAATTAAAATTATGTAAAATACGAGGATAGATTGATATTAAACTAGCCTTTGATAGATGGCGCTACTTGATACCGAATTGGTTTCTGTGTTGACATTTGCCGTTCATGACATGACGTCTGTCAAAATTTTAAGTTTTAAAAACAATTAAGTGTACACCTACATTGGAACCGTATTTCTCCCGATCCGATATCGGGCGACGTCGCCCGACGTCGGATTGAAAACAAACTCAAGGTATTAAATGATAGTGCCTACACTGCTTCCATGACGAAGCAGTATAGGCACTCTGATTTAATACCTTGAGTTTGTTTTTAATCCGACGTCGGCCGACGTCGCTATACATCGGATCGGGAGAAATACGGTTCCAATGTAGGTGTACACTAATTTGGTTTTTACAGCCGTTAAAAACAAGCGAATTTTGTGTTTTCGGAGAAATGGAAAAAGTCGAGTATCGTTCGGTGATTAAGTTCCTCCGCAAAAAGAGTAAAACGAATGTGCAAATCAAAGCCAGACGAAGTTTATGGTTTGCACCTTTGTTAGCAACAGTAAAATTTTGGAAGGCTGAATTTGTTCGTGGTCGTACGAGTGTTTCTGATGATGAGCGTCCCGGGAGGCCAATTGAAGTCACCACGCCGGAAATGATCAACAAAGTCATGATTATGGCAGATCGTCGAATTAAGCTTCGCGAGTTAATAGATGTCCTAAACGTTTCCTACGACGTACACAACATTATTCACTATCATTTGGACATGAAAAAGCTATCCGCGCGATGTGTGCAGCGTTTGCTGACAATCGATCAAATGCAAAAACGTGTGACCACTTCGAAGGATTTTTTTCGCCGATTTATCACCGTTGATGAAACCTGGGTGCATTATTACACACCGGAAACCAAAGAACAGTCGAAACAGTGACGCAAACGTGGTGAATGACCGCCGCAGAAGGCAAAGAGTGCACATTCGGCCGGCAAAGTGATGAAGACTGTTTTCTGGAATGCGAAGGGCATAATCCACATCGACTAACTTAAAAAAGGAAAAACAATCAATGGTGCGTACTACGCAGCATTATTGGACCGATTCGATGCCGAATTGCGTCGAAAAAAACCCGGTTTGGAACGCAAAAAGTGCTCTTTTACCAAGACAATGCACCGGCTCACCGATCGGCCGAATTACAACGACGAATAACACTTGTTTAGGTGGCGTATGGTTCACTAAAAGACATCTTTAAGAGCAATATCCCGGTAGCTATGAAACGGAAAACATTTGACCAATGCGTTCTTCCTATTATGACATACGGAGCAGAAACACTCACTCTCACAAAAACAACAGCACTAAAAATGCGAGTGGCACAAAGGCGCATGGACAGATCGATTCTGGCGTGACAAAAAACACAAAATAAGGAACCAAGACCTAAGGAAAAGAACAGGTATCACTGATGTCGAACGTATAGCCAGGTCACAAAGCGAGACTAAAAGACTCAAGATGGACCAGAAAACTAATTGACTGGCGACCAAGAGAAGACAAACCTAGCAGAGGACTATCATCAACGCGCTGGATGGATGACATTAAACGAATATCCAAAATACTTAAACCTTATATTCTAAAATTGCTATCTTTGGTCTATTAACATTAATCGTTTATGAGAATTCCTCTATTGTTTTATTATTAACATACAAATATCTATTCTCCTATCTGCCTACTTTCTACTAAATTCGAAAAACCATTACTCATTAAAATATTTGAAATAGGGTGAAACGACTTTAGCGGTCGGTGAATTAAATTTTTTATTAGATTTTAATAAATTTAAACCATGACAATATATATATATATATATATATATATATATATATATATAATATATATATATATATATATATATATAATATACATTTATTTATATTTAAATTCATTATATAAAAAACTTCTAAATTTTTAATATTTCTGTATGTTTTTGTTTTAGACTTATAAAGCTGGCATTGTTATATTTAGACAAATTGATAACTTGAATCCAGTGGACACAAATGTAAAAGAAAATGCGAATAGAAGTGCACAATTGATAAAGTCATATAAAAATCAGGTAAGATCTTATCGCAGTTATTTAAGAAACAGAAAAGTTTTACTTTAAATTGTAAAAATACCTAAGACATCTACAATATTTGATTTTGATTCATATTATGCTTCAATAGGGATATGAATTAAAATCTTATACAAGTTAATTATTTCTTTTGGACTTCGTTTAGGATGTCTTTGTTTGGCTCCATTCCTCCTTTTATCTCATCATTCCGGATTCTACCCATCCTTCTCAATCGACAATTTATTTTCATAAAGTCCATTCCAGTAGCCTGTAATTTTTTATTATTTATTTTACTAATATCTCATACTTCTGCTCTGTTTGTTACTACTGGCTCTACCATTGCCATATACAGTAGAGTCTCAGTTATCCGCTATAAACGGGCAGACGGGAGGGCGGATAATAGGGACGGTTAAACGAAATCTAAGTGTAGGCCTATTGTAATTACATTGCAATAGCAATTATCATCCAACGACGCATCTTTACATCCAGGGATAAATTTAACTAAGGCCAAAATATTCACCTGAGCTTCATCCTGAATATTATCTGGTGTTTCTTCATCCTCACCCAACAGCTTATCCCAAGACTTAACAATTGTTTGTTCCCAACCTTATCCCATGCACTTCAGATTCAGTAGGAAACGTATTTCAAATTTATGGCATTCAATGTAGGGCTTAAGTCTTGGCCATCGTTCATTTCTTGTATCATGGTTGATAGAAGTATTCTCCGATAGTTTCTTTTCAGCGTCTCCAAGACAACATGGCCTTTATATCCCAATCTTTATGTTAGAATAGAGTAAGAAACCTTCTCTTCAAAGTTTGATGACAATTTTTGACCGTAAATAGACAGCTGACGAATTCCGTAGCGCTTCTTCCAGCGGTCTAGCCAGCTGATACTTACTGTAAAATCTGCCCCACTCCCTTGAAATTCCTTTCCTTCCTATTTTCCAATACCTTTTCTTTTAAGATAGGCCCGGATGTAGGCACTGCTTTATCGCTAAATTGGACAAACCAAATGTACAAAGCCACGCTATTTTTTTCGTAATCCTCACCCGCGTCCCCGAGAAAAAACTTGATGAAGAAACTATCAGGACCCGTCTAAAGAGGCAAAATCAAGACCTTAAAACATAAGACTGGTTGTGATCTCTGTTCCACAGACTGAACGACAGTAAAGATAAAGGTTATAGAGGAAGGAGTTATGAAGGAGATAGTTCTCAGATCAGCATACCTCCCATATGATGATCCCGAACAACCATCAAGGGAGTTGGAACAGTTAGTGAGAGATTGCATGAAAAATGAACTGCAATTAATCATTGGCAATGATATGAATGCCCTACCATCGGACCTGGGGCAGTACAAATACCAAACTGTTAAAAAATGGCATGTTTTAGATGACGTGTCTTGTTCAGACCATCGAGACAGGCGATGAGCATATCAAGGAAACTTATCATAATCCTCGTAAAACAAATTGGGAAGCATATCAAGCAGACCTGGAATATTGTTTAGGTAAGATTAAAGGGACGATAAGGCATACATTGAACGTAGACATGGCCGCCGTACAATTTCATTGTCATGTCAGCGCTTAAGATAACTGTCTTATATAGTGAGGAATTTCAACGGAAAGTACCCTTTCCCACTTCCGCTTAACTACATCTTTCATGATGGTTTTAAGCCGACGGCCACGGTTTGACTTTATGCAGTCACAACCGTGACCTGAATCGTCCATTTGAACTGTCCTTCTATATGCGTCTATATTCTTTGCTTTTATGTTAAGTTTTATTTGCTGTTTGGTACAATTATTTTTCATGAAGGTTTTTTCAAAAACAGTATAAGAGAAACACTAGTTGAAACTTTGTTTTTTTTTTCATTTTAGGCGGATATATTTGTCCTTCCAGAATATGGTCTCACGACTGTACCACCCGCAACGTTGACAAATTTATATCAATACAGTACTACAATTGGTGAAGTCGGCGATAAAGTATGTGGCAAGGACGGATTTGATGTAAGTTGTTTATACATTTAACCTAGGTTTTAGTTTAATCATATCGATAAAATGAAAAATTATCACAAACACATTTTTCACATTATTATATGTAAGATATATTAGAGTTACTAAAAAGATAATAAAGAAAAGAGGTTCCAGGTAGAAAGATATGTAGAATTTTATGAAAACACGCAATGAATCTTTTATTAATAATGGAAAGAATAAAAAGTGGCAGAACCAAAAAATCGAGGAGTTTCTTCATCTTAAGGTGTCGTTTTGCGCAGCCATGACATTCGTCTTCTTCCAACGCGTCGCTTTCCTAAAATATTTACCTGCATGACATTCTGCAGAAGCTGGTAGTTTCTTCCTCTGCAATTAACACGGTGTCATCCGCATACCTCGTGATATTAATAGGGATTCCGTTTACTGCAAATTCATGTTTTGTTTGTCCAGTACTTCTTGCATAATAATTTCCGAGTACAAGTTAAATAGTAATGGAGAGAGAATGAAACCTTCCGTACCGATTTTTTTTAAATTAAAGTGTCTAGGCAACTATGGGCCATTGACACTGGTACAAAGTTTATTACAATATGTTTATGTTTACATACATATACAATCTGTTTATATACAAGTTGGGATACATTAACGACACTCTTAATATAATTACACTAAGTAGTAAAGGTGACAGTCTTTTAGGAAACGAATTATGGCACTGTACATGTTTGTAGAACCGAGTAGATCACTTAAATTATTTGAAAGTTGTAGTAGTCTCTTTGAGGTTTGTAGTGGACACATTCTAGTAATATGTGCTGGACTGTTAAGGACTCATTACAGTGTTCACAGCGAGGATGGTTTTCAGAAGACATCAGATATCCATGACTAAGACGAGTGTGACCTATTCCGAGCCTTCTGATAATAATATTGTCTTTTCTGCTCATTTGAGGCATGGTGATGGAGGTAACAGTTGGTTGAATTGTGCGTAGTTTTGTATTTTGCACGTTCCAGTGTGTTTGCCAAGTGCTTAGTAAATTGTTCTTGATACTGGTCTTTAGGTCTTGGTGAAGTTGTATGTTTTCCATATTTTCTAAGGAGCAGGTCAGTTTTGCTGCATGATCAGCGTTCTCATTTCCGTTGATACCAACACGGGATGGTATCCCGTTACTGAACAAAAGAGATAGTTACTGAAACACCATTTTTTGACTGTTGTTGGCAGATACTGTGGATGCACTGTAGAATGGGATGTATGGAGTATATATTTCTGATTGAGTCAATGGTGGAGAGAAAAATCGGTGCATGGCGAATTGAGCAATGGGCGAATCTAATGCCTTGAGTATTCCGTACAGTTCGGCTGGGTGTATACTGCATCTTGGAGAAAGCCGATGTGACGCTACTATTGTGTTTGAGGTACTGACGGCACAACCGACGGCCTGTTCTTCTTTGGAGGCATCTGTGTAGAGAATTTTGTCATAACGCTGTGTGTGTATAAGTTCCTCAAACGCTTGTATAAAGAGAGTTCTGGGCGTTGCTTCTTTTTTGTATCGGTTCAAGCTGTGTCTTTTAGCAAAGTTTTTAAAATTTGTGAGAGAGAATGTGCTCGAGGGTGACTATTATCTGGGACAGGGTGGGGAGTATTAATTAGTTTAATTACTGGGTTTTTTGGATTAGCAGAAATTCTAGAGGAGTAAGACAGAAGTAGACGTTGCCGTCTTATAAAAAGTGGAGGTTCTGAAGATTCGATATAAAGACTTTCAGAAGGACTTGAATTTAAAGGCGCCGAGGCTAATGCGTAAAGAAGTGTTGTGAATTGTATTCAGACTTTTAAGGAAAGTATTGGAAGCAGATATGTAGAGAATGCTTCCGTAATCCAACCTACAGCGGATCAATGTTCTGTAAATTCTTAAGATTACTTTTTCTTCTACCCCCCATTAATGGTGAGCTAGAGTTTTTAAGATATTGATTCTATTTAGGCAGTTTTTTTTGTATTCTGTATCTGATCTCTCCATGTAAGTGTTTTATCGAGTATGACTCCTAATAATTTGTGTTTGTCAACCACTTGAAGAGGAGATCCATTTAGGTGAAGTATTATCTATTTTTATCTATGCTAGCTGGTTGTAATAAAAGTTTTCAATTATTCTTATATTTCGCTATTAGCTTTTGTTTCAAAATTGCCATGAGTTGGTCGTGCCTTACCGTGGCAAACGCCTTTTTAAAAGTCTATAAAGCAGACAGACACATCTTTATCTACGTCCAATCAAACAGAATAAAATCCACAAGGAATCTACGTGCCTGTAGTTGGCTATATACCATATATTAAAAAAATATATTAAATATCCTTTATAAAATCCTTTATACAAGCTATATATTTAAAAACCCAATCGGGCTATGTTACACAAAACGTTTTTGGAATCCATATTCCATCCATCATCAGTGTCTAGGTGTACATGAGCTACTAGGCCACTAAATAGGTGGGTAAAACCCCGTTAAAAATTATTTATTTAAATTTAGTTTACATTATTTGTTATTTATTATTAGGATGTTATAAAGTTATACCGTTAGATTTGGTAACATGGCGATCTATAACTTCACGTGAAGTTGCTAGTCCTGAGACGGTGTGTCTACGAGGACTTTAGTTGCTGAGCTTGCTTTCATAGTCCTCGTAGACACACCGTCTCAGGACTAGCAACTTCACGTGGAGTCATATGTCGCCATGTTACCAAATCTAACGGTAACTTTAACATCCTAATAATAAATAACAAATAATGTAAACTAAATTTAAACAAATAATTTTTAACGGGTTTTTACCCACATATTTAGTGGCTACATACATGTATACCTAGACACTGATGATGGAATATGGATTCCGAAAACGTTTTGTGTAACAGCCCGATTTGGTTTTTAAATATATACCTTTTATAAAGGATTTTTAATAAACAGAATAAAAATCCCCCACGGTCCCCACTTCATTTTTGTAAATATGGTTGTGTATAATTTTTAAAACAGATTTCAGTGTATGGTTCTAACTTATTGTTCTATGATTGATTAAGTAGGACGTGTTGAAATTAGCTGGTTAATTAATTAAAATAGCAAACAATAAATAAAAGATATATTTGATTGAAAATAAGAAAAAACACTTGGCGTAACTAATAAATTGCTATCGATTCAAGAAAAACTCACTTACCTCTTCATACGGTATACGACAGAAAGATGAATGGCCGCGTCTTGTCAAAGTTCCTGCGTCTTTATGCTATAGAGGAGGATGACCGCGATAGGCGCGTTCAACGGGGGAAGCGGCATCTTGGACGCTAAATTGTAGATCTGCTCATCTCGAGAGCTATTTAACTACTACTGCAGTTTCTTGTCCGAATTTTAGGTACGAACCCCCGTATAGTCGCCTCGTATTTCGGCAAGACTGTGTAAAAATATATTTATCTGTAATAAAAGCAGGCATTAAAAATTAAAATAAAAGTACTCTACCAGGAGTAGTTATTAACTGCAAAATTATCAATGACAGATGTATAATAATACAAAGTTTTAATATTATCATCGATATTTACATTCAACTGTGCCTGGTAATATGTTTGAAAATATGGGCAGTCACCCAGTTGAAGTTGAAGTGGACCAAGAGCCAGTGAAAACATCGGATATCGCTATTATTTGAGAAGGCAAATAATAGCGATAAATTTATTTGAGAAGGCAAATAATAGCGATAAATTTATTTGAGAAGGCAAAATCATAATTGTATACGTAACTATAGTCGGACAATTTTCAATTAAAGGTGACTAATCTACAAATTGAACTAAACGGTAGCGACAACCATCTAAAATTTCAGCAGTAAATTCTTACTAACTTACTTAAAAATTTGCCCCCGTAACAATATAAATTGGTGCGATTCACTGGTGTACAGTGAGACAAGTTCATTGAATAGTTTGAAACATTGCTAAACATCAATATTTGGCTGGTCTAAATATATTTACGTTCTTAGAAAGAATGGGAATGAGAGAAATATGATATTTTAGTTTATTCGTTCCACATTATATGTGTGCATTAAAAATTATTTGTTTAAATTTAGTTTACATTATTTGTTATTTATTATTAGGATGTTAAAGTTACCGTTAGATTTGGTAACATGG
Organism: Diabrotica balteata; assembly: GCA_918026665.1. Lineage (NCBI taxonomy): Eukaryota > Metazoa > Arthropoda > Insecta > Coleoptera > Chrysomelidae > Diabrotica > Diabrotica balteata. Next base: position 46,097,403 of record OU898277.1, read on the forward strand.
CGACATTTGACTCCACGTGAAGTTGCTTTATGAAAGCAACCTCAGCAACTAATGTTCTATTTCTTGGGAATATATTTATTAAACAGACTTTATTATTAACTTTAAAATAGTTTTGAGGTAAGTAAAGTAAATTTGAGGCAAGTTTATTCTTAATATAGTATTCACCCATTAACGGCCGCTCAATATACAAAAAGAAATTTGACAATTAATTTATTAGATTGGATTAAAAACGTATAAATTAAGACTAATTTACAACCAAAAAGATTTTTTTCTCATTTTCAAGGAAAACAGTACAAATGTTAATAGGAACATATTGTATCTTAAATGTAAATTTAATTTTAAGATGAAAATTTTCGAAACTTTGGGGTAGATGCATTCTACACCTTTTACATAGATAAATAGTATTACTTTTGCATATCCTACATTCTTTCACTATCATCTCTTTTTGTAATGTGGCCAATATTGTCGAATCTAGTTTCATCTAGTAAAGCAAATTTAGATTCACGTCCATGTACTAAGTTTGACACTGATGTAGCGGTTTCTTCACTATTCTAGATTATAAATATAAATCTATGTCGGCTCATGCTTTCTCTTATAATGTGCACTTCTTTATCCTCATCATTTGACCAATGCATATCAACTTGAAGCAGAGTGTGAACGAGATAATATACATATGCTAATATATTTTTTTAATCTATGTTATTCGTTTCAAAATCATGACGGTTATTCTGCGATGCATAAATATTTGTAAAATATAGAATGCTCTCAATTACTTTTTTATCAAAAAATAGTGAAAAAACTTCAATATATTACTTGCCTCCATGGTTGGCCTTTATGTATATTGTCTAAATATCAATCAGACTGATGTTGAATTACTGCTGAACACGAAGGATTATATGTTGAGACAAATTTGGATTTACTATTTTTGCCTGGTTTTTTCTTTGGACGTTTTATCTGTGGTTCAGAGGAATATCATAATCAGAATCGTCAGAATTCCCAATCACTTGTATTTCATATGTACCTGCAATATCCGATTTTATTGATTCTTCACAAATAATATTATCATCAATGTCTTCTACATCAGAAACTTTCTAATCTAATCTCGGCGGCAAATAAACCACATTAAGTGAGTCAGCATTTTCACAATCTGAGTCTTCTTCTAACAAAGCTATTAACTGTTTAGTAGTTAGTGCCATCTTCATTTCATTCGAGAATTTACTGAAATAAACAAATGCACTACTATATACACGCATTCACATGATAATAGTTTAGCTTACTTCATTTTAATTTATATGAACTTCATAATATATTTTTATATTTATATAAACCAATAAATACAAGTAAACTTTCAAATTAAGTTAAAAAAAAACAAATATAACGTTTACAGCACACAGAAATTCTATAAATAGAGAATGGTGTGTAATGACGAGATCGTATGTTAAAATTTCAGATTGTTTAGTGTAATGAAAAAATAAGTATTTTCCAAAGTTTTCTGTTTTTTGAAGTTCTGTATTAGGTACTCTCTAATAAGAATAAAATTTTACTTTAACTTGTTAGATAACTATAAGAAACCTGTCAAAAGACACATGATAATTTAATAATTATATGGGTCTTAGATTTAATTTAATTTAATTTAATTTTTTTTGGTATGCCTCTGCAAAATTGATAAGTGGAATATGATTTCGTTAAAAAGCTATCGTTAAGAGCTTCGTTAAGTGCGATGTTGCCAAGTAATCACCTTCAATTAAAAATTGTTTTAGTATACTACGCTCGATGCAATAACAATAACAATGACCATAAACAGAGACAGGAGACCGGTTTGTTTTATTCCTACTCTGTGACTTATGACTTATACCGAATATACATTTAAAATTTCATAAACATCGGTCAAGCCGTTTCGGTAGAGTATCGCAACTAACTCTGTGACGCTAATGTGACTATTCAAAAATAATGGTTGCTGATGGAAGGGTGAAAATTAAGAGTTTTATGTATTATTACATACCACACATATTACGTGTTTTTAAATATTGTGTGGAAAATGCACGGCTACTAAATTTATTTAATCTTTTAGGAGCAGCTTGTCACTTTGTCATGTGCTGCTAATGACACTAGTGCCTACGTTATTGCAAATTTGATTGAATCTATAAACAATAAGGAGTATTACCTAACCACCCTTGGGTTTGACAAAACCGGAACTATTGTTGTTAAGTAAGTATACTCATTTTATTTAATTTTTATTATAATTTATAGTGAATTTGTATAATGAAATTATGAACAGCTAATTTATAAAATAATTACCCAATAAATCTTGATTTAGGTTAGAGTAATATTCTTGATCAATAAGTGCTCCAGAAAATTAACGTTTCAGTTACGTGTCGTTAACAGTTTCAGTTTTTTAATGAATGATACCTTTTAGAAACTATATCCCTGCTGTTTTCGAGCAATATAGCCAATTTTTTATTTTTTTGTCGCCAAAATCTAATGTAGCCAGTTTGTACCGTAGCTCAGTCTGGTTATGCAATATGACCATAAATTATTGTTAAAAAAAACGTAAAGTAAAAATACGAGTACTTTTTCATCTATTCGTCATCTGGTAACCCCCACCTATGTCTTAAAAGCTTTACATATCTGCGAAAATATGCTCCACCTCTTTTTTTAAACCAGATTGGGCTACTGGCCCACCGCCCTCTTCTTAGTCTACTTAGTCTTTGTGTCCTGTATTGTACTATTCATTTTATTAATATTGACTTCCCTATTCGTTCTAGGTGTTCCATTCAGGTCTAGTGGTTTTAATTGCTTCATCTATTCTTGTTCATTTGTTTATGTTTTAAACTTTGCACTTACGTTGCTTTTTTGGGATTTTAAATACTTTCTCTGTTTTCTTGCATCGTAGAATGTTTCATATATGTGTAACATATGCATATTTTGCTTCCGAATTTCGATGTGAAAGACAAATTTCGTTGTAACGGAGCTCAAAAGTACACCTTTACCACTAGTGGATTCGTGTGAATATATTATCTTCTTCTTCTTCTTTCCTTCTGGTATGTAGGTTTTAAAGCCTGTTTTTTCTTTAATATTAGCCTCCTAAATTGTTTAAACTGTCGCACCATCTTTTTCTTGGTCTGCCAATACTTCTTCGTCCATTTGGTGACTTATCTCGTGCTATTCGTACTATTCTATCCTCTGCCATTCTACTGATATGTTCGTTCCACTTCTGCTTTCGTTTTGTCACCCATCCATTTATGTCTTCTATATTGTATGCTCTTCTTATGTGTTCGCTTTTCTCCCTATACAACAGGCTTCTCCCTGATATTCGTCGGAGTATTTTCATCTCTGTTGTTTCTAGCAGTCGTCTTGTTTTAGATGTGTCAGGTCTTGTCTCCGCCGTGTATGTGAATATAGGTCTAATTGCTGCTTTATAGATTCTTGTTTTTGTGTCTTGTCTTGGGTGTTTGTTCTTCCAGATTGTGTCATTAAGAGAACCCGCCGCTTTACTTGCTTGTAAGCTTTGTTGTCGTACTTCTTCTTCAACATCTCCGTAACTAGTTATATCTATTCCCAGATATCTAAACCTTGCTTCCTGCTTTATTACTTTCCCATCAATTTCGATTTTACACCGTAGTGGGTATTTAGATGTTGTCATACATTTGGTTTTTACTGCTGATATTATCGTATTTCTTAGCTGTTGTATTGAAGATATGTGTTAATCTTTGGAGCTCGTCTTCTGTCTCGGCGATTAATGCGGCGTCGTCTGCATAACATAATATTTGGATTTCTTTGTTCCCCATTCTGTAGCTATGACCTTTACGTACTGCTTGTAATATTTCGTCCATTATTATATTAAAGAGAAGTGGGCTCAACGAGTCACCCTGTCTGACTCCGCTTTGTACTGGTATACACTGTGTTAGTTTTATCCACCCTTTATCTTTGCCTGTGAATATATTATGAGTAGGAATATTTACATCTCGTCTAAATTACCACCGTGTTTTACGTATGAGCAAAACTGGATGAGAAATATAACTTTCATTTAACATGCAGGTATTGCACTATCAGTTAATCATATTTGATTGAACTTTTCGGTAATAACGCCCAGTGAGCACTTGAAAGAAAAGTGAAAAAACATTCACAAAAAAATATTAGCAATGAAAAATGTTTATTTAACAAGAATTTATGCACCTAACCGTCACATATTTATACTACGTACATGTTTCTTCTTCATAAACTTACGTATTCTTAAAATTATGTATTTATTTTAGATGTAGGAAGCACCATATTAGCAACAGCACCCAGTTCCAAACAGCTAAAGACCAAACACCGTGTACTTTTAATGCTAACATAAATAAGGACGTGGTTAAGTTTACTATTTTATTCGAAACAGATATGGTGTATCCCATTCCTGAAGCAATCAAAAGCGGAAATTTGATCATGAGTTCGGCGATAAATAATAAATTGCCCTTAGAATTTGGTAAGTAGTTTTGTAATGTACACGATAAAAAAATCATCCTTTGTTTTCACGAAAATATTGTCAATTCACAAGAAAATATAATTTCCACTCTACATTATTTTTTTAGCCCATACCAACATACTTATTGCAGTTACCATAACTCCTATATATAACTCATACATTGCCCGTACGCGGTAAATGTAATTTCCGATCCCCTCCACTCGCCACCTAGAGACTCCCAGACAGAAAACGTGAAAACCAAATCCATTTAGTAACATATAACAAGCAAGGGATATACAACTCGGTCCGTCAATTTTTGTTTTGCTTATAAACCCAGTTCATTTTTTATAACATAAACTCGATAAAATACACTGACGATTATAAGGCGGTGCGTTTGTATCGGCTTTTAATAATGTGAACAATTTTTTGTGGTTGAATTAAAAATAAAAGCGCATTTTTTAAAAAGATAAAACAAAAAATATACTCTTATTAAAAATAAAAAATAATTCCTAATAAAATAAGAAATAATTCTTTATGGACTACAGAAATGATTCAAATATTTGACCTTCTACGGCTGAACAGTAACCCAATCTGTCATAAAAACGTCTTCGGGCAGATGCCAGAATTTCCGCTGTAATAGAATTGAAGACTTCTCTTATTCGTATTGTTCTGAAGCTATTTTATTGTGGCATTTTAAATTAATTACTATTTAACTGTGAATAAGCCACAATTAAAGGTTAAAATACGTTTATTGACGTTTCAATTTCCACTTCGGAAAACGTTCTCAAAATACAAACAGTAAATTAAACAAATTTTGTTTTTTGTTACTTAGTGAAAAATTCTTCTAATAATTTAATTTTATCTGACTCATTTATATTGACAATTCAGACATACATTATCCATTTTAAAGTAGACAACTTTAAAATGATATTGCCAATATTGTTGAGTTGCGCTCCTGGGACGACTTTACTTATAAGATAATTCATTCGATTACATGAAATCAACTTTAACTTAAGAATATCCGTCAGAAAAAATCATAGCATGTAATTCGTCTTTAAAAAGACAAACACTTGCCATGATGACAGTAAAATTCTCCTGTTAGCGATTCCATAGTAAATTATGAGGGAAAACCAGGAAAAAAAACCTCATAATACTATCCCGACATGGTAAGTATTTGGTCGTGCATTTAGTTTACCTTCAATAAACACCAAATTCTGATTTTATATGTTTGTTATTTAAAAAACATAAAAGATGTATCCTCTGTATGTTACTGACTTACTAATACTGGTATTTTCTTATTAATAAACTCCTCTTTCAATATGGGTAATAAACGTGTTTTAACCTTTAATTGTGGCTTATTCCCAGTTAATTAGTAATTAATTCTCTTATTCGGCTTCTAATTCATCAAATTTTGGGCTCCAGCCTCAGGATTATCGTAGATGATACTTATTAAATGTCCCCAAAAAAAGAAGTCCATGGGTGTAAGATCTGGATATTGCACAGGCCACTTAATATCGCCTGTTCCACTGATAACTCGATTCGGGAAAGTATTGTTTAAATACTCCCTATTATTCGAGCGTTGTGGACTGAACATCCGTCTTGATGGGACCAAACATTCTCCAGAGTTACATCACGAAGATTGAGAATAGCGGGAAGAACATGATTCTGTAACAAATCGAGGTATACTCTACTATTCAAGTTGCCCTCATTAAAAAATGAATCTATTATGTGGTCTCCTAAAATGCCAGTCCAGACTTTAACTTTTTGAGGACATTGAGTTCGGTAAACAACACTTCTGTGATGGTTTTATCGCGCCCAATACCTCGCAACGGAAGGATTGTGCCTCTCTACTAAGGAAACAGAAGATTCATCAGTAAATAAAATGTTTTTAATAAAACTGGGTTCATACATTAGTCTTCGTTATTAGAGTTTCACTCTATTCTCAAGTGAGAAAGGCAATCAGCCGAAACTGCTGTAGTGATAAGTTAAAATAAATTTTGTGGAAGTTTGAAAACAAAGTTTTCAGTGTTTTATTGTTAGATAATTTATTTATAACGATCTTGGTCAAAATTCAAATCTTTGTGACCATTAATTTATAATATATAGTCGGGGACATTCATTAACACGTAAATGTTAATAAGTTAGTTAAGTTAGCAAATTCATTTAAGCAATCTAGATTTATCTGGTGAGTTACATCTTACATTATTTTTGTTTCAACTTTATCGGGTACTTTGGGTTGGACTCGCAACCCACCTAAACTCAATATTGTTTTTTCCAAACGAGTCAAGTGCTGCTTGTTTCTTGACTTATATACAGATGTACTTCTTCTATACTACATCTTATTTCTGGCAGAGTAAAAATAAATTTTTACAGTCTTACGGTTTAGTTTTTTCAAGTGTTACAATTAAAGTCGTACCTTACCCCCATGATGATTCTCAAAGTATAATAGATTCTCATAATTCTCGGATTGTTAGTATAATATTAATTACTCTTTTGTCACTTTTTTTATAGGTTTGAGTCTGTACCAAGGATTCGCTGTATCAAATGGTGTTAATTTATTAGTGTCAGATTACATAGATTACACAGAGAATAATTGTTATGGAGGCTCTGGTGTATTTTACAGTAACGGTACTAGTGTTATTGCTTTTAATCCAGAAGATGTTCCCGGAGGAAATGATCATCAGTCTGTTCTGATTCGAGACGTTCCTGTGAAGCCTTCTGTAGTACAAGAGGTCAATGTAAGTACAAGATTACAATAATTAGAAAATATATCATGCTGTTGTGATAGTTGTTCAAACGGAACAACATTAAAAGAGAATCATACAAAGCATTACGTTTTTATAGAGTTTATAGAATAAAGTTAAATATAAATGTAGCAAATTATTTTATATAATCTATACAGGGTGATCACCTTTGCCGAATCTAAAAGAAGACGCCAGAGCTCTTACTACAGAACCACTTCGTAGGTTCAACAATTATTGATGAGTAGACTCAGGCTAAAAACCTAGAACGACCTAAACATCCTAAGAAAGAAGACTGGGAATTCTCTGCAATAAACATCAAACCGGAGAATGTAAACCACGTTGCTCCATGTAAATCTCCAGAGGATTAAATATTTCCTGCCCTACTACAAAAAGGATAGGACGTCTTCTTGCCCATCCTAACAAAGATCTTTAGGGCTAGCATAGCATTAGGTTCTGTACCGAAGAGTTGGCAACTTTAAATATGGTACATACACAAAATAGGATGACAAGACAACGCCCTACCAAGATCCTACAGGTAGATCAGTCTTACATCATTTCTATTGAAGACAATAGAAAAAACTTTTGATAAACATATTAAGGAGGCCATTGAGGGATCGTCTTCTCGATGGCAACTAGCATGCATACCAAGAAGGAAAATCAATAGAAGCAGCGCTGTACGAAGTAGTTCAGAAAATTAGTCACTCCGTTAATAATGGAGAGATTTTAATAGCTACCTTTCTAGATATAGAAGGCGCATTTAATAATGCACTAGTAAATTATCTTTATAATGCAGCATCATAAAAATGGATATCCTTTACCGTAGGCAACTGGATCAAAGCAATGCTGAAAAGTATTCTGATTCTAATAGTCCTGCAATAAGAAGAGATTCTGTACAAAACAACTAAGGGTGCTCACAGGGGAGAGTGCTTTCCCCCCTTCTGTGGTCACTCCTGGTGAATGACTTGATCTCGCCCCTTCGCGCACAGGGGCGAGAACACACTCCAAAGAACATTAAATATTCTTACTAGGAGGTGCGATAGGAAAAGACTCTGTCAATCCTAGTAAAACAGAATTAGTTCAAGTCACTTCAAACGAGCAAGTGATTGCGATAATAGATAAGTTAATCAAGAAAAAATTGTGGATGACAGATGAGATCCTAAAGCTAATGGACGAAAGAAGAAAAGCTAAATATAACCCGGACTATAAATATATAAATCTAACCGATTGTGACGGAAACATAATCTTGGACAAACAGAGTAAAATAAAAACGTGGAAAGGATACATGATAATGAGCAAGAAATAGATAAGATAAGGCCAAATCTACATTAACCAATCTCCAGTAGAAAGAGTGAAGCATTACAACTACCTTTTCACCATAATTAATGAAGAATGAACCAATAACTGTTCTTTTTATGTTGTTAAATCGTGGACCTTGAACGAAGGTACGTACAAGAGATTGGAAACATTTGAGAAGTGGTTTTATCCGAGAATACTCAAGATCTCGCGGACCAAGGAAGAACCGAGAGATATTGAACACCATCAAATCTCTAAAGTTACAATACTTTGGAAAATGCGAAATGAATCCAGATATGCCCTCATAGAGACTATCCTACAGCGAAAAATATTTGGAAGGTGAGGTCCAAGAAGTAGAGATCCAAGAAGTAAAGAATCCCAGAACCTTGTTAAATATATTATTTGTGCAACTTTTCTATGTTTTTGCAGACACATCAAGAAGATAATATATGGAAGGCAAATACATACGCTGCAGAATGCGCGAGTTAAAGCTTTAGATACGGGAGATCACATGGACTTAGTTTCACGTGTACTATTGTAGATCACAGGTGGAAATGTGTTCCATATCGATGGAGAAACACAGAAAATGTTATGTACACTTCCAAGCTCGCCTTTGAAGCAGCAATAACCCTTGAAGAACGTTCCAAGACGACATGATGTATTTTTTTTCCGGATGAAAGACGCCAGAAGACTTTGTAGATAGCATTTGGCTTGAATGCTCTAAGCCAGTGATGTTCTCATTATTGGTTGAAAACTACTAAACGCTTGTAGTTAACATTTACATAACGTTCTAAAATAGACAGGTAGAGATCTCTTTACTGCTTAACGGATAAACCGTTTTAGATAACACTTGACCTATACCCAAGGCAACGGAATGACATTATCAAACAATAACATACTTGGTGAGAGGTGGACGAATACTTAATTATAGAGGACTTATGTGTCGAAAAACTATACAACTTCTGGTGGCTAGGCACATAAAATCACTTTACTCATAGTTACAAGCATGTGCATTTTTAATTGAAATTACTGATTTGCACAACAATTTAACTTTATTTATAAATGACAGTGCTATTTTGCAATGGATAAGTCGTAATGGATGTACTAGGTGTTCTCTTGTACTAGGTCTAAACTGCAAATTAATTTAATTGAATTAGCTTTTACAGAAAACTGGTATTAGTATGAATATGTATTACAGGTAAACGCTGCAAATGTTGGCCCGGCACCTAAATTTAATTTACCATTTATGAATATCAGTACACTAAATGAAACCGCCAAAGTATTGGAGAAATGTATTGATAAAAGATGTTGCAAGTTTAGCGTTGATTTTGGAGGAAATACCATAGCTCCATATAAGTAAGTTACTGTATATTCTTATATATCATATTTACAGAAAAAAAAAACTGATATAAATGAATATATTTCAAATATAACTTACGGTAATTTAATTATTGTAAAGCAATATTTATTTTTGCATTGTGTAAAGTGTTTTCTCTCGACTGCAATGTATGTTTATCTTAAAGGCATCTTCGGGATTATATTAAAATACCAAAAGTTATATCAAATCTAAAATGCATAAAAAATGTTCAGAATGTAATAAAAACAAAAACATAGACAAAATGGTTGACATGTGGTATTAAAACGGATGGTAATGTATTTACATCCATGACATAAACAAGGTGTTATTGGCTTTTAAATCGTTTCATGTCATTGTGTACTTTCAAATATTTTAACTTGACCATAGCACCAAGGATCATTCATGCTCTATCTCTTTCTACATGCCTGTTTGCCCTAATATATTTTCTTATTTAAAGGCATCTTTGCTACGGTTTCTCTAATTTACTGATAGCAGTTATGACTTCCTTCGATTTTTTACCTTCGTTTTAAAACTTCTTGTGATATCTGACTTTCTCCCAATCTTCTCATGTACCGTAAAATGTGGCGTAGTTGACCGTTTTTCAACTTCAATTAAAGATATTTCCTAGAGACCAAAATAAAATGTATCATATATTTTTGTATAATATGTGTATAAGTCTTAACTTTTAGTAGAAAAAACATCGGGTATTTTAAAAAAACGAAATAATAAATTCCTTGTTTGGTCAACTTCCTTTGTTAACTGCCTTTGGTTTTACTTAATAAAAATTATTTTTAGTTAACTGGGGTGAAGATAAGCACGCTAAAATGATTTTAAATTATAATAAACATTTTAATAAAAACTTTTTATTACAAAAAGAAAGTTAATTTAAAATTATATGCAGACAAGTCCAAAACAAAACACAGCTCGTCTCTTTGGCAAATTTTTGGCGAAATTAATACTTTTTTTATGTTACTTAGAGGAATATTGTCTTCGTCAAGAATATTAGGCCATATAAATTTTCACTATTTTGAGAGCATCTTTGAAATTTGTCTTACAAAATGTTTAATATTCTTCTTAGTTTGATGTTCTATTACAACCCATGAATTTGCTTCTATATCATTAATGTGAAAGTATTCTGTTTCCTCAGAAATATTTCTTTGAATGTATGAAACTTCATGGTCTTCTTGGTCAAAATTTTCATTCACGCTCTATGTTCCGGAATTTGCTTCATCGCTTTCTTCAAAAACTTTTTTCTCTATGTCTTGCTTGTAGAAGGCATGTTATCGTCAACAATTTCTTTCTCTGGACTGTCTACATACGCAACTGATCTCCCAGGTATAACATTCAGTTCCTTTCGTTTTATTGTAGGCTCACGATTTTTTGGGATTTCTCTGTTCTTTCAAATAATCTAATAGTACCTCTGATACATCAGCACTGTTTCGATGAGTGGTTTGCTTCTTACTAGGAATTTTGCTAAAAGTTTATCTTTAGAAAGAACAAATACAACAAGCATAAAACCCCTTTCTAGCGTTAACTGCAGCAGACGGTGCCATTTTCTCAAAAAGTTTTTTAATAATCTTGGAAACAAACTTTTCTCTACAGACGATGAGTTTGGATTGGCTTTCTTCCACTCGTGCAGTAATGGTTCTCAATCATTCTCATTGGTCCAAAGAAGCTAACGTCGAGGAGTTGGCAAAGATGCGTTGTATTTGGTGAAAGACAAATGAAGGCAATGTTATTATGTTTACATATATTGAGCACTTTTTTTGTAAAATGACTCGAAAGATTGTCTACTATTAAGACCTTCTTTCCTTTAATTAAACGAGCAAGGCAAAAATATAGTCTTAAACCAATCGGTAAAACAAATTGCCTCAAACCATCCATGATTAGATCGATTATAACGCGTACCTTTACTGCAGCATTTCTTTTCACAACATGGGGTGCCCCTAGGACCTCCTTGGCGCCAAGAATCCCACAATTCTGTAGCCTTATAAACTACATAAGGTGGTAATATATCTCCAGTTGCCGAAATACATAACATAATTGTCACAGCACTTTTAGTATACTTTATTATATTGTCTGAATTATTATTAATTTATTAATAATAATTTATTTAATAATACTAATTAAATATTGCAGCAGTGTGGACACTTTCAAGTATTTTCTTAATTCCTCAAAAAAATTTGGTGCAATGATTAGTTTAGAGCACTCAACATAACCAAATACATTTTCCTCCTGGCACCGCGTCACAGTGTTGCCATATTTTTTTGTAAAATGTGTATATGAAGGTTTAAAATATAAGTTACTTTTACGAAATTATAATTTGTGTTATGAGAAGCTACAAGTTTTGAATAAGTATAAAACAGCATTCATAAATATTTTCTGTTACTTTAAATGCAGTTAAATATAGTAAATTATTTGACAGCACTTTCAACATCTTGTCTACAAGGATCTTATTATTAGGTGCGAATGGTCAGCCCCCTACAATGACACTTGTGAATCATAAATTGTAAATTTCCGAAGAAGTTTTTATTGTATATGCATTTATTTATTATCTTTAATTAAAATCTATGATTTTTTATATAATTTCAATGCATTTCTATTATATAGGGTAATTTAATTAATACTATTAATTTTTTGTATCATTTTAATTAATTTTATTGTATATGCATTTAATTATTATCTTTAATTTAATTAAAATCTAAGAATTTTTATATAATTTCAATTCATTTCTATAATATTATGTGAGAATATGAAAAAACTGAAGATATGGCAACTCTCACACCATTTAAGCTTCTGTTAAATGTCAGATATAAGTTTGGTTATGATGGGTGCCCAAAACTAATCATTGCACAAAATTTGTTAATGTTTCAGCATCGAGGGCAGCACGAGCTCTTTTTATGTTGTTGCTTAAGCGTTCACTTAAAGTTTGTTTATGTCTCTGTAGAAACCCCTTAGCCCAATCGTATCCAGGAAAATTATTTTTAAAGAGTGAGTTTTTACCAATACAGTCTAGGTAAGCTTTTGCAGTTAAACAAAGATCCAATGTATTTAATGGGAATCCCAATTCGCACAACTAATCACTGTATCCACAAAATCATCTTCTTCAACTTTGGTAAAAACAGTTTGACCACCATTTTGTATTTTTTCGATGCTGCATTAGCACTTATTTTTCCATTTAAAACTTCTGTTAAGCTCTTTTCAGCATTTCCGCTCTGTATTGTTCAGGAATTTTTGCACCATCCTTATGCTTATACACCCTCGGCATTTTACAAAGATATTGTCCATAAGTTTCTAATTATCTTTAAAATTATTTTAAGCCCAGCTCCAGTCCGCGTTTCAAACTAAATTAACAATGACATAATAAGCAGCGCCGATTCAATCTAGGTACGATTCAAGATCCTGCAAGTTTTGACCTGATGGACATCTTCACCCCGGCGGTCAACTTCGCCCCAAATTCAAGCGAAAAGTGCATAAATTGACAAATTTTAAGATTATAACGAAACTTAAAAACTTATTCAAAATTATTAACTGGTATTTTTATCTACATTTAATGATTCGTTGAAGTTTTACCAACAGTTGCCAATAATATTTTTAGTATAATGATTTTTATATCAAAGTTTAAGAATATTAATTTTCTTATAAATTAAGTTCTACAAGTTAAGTTATTTAAGTATATACAAAAAAAGAACTCTTAATTTTTACGTAAAATATGTTCAACATCCATTTACAATGAACATAGTTAGCATAAACTTTACTAATATTAATAACAAAAAAAAAATACGCATGTTGGAAACATTTTCAAACTTTTCAGACAAGAATTCACCCCAGCGGTCAACTACACCCCATTTTACGGTACCCATACCGCAATCATGGTTTTTTTGCTCATGTAATTGAGCGATGTCTGAAGATCCATTTTTCCTTATCGTTTCATTTCTGATTCTATTTTCTTCTTTTAATCTGAGGTTCCTCTGTGGTTATTGTTAGTTGTTGCCCTGGAAACCAGCAGGGCCTTCTAACTCTAATGCCACAAATTGGTCGCATTGCTCCTGTAGTGACCCTTTCACAAGATAACATGCTCCTTTTCTAACTTGGATGCACCGTACTGAAGACAACCAATAGTCAGAAATAGAAATAGTCAGTATATACGGTTGCCTTCCATCGATATACCTATTTTATACCTACCTTCATAGCAGCTTCCATGTTTGCCATAAATCCTACGATACGTTCATAACGCATCATTTATTGGTGTAGTGGTGTTATTGGCGAGGTGCGCATTATTCTACCTAAGTTTTCGATCAGCGATAACTCAGAGATACTTACTCGTCCGAGAATGATAGTGTTGCTACGTTGTAACCGTTTCAAAAGTTTTAGAAAATTCGTTATAAATTTGATTATTTTTTTTTTAAATAAAACTACTAACTCCACCTATCTGCCAGGTGCTTGTATTCGACTCAAGGTTTCTACGGTAATTCTCAACATATCCGATAGACGAGAACGATATTAACGTCAATCACGCCCCCAATTCAAAACCGTTGAAATAGCGTCGCTTCCTTTTCTGTTACAAACGTTCACCCGATAGGACGTGTTTTAGAAGTGAGTCTCTAGGTTAGAGACTCTTTCCGGGAGGTTAAAGTTCATTGATTATGTTAAGTTAACTGAGACAGTTTCCTATGGTCCAATACTTCCCTATATATGGTTTCCAATAATTACTTATAATATAAATGGATTCCTATTAGTAAATATTTGATGAAATAACCAACGAATGAGAAGAAGCAGAGTATATCCCCTTTTTTCCTGGTTCCCAGAGATTGGATAAATAAGGTTGTACCTATTTTTTTTATTAAGCCCTATCAGGAACGCGAGAATTATTTATGGATTCACAGAGACAAGAATATAGTGAAATATTTTAAATTATGCCTAGTTAATAAATAGATTTAACTTTTCTATGTTGCCTAGTTAATAAATAACTACTATAATATTTTAAATGTAAACGAATTTCGAAATTTGGGAATAATATATAAATTCATTTGTTTTTATCAACCAATTCTTGATTTAAAAAGATAGAAAGTTGCTTTGTTTATAGTAATGTAATTATGAAATGGTATTTTAGTATCCTTTGGAAATAACATAACTTTTAATGTTTCTTTTTATTACTGAGAAATAATAAAGTGTAATTTCGCTGTAAATTTTTTTATATATCTTTTTTTTTATTCTCTCTCGTCCCCTACGAGGATAAACAAGGGGTGGCGTCCAATGATAAATTATAATTTCATGTTATCTAATTGTGTTTGAAATTTTGACGTACTACGTAGTTTTTTTGTGCATTTGACCTTACCACACCTTCTCTCCGTAATAGAGCTAACCTGACCTTGAATTAAATGTGTGTACTAGATGTTATCAAATATCGACGTTACAACGTTGATGGTCGGATTGTTAATTTCCTCTCATTAAGGATTAAAATAAGTGTCGTTTTATTAGGATTTTCTGGAAGTCCTTTCAGATACTAAATATTACTAGGTTTAATGCTCGTTCTGTAAAACATGTCTCAGTATAAGAATGCTCACGAATGTTTTTGTGAGTTTCATATTACTAGCTAAGGAAACTATAATCAGGTAGTTGTACTGTGCTGCGTATATTAACTCGATGACATGCAACGAGCCAATAGGAAGAATGTACGCTTACATTGATGACGCAAATATTAGCGTACTATATTTTTCTCAACATTAGATATTTCATTTATTTAATATAACTGTTTTTTGTTACTAGGTGGATTGCAGTATTAAATACAACCATTCTTGACCAATCTAGCAACGCTTTGATATGCGCTTTTGCCCTGCCGTCAGCTAATTTAGCTAATGCCCAAAGTTTTAAAAATATTTCGATATCCACCAACTTAGACAAGTCCGAAGTGCTTCTGTCCATACCCGTAGGATTGAATGATAAATTTTTACCATCGAATTTTTTCTATAACGCTGCTTCTCACTCGATCATGTCAACCTCCAACGATAAAATCGTCGTTTTGGGTTTAATAGAAGTTTTGGGAGGAACGCCTACTCCATCCGGAGGTGGTAACACAGCTTTAATAGTAGTTATAGTTTTGCTTGTGTTAGTTTTAGTAGGTTTATTGGTGGCCTATTTCATCTGGAGAAAGAGGCAAGAGAAAAATAGGCGAAACTTTTAAATTAATTTACTGATAAGAATGTTTCACACGGTACACAGAATAAAATAAGATGTCTTTTAAGCCAAAGAGCAGAGTGCGTATCTCTCGTATTTAAAACTGAGAATAGTATATATATATATATATATATATATATATATATATATATATATATATATATATATATATATATAAATGAAATATATTTTTTAATGTACTGATTTAAAGTAGTAGATATAACTTGTGGCTACAAATTAATACCAAGAAAACTCTAACAGCAAACAAACACAATTATGTTTTACCATAAATCAAAATTTTTTTTCATTTTTCGTTTTTTATGTGCCATATCAGAACTATACGTTTGCGATTCCCACAACGAAGATTTTTGCTATAAATAAAAGTTATTCTTTGAATGTATTTCAGCCTCATCTCAAATGTTTTCCAGTATTAAGAAATTATTTTCATTCCATTCCCCCTCGACTTCCTATTTTAAATTATTTTTATCCCATTCTCCCTCTACTTCCTAATTTTAGTTTAGGAATCACTGGTATTATTTGGAGACTGGTACATTCTCACGTCGATTTGGTTACGGTTGTAGAAGTATTACCTCTCAAAGAGATGATCTTTTATTGTGATGGAACTTTTAAGAAATCGCCATTACAATGCAATTGCTACAAGAAACCGTCTGCAGGAGGTTCGAAATGTAAATGTAAGTGAAAGAACGGCTAGAAGACGCCTTAATGAAAGGACTATTAGCAAGAAGGCCGGCCATTGTTCTCGCATTACAATCCAGACACTGTAGGAATCGATTAATTTCTGCTCGACATCAACACTGGGATATACACGATTGGTGCCGAATTATCTTTACATAGATAAATCGCGGTTCTGTTTAAAGTCTGGCGATGACCGAGAGTGGGTTTGAACACGGAGAAATGGGAGATATTAGCTTGTATCTTCCAGAGAAGAATGTTTGGCAATGGTGCTGTCATGGTTTGGACTGGAATCTCATTTGAAGCTCGAACGGAACTTATTTTCATCAATGACCCCTGAATGCTAACCGGTATATAAAGGATATTATGGCAGAAGCAGTAATTCCAGTTGGTCCATTTATTGGGGACAATTGCGTCTTTATGCTTGATAATGCACGGCCGCATGGCGCATACTGCAAGAATGGTGACAAATTACTTAGAGAGAGTAGGAATTAATACTAATACTTTAGAATGGCCAGTCTGCACCCCTGATCTGAATATCATCGAACTTTCCTCTCCGTACCTCTCCCTTCCTCTCCCTTCCAAATCGTATGCAAACGGTTATTGATGTTTTATGGCATAATACCCGATATTAGACAATTATGTTCAAGTTCACTCGTAATTTTTATTGTTTGTAATTTGTATTTTCTTTGGTAGCCTTCTAATTAAATAAATTATGCTAAGGAATCAATGAGTAATGGTCATTTTTTGTTTTAAAAATTAAAGATGTTAAGTATACAATATAAAATTTATTTTCGGAAATTTATAGGTTGTCCACTTTTTTTACCGGTCAGTGTATATGACCTAAGCAAGATATTTTTCTATATTCAACATTCTTAAATAAATCTCTACTCAAAACTTCATCATCTTAGTTACTGTGACTGCGCCAAGTACTTTTAAGGTCCGTGTACATATCTACATTTTTAATGCTTTAATTCGATTCATTGCTGCTACTTTTAGTGTCTACTTCAGATTATAGTTTATACCACCCTAATGCTTAGTAAGTATTTCTCTTAGCTTATTAAAATCGTTTTTCTAAAGTTTAAGATCCAGTTTGTACTGCAAATATAATGATTAAGTGCCTTCGCTTGTATGCAAACTAGCCTTGTGTTGTAAGTCTACTTGTGTGGAAAATGTAATGATAATATGATTTGAAACAGATAGGGATTATAAATAAAATAAAGAGACTGAAGTAGCAATGGTTGGGACCAGATGTAGAGAAACAGGACACAAGGCTGAAATTGACTTAATAGAGGCTGCGTATACCAACAAAAATAACATACGCCACAAAAGAGGTAGGAAAAAAAAATTACATAACATTGTTTTCTATTTGAAAAGTATTAGATTGTGGAAATTGTAAAGTTTTCGGAGGAAGTTGCAAAATGTTCTTACAGAAAGTATTGTTAAGACTAATTCATTTCATTTTTTAATATAAATAAAAATTTACTAAAAGTGCATAAATATCTTATTGGTAATATTCTGTGTACACGTGCTAAAACAGATAAAAGGCTTATAAAATGGTGAATGATTGCCAGTGATTGATAAGTGCTATATACATATACGCATATATAATTTATATAAATATATATATATATATATATATATATATATATATATATATATATATATATATATATATATATATATATATATATAATTATGGTCCGAAACTTTGATCTTTTAATTAAGTAATTAATTGCAAGTATAAGATGTTAAGTTAGAAGGTTATAAATTTTTTTACTAAATGAAATATACATAAAATGTATGATCTCCAGAACGATAACATATGTGACATTATTAAAAAACAAAATAATTACTTTGTGGGATGAGGCATCATGTTGTACTCGCTTCAGTGTGATGTCAGTTGTACATTAAAAAATTGTTTGCATATTCCACCAAATGAAGATGTATAATCGGTTAGTAATCTGTGGATTTCTAACCTACACTTTTCCGGCTACCAGGTATCCCTTTCTTACCTGTCAATATCACTGTCATTGATATAAATGTCAAAATAATTTGTCGTATTATAATAAACAATAATAAAGATATTATTATTTGTAACTCAATAATTAATTGCAGACTGTCAGTAAAATACTATACATATATCGAAGGAACTCATACCAACATCATGTCTGTATAAATAATTTACTTTGACGTTCAGTTTTAATTGAGTAGTTCCTCGCTTTGTTTGTAATAAACTGTTTTGAAAATAATTCACAGCTTTATATATGATTAAATTTGTGCATTTTTGTTGAACAATTGAACATAATTGAACAAATACAAACCAACAACGTCTCGAGATCATTGAATCATTTGAATAATAAATATTACTATTTTTTTGTTGTTTTTATTTATTTTTATGTTAAAAATGTAATAAAGGTTCAACAATTACAAATAAATATTTATTTAACCAATTCTAACAATTATAATGAAAAAGGTTAAACACAAATAAAATTTATTTAATAATAAGGGTTACAATTAAAACTAGTGTTTAATTAAGTTTTGTATATTTATTGTTACAATTTGTTACGTAATAGAAGTTACGGATGACACACATAATTTTCTACACACTAAAAAATGTTTTTTCGATTTTTGCTCTACAATATTCTATAACAATTATTTTGCCTGTTTGAGCTTATTTCACTTGTCATCCATAACTTCGATGCAAATAGTAGAAATTAAGTTTTTACTTTTGCAATTGTCATTAGCCTTTCTTTGTTTCCAATCGTATTGGTGCAAAACATAATTGTGAGCTTGATAGTCTTGGTAGCCTTAATTCAAGTACGTTATTCCCCTCAGAGTATAAATTTTGTTGGGTAGTAATATTTTGTTGGTACATATTCAGGAGAATAGTCAAAAGAACAACAGTAATTACGGATGGATAGAAAGTTCAAGTGCATCTAAATTTTTTTGGAAAATTCTAACTACCTACGAACATGATACCAGCTGCTTATTTTATAGGAAAAAACACAAATACAAGCAATTAAACAAGCAAATAGACCAATTACTTAATGAAGCAAAAGAGATATGGTTAGCGAATAGATGTAAAGAAGTAGAAGACGCCAGGCTTAACATAAAGACAGAAATAACACAAGAAAATTAAAGAGGTCTCAGGCCTGTGGAAAACGAATCACCGGTCAATAATAACTGATAAAATCGATGAAATAGAGTTAGATGACGATAAACAAAAACAAAATTGGAAAGATACCTTATGAAATTATTTGGGGATGACCTCCCCTCAGAGGTAACCAAAATCTGACATGCTTCTTTAATCGTGTGTTTTTCAAAGCACCACTCTTTGAATACGCGTCTGTGGGTAGCTTATGACAACGTAACAGACGAAAACAGCTAATAACTTCAAAAATTCACCGATATACCCAAAACCTTGTGTTAGAATATTGATCAACTAAAATTTATGATGTACTTATGACTATACCTATTTATAACAATTTTTGATGGATTTTATGTACTTGTATTTTACGTACTGTATAAAAAAACAAAAGTACCACCCGTTTTACTTCACCTCTTCAATTCTATACCAGAAAACGACGAACACAAGAAATAAATGAAAATTAATATTTTTTTCTTGAAAAATGTAATCTGCCATAGCTGTAATGTTTTAAAGGTCTGAATTTATGTACTAATAATTATCCGATCTGATTTTATAAGTTTGTTCGTTAAGCTCTTACTGCTGAATATTATTAGAAATTTATAAGCGTTTTCTAAACTAACCTAATATTTGTCTGTATTTTCAACTATGTTTTTTTTATATTATTTGAAAGTGGGAATGTAGAATTTAATTTATATAATTGTAAATATGTTCTAAAGTAGCAAAAAATGTGCTATCGAATCTTCTTTTATTATACTATATCTTATTGGCATTAGCTTATTTGTTATTTTGTGAATTAGGAGTTTGAAAAAGTCTGTTAGTACTATATGTTGTAACATATTAAATTCTAGAAATTGTCTTTTGACAATTTTTAAGGATTATTTTGAACTATATTTTAAGTTCATATTTTACGATATACTCATGGAGGAAAATAATCTATATTTACTTTATTAAAAAGGGAGAAGAAATGTCGATTTGCCATAAAAATCAAAACCACTATAGATAAATATAGCTTTTGATACACTTTCGAGCAAATAATCATCTCAACATGCATCATTATATTTCTATAAGTGTTTCCATATATTTAAAATTTGAAATAAAATTCTTGGAAAATTTTAAGAAGTAGTTTTTATTAAAGTCAAAGTATTATTGCTAAAGTTCTTTGCTGCTAAAGTTGCTTCTAAATTGACTATATCCAAACTAAAAATCCTAACATTAACATTTATTTGAAAAAAACAAGTTGTTGACTATTACTGAGGTTTAATTTTGTGCTCGAACTGCATTTAACATTTAATTGAGGCCAATCCATTGTTGGATATCCTTCCATTGTGGATATTGGTCTCCCCCAGTTCTCTACATCTTTCCCTATCTTGAGCTGTATTCTGCCATGTGGGACTTCCTTGTTCCTGATGTCATCTTTCACCTCATCTGTGGTCTGCCTCTTGATCTCTTTGCATTGTATGGAAGCCACTATCCGATGGCATTGTTCCATCGTCCGTCTTGGAGACGTTCATTGTGTCCAGCCCATTTCCATTTCAGTTTTGCTGCTTGTTCTATCGCGTACTGTCTTTGTTCTGGTTTGATCCACTGATTACGTTTTCTATCTCTAAGTGATACACCCAACATTTGTCTCTTTATCGCTCTTTGTGCCTTCCTTATCCTATCCAAATTGGCCTGTATTTACATTCATTTAATCTAGGTTAATACTTTGGTGATCCGCGATTTGACCTTGTGCGTTATCACGCCTTAATGAAACCGTAGCTGATGTAACCGATGCAAGAAATAACATGGTATTAGAGAATATTTGCCTGCTGTCAAATTCTCTTTGCAGCAATCACCTGGAACGAACAAATCTATGTTTGTTTGTCGGAAAGAGATAACTATCCAAAATATAAGCCAACCACCTCCATAGCTCACTGTTTCCAGCATTTTAGCATTGGGTAGATCATGCTCAGAACTTTTTGTAGATATGTCGACAAGGCCCCCAGTTGACGTGTTCGCGAGAAAAGTCCAGTTTGTTTCTGACGTGCGTTCAATTTGTGTCCTGCTTTAGTTAACTCTTTTTCAAATCCAATGGACGCCGTATTATTGATAGTTCTCCTAATGGCAGCTATGTACGCCGTTGCTCCCGCTTAGCGGCGCTAGAGTAGTTGGAGGTCAACACATTTTGACAATTCTTTGGGTTTGTATGGTAATTTTGTTGTAATTATTGCGATTTAATAAATTATGACAGAAAATACGGATCTTGGTATATTTGCGACTTGATAAAAAAATTGAGAAGAAATGCGAGAATTACTGGAAAAAAAGGAAGGCATTATCGAAAAGTAAACTATATAAATCATCGTCTTAATGTTTCATTGGTTCACCTCAGACCATAATAGAAAGTTTTATATTGGTCTGACTATTACAGTGATGTATTTGGATTTGAACTAATACTGCCATGTAACTAAAATATGGTAATTTTAGCTACCTACCATACATTGAATACAGTTTTGTGCTGCCTTAAAAACAAAACGCATTATATATCATCACTTTTGATGTATGTATGAAATATATTGTGTGCTGCCAGAAGTTCATTGCTTTGCCTGTCCAGAAACTGATTAGGTATTCAATATTATATTATAGGTTGGGCTGCATATGATCGAAATAATAATTTTGGACATGGTCACTAATGTGGATTTCACTACTTTTCAGAAATTACTCCAATAGATTTCGTCGACGTAAATAACTATTTTCTATATATTTATAAGTTAGAAGAATGAATGATCATTTGTGTCGCAGTCCACAGAAGAAACTACAGTATGATGCAAAATAATTTTTTGTTAGCTATTGGTCAATCAAAAACAGATGCACATCATTTTTACCAAGCGCAAGTCAACAGTGAAATGGCCAAAGCCCTTACATACAATGTAAAACTGGTCTTCTCCATGGATGAAAGTATTACTGAAGCATTATGTTAATGTACTGTTGGCAAGCGATACAGATCAGTATGAAAACAAGCTGCTGTTGCGATGCTTTACTAAACCTGAAAGGTTGTGGTAAATGATACATAAAAGATACCTGCACTAAATGAAAGCAAGTTTGGCATATGTCAAAAAATAGCAGACTGGAAGTGTCGCCAAAGAAAGTCGAACAAATAAATTTTATATGTGTGCAATGTACAAAAAAAGCAAAAGACAAACTTCTGTTAAAATCCAAGACCACAACAATACAGAAATATGCCTAATTTTACTGATAGTATAATCAGTGTAACATATTGGAGTAAAACATGTGAGAAACTAGCTATTCGTGCCTATGAGGAGGCAACTATTAACCATTTCATTAGCTGTGGACTTTTTATTTCATTGAACCATCCTTATTTAGCTGATTTTCCTGATGGACTTGTGGAATAACTAACTGTGTTAGAAGTTAACTACCCCTATTCAATAAAAGATTCAATGATTAGTTCTGATAGTTTGCCATATTTAGAAATGAAAGATGAATTACGTTTGAAAATAAATTCAAATTATTATAATCAAGTGCAAACTCAAATGTTTGTCACTGATCGTGAGTTCTAGATTTTTTCACTCGGAATATATATATATATATATATATATATATATATATATATATATATATAATATATAGGTATTTCTATAGGTAGAAAAAATGATTTAATTCATAATGAAATAATCCCTCAAGCCAGAGTTTTTTGAGTAGTATATGGTTATAGCATTGGCTGAAAAATACTATTTCTTACCGAAGTAGATAATATTAATCAGTATAACAAAATAAAAGACAA
This sequence comes from Diabrotica balteata, assembly GCA_918026665.1. NCBI lineage: Eukaryota > Metazoa > Arthropoda > Insecta > Coleoptera > Chrysomelidae > Diabrotica > Diabrotica balteata. The sequence continues at coordinate 46,121,040 of OU898277.1, forward strand.
ATAAATAGTATTTATGTTGATTTTATTAATTTTTATCTATTATGTTGTTCCGAAAATTTGCTAACATAACGCATACAACTATTATCCTTTATATATAATATTTATTTTATTGTAGATACGAGTAAATGCATTTCTGTCGCACATATTTATCTCTTCTTATTGCCACAATCCACTTTTTTCTTATCAGATTATCTTTGAGAAACCTGTATTCTGATATTCTTGATGAGCACAAAGGAACAGTACAACACTGAGGCATCTTATTATCCCAAATTAAATCTACACAGCGAAATAAACGAAATTTTTAGTTAAAAATATATAGATTTGGACAGTTGACGTGACCTCCAACTACACTAGCGCCATCTACGTTGAGCTTTCTAGATTAGCTGCCATTGTCTACTGGCTGGAGGTGATACTACTTTATACTCCCACAATAGGATTTTATATCTTTTGTTATAGGTACAGAGCTTTTAATTAGTTGATTTAAATGATCTTAACACATTATAAATATTAAAATGTACTAAATGAGTTGATGTTTGCTGGCAAGTGTATATACCTAAACCTTAACAACCATTTATTTGCATAAACAGCAGTTTATTTAGATACAACTACAACTACCTTGTGCGTTATTATACTTATGGCAACGAATCTCTTTATCCTATTAATAAAAACTTAAAATATTATTACTGAAGACTTAAAGTTTTGTTCTCATAATTAATAGACTGATACATTTCTGTCCATTATGAATTCTAAATATATTTTTGTGTATTTTATATCTATATTTTTTGAGCAGAGTTAATTTTATATGTAACAGGAAAAACTTTTTTAATATATTGTATACAGATATACAAAAATAAATACTATTAAATTTTTATAATTTTTTGGCATTTTTCAACAATTAACCATCTAAAGACGAAATTTTCAAAAAATTATAAATTAAATGTAGATTAATAATTATATCTAGTTAGTTTTAGTATTGGGTCGGATAGCTCAGACGGTAGGAGTCATCAGAAGGGAATGACTTTCATGCAGAAGGCCGGGGACCGATCTCCAGAGCGAGTGATAACATCTAGATATTTTTAAATATCTACAGGCCCCAGGTCGACTCAGCCTGAATAAAAAATGAGTAGCTTGGATAAAACCAGGGGTAATAATATGCAGTTGAAGCATAGCACTGGCCCTGTTACCGTTGCCCATGAAACACTTTCGATTGAAATGTTTGTTAACACTCGTCCTTGGAGGGTTAAACCCTATTGACCATACTAAAGTAACCCAGTGAAAATGCTTTCATCAGCGAAAAAATCTACTGAACTGTAAACAAAAAAGAAATTGAATTATTTATATTACATAATGTCAGAAATAGCTTACAAAATACCATTATACAAATATAGATTAATATACTGTTACAAATATTTCCTTAATCATAATTTTAATTTGGTATCGAAATAAGAAGAGTAATTTATTTCTATATATTTATATAGATATATATTTTTAAGTATTCGCTTATAGTTCGGCAAATGATAAATATAATGACAAATCAAATGATAAATCAAATGATGAATAAAAATAAATATTTGATATCCAAAGCGAATAAGAAATAATGATTAAAGAAAATAGTTGTACCATTATTAGCAAACAAGCGATCCTTAGTGTTATTACGATACTTCATACTTATACGGTTTTCCCTTTGTTCTCTATCACAAAAAAATATTTTTCAGCAAGTAAATGTTTTACTTATATTCATATTTGGAATAACAGATATTTTTAAAGCCTGGTGCTTTATTTTTATATGTATTATACTAGTCGGCACTAATAAATTAATGTAAATTAAATTTCTGTGCTTATTTATTTTTCCCTAGTTTTGATTATATTTTATTCCCTTTAAAATTAATTTTATACGCCATATATGCGCCATCAACAAGTTTCTACGTCTTGACACTGTATAAAGGCGCGTACAGATATGCGAGCCAAACGGTATACGTACCGTACGCGTACAGATCCTTGAAAATATATCTACATCGTACTGATTGCATACTTATCTCGATCCGTGGAAAGCGATAAAACCAACAACGAACACACATATGTGAAATGATTCATTTTATTTATAATTTGGGTACTGATTTATCGTGTCTATTTCTTACAAAAATAAAGATATGTACAATAACCAGTTTACTGTTCTCTCACGTCTCTCTAAGAAGGAATACGTCATTCACACAATGTCGATTTGATGAGAAAATAAAAATGTTCGCTGCGTCTAGTAGCGCCGTCCAAACTGATAGACGAGCTAGACAGCCAAACGAATATAGCGTTCGCATACCGTATGCATACCGTTTGTCTCGTATAAGTGTACCAAGCTTTAAGGTATTAATTTGCCAATTCGTAACGACTAAATTGAAAGCGAATTACTCTGTCCGACAGAGAATGTAGCGTAGAAGTAATTTTAAACTGTTTGTCCTCGTTTTAGTGTAGTGTTTTGTACAATTTATGTTATTTTTAATGTTTCCACATCCTACGCTTGCCGGATAGTTCTTATTTTGACGAAATGCCCCTGAAGATGCTATTTTAAGCGAAAGTACTTGGGCTAGATTTAATTAACTTGTGCTCGATAATAGCCTTATTTTCAAAGTTCATTTATTCGAGCATTCAACCTCATTTCATTCATTTATATCTTATTATATACCTTTTATAAAGGATTTGAAATAAATTTTTTCTTTTATAATATTACTCTACTTGACATTCATGTTCTATATCGAACTTTCATAATCTCGAAGGAATATGCTCCATGGTTAACTGGTACTATTAGACAATTAATTAAATATAAATCAATGGAATCTTTGTCTATCTTCAGACTTACTTTTTCACCAAGTAACAAAAAATAAAATTTGTTTAATTTAATAATGTTTTGTATTTTTTTAACAAAATGGACAATTTTCATTTTGGTAAAATAATAATAGTTTAGGAGATACAATCATTTAAACAATTAAATTGTTAATAACATTAAATTATTTTTTTTTTGGGTTTTCAGCCTAGTACCCTCGAAAAGTCGAATCTACGCCCCAAAAAACATAAAAAACGTCAAGGTACCGAGGGAACATAAAAGTCAATACTCAACCCCATCCCTGGGTCCTAGATTAATAAACAATAACAACAATAATTATTGATATACATACATAACATATACCTCTTCTATAAAGTGCGTTGCCTTACAATATTCAATTAAAATAATCAAGTCTTAAATAACGTTAAAAATAGTTTATAAATAATTCAACCTGAAGGTCAAAACGTTTAAATTATACCTAAAAGTGGTCGGTTTTACGAGCTAAATTAATACGGAAGATTAATTATTACTATAAGTAGAATTTTGTGGGAGGTACAAAGTGAATCATTTTCCGACTATGTCACTATTCTATCAACGCACGAGATCTCGGATGAAAATAAACAGAAAATATTTTTGTTTATTATTTATCCTCATCACTCTTCCAATGGCGTCCACAACTAATACAGGTATTTTATACTTATGTCTATCACTATTCTGGACTGCTCAGAAACGCCGCTCCACAATCACTGTTTACCCAATGGTTAAACTTTGGACTTTGACCGTTTAAGTATCGGATTAAAATTGAATTTTCCCACACTATTACTTTATAAAATAATACACAGGGCCGAGCCGTACCGGGGTGCAAGGGGTGCATGGTACCTCGGCGGCGCTCGCTTGGGGGCGGCAAAATTTACCCAAAAATATAAATATCAAAAAAGTAAAATCCAAAACGCCAAGACGGAAAGTGCAAAAAAATAACTGGCCAAATAGTTGCTATTAAGAGGATATCGCGGTCTTTCCTTGTAATGTAAATATATATTAGTATAATAATAACAATAGTACCAAAATTGTGTGTAACTGGCGCTGACCGATGCTATTACATGCAACGGCGGCGGCATTAGAGAATTCCTTGATATTTTCGGGATTTCCTGAAACTATCGGGGAATTAATATTTTGGACCGAAATCTATACGTGTTTTCTCTCATGCGAGTAAGTTTTACCGAAAGATAGTTGCGAATTTAATGACAAGTTGCCTATTAGTGTGATTTTAAAAAAAATATTTTCGGTCTTTATTTTCGTTCAAATTATAAACTGTTATTTACTGATTTAGATGGCTGATGATAGAAAGAGACTTTCTGGTACAGCGATTTCTCTTGGCCACTTTTACTAAGGAATTTTTTTTCTCAAAGTTATACGATTAATAGTTTCTGATATATAGCCGAGAGATCGGCTTATTGGACCACCCGGTACATATCTTGTATAAACTCTGGTATGTATCTATTCGTTGACTTAATAAATATATTTTTATGATTTAAATGTTCAAAATTGTTTTTATCAATTTTCCCTAATTTTCGATGTTGTCTTATATACGATTTCCAAAACCAATGATAAGGCGGCAAATTTGGTTCTTGCATCCGGGCGGCAAAACCTCTAGGCTCAGCTCTGATAATACATAACAATTTTGGTGACATTTACACAAAATTAAAATTAAGATAAATTTGCTTAAGGCATTAATGCTTGGGTTGACTTCTTTCTACTTTATTAGTAAAAATAGGATTTTTCGAAATCGATTAGATATGCAATGTAATTTTTTATTTAAATTTAATATCTAGTTATTATAATTGTTAAAACATATATTGTTATTATACCTAAATATATTATTAAATTCTTTCAATTTATTTACAAAAAAGATAGGTGTACCTACTAATAATAGATTATTGTGTAGGAAGTAGGAGTACATGTCTACTTTAATTGAAATAAATTTAGAATGTTAAACATCGCATTTGAACAATTAAAACAGTAGGTTAAAGCTCAATATGTGATCAATATTGAGATGTTTACACACAGTAAGAGTTAAAAAGTATTATAATGAGAAGAATTCGAAGGTATTGCAAGGATTATTGCGAACACTCTAGCATAACTGGTTTCAATTATGTGGCCGAAGAAAGATCGAAAACAGAACGGTAAGTAGGAAGAACTTTTTATTCTCATTCAAATTTTATGTTGTATTCTACACCCTTCTAATATAATTCCAGAAATAAGTAACTGCGTACCTTTATTTTTATTAGTTATGACTAGATTCGGTTAAAAATCATTAATAAAAATTAAAATAATTTAAAAAGTTTAAAGTGTCACTTGAAAAAAGCATAGACTACGGACAAAAAGGTATAATCATTTACCAAAAAAGGCTTAAAATGAGATCTTCTTTTTGATGTGCCTATCCGTGACTGTTGGCGATCATCACGGCAATCTTTATCTTGTCTACAGCAGCGCGGAAAAGATGTACAGATGTTGTGTTGAACCAGGTTCTAAGGTTCTTTAACCAGGATGTTCTTCTTCCTGGACCTCGCTGTCCAAATAGTTTTCCTTGCAGGATGACTTGTGAGTGGACATATCTGGATTGATTTCGCATAATAATTATAAGTATTGTAGATTTCGAGATTTGATAGTGGTCAGTACCGATCGGTTAGAGTAGAGTAGAGATTGAAGATTGGAGGAGATACAATACAGCCTTGCCTCACACCACACATTATTTTCACATATTTGTTGTATTCACCTACACTTTAGAGATTTGCGGTTTGATTCCAGAAATAGTTTCTAATTATTTTCAAATCTTGGTGGTTAATTCCTGCTTCTTTTAGTGTTTGCATGATCATGTTGTGCTGTATTCGATCAAACCCTTTCTCGTAATCAACCATACACATGTATACGTCACAATTGACATCTTTGCATCTTTGTAATTGTTTAAAGTATGTTAATAAGGTCTCAATTAAACTATTGTATTGGCTGAACATATATTAATAATATTCATACATTACAACATGATCATGTCGCCCATTGTCCCCGTTGGGAAGTGGTGTTGACTTGACATTGACATATTTGACATAGTTACCAGGTTTACGTTAAGCCTATCTTACATTAATGTCAAACACCTTCCCCTTAAAGATTAAGGCGTAGCCTAGGTTTAATTGTACGTCCGAATTTTGAAACATTACATTTCTTACTATCATTATTTTTTGAGCAGCTATAATGAGGACTTACAATATCAGTATTCCTATGTTCATTAAACAAATTTGTTAAATCATTATCCTGAATACATACATTATTTAAATCATTATTATCATTATCCTTATAACTATTTGGGTTTGTGTGTGGATACAACTCAGGTTCAAGATACATGTCTGCTACATCTGATTTTGTATGTGATGGTCTTATGTGTCTTGTGTTTCTTCTAACTATCCTATTATTGCATTCCTTTCTTATCCAGTACGATCTGGGTTCTTTAGCTTTTTCTACAATAACAGCTTTATAGCATACTTTATCAACACTACTCTTAACAACTACATTATCCCCCCTTTTATAAGTTGTTGGTGTACGTTTACTATGTTTATCATACTGAACTTTTGTTTTTTGTTGTTGGTCCGATAACAGTTTATAAATCTCATTCTGAATTTTAGATTGTAATTGTTCACTATTTACTGGTATTTCTGTTCTCAAAGATCTACTATTTAATATTTGTGATGGAGATGCACTTAATGAAATAATAGCAGTATTATTATATTCTAAAATTAACTCACGATAATCAGAGTTTTCTGTAAAACTTTTTTTTTTAATTTGTTTACAAATTCCTACAGCCTTTTCAGCAAGGCCATTACTTTGGTGGTAATGAGGTGAACATGTCAGGACTGTAATTTGTTTATTATCGTAATATTTTTTACACTTAAATGATATAAATGGTAAATTATCTGCAATTAAAAATTGAGGATAGCCAAATCTGGAAAAAAACATCTTGCATTGCATCTATTATGGCTTCAGATGTTTTATTATTTAATGATAGCATCTCTATCCAATGGGAAAAATAATCTATTAGAATTAAGTAAGATTTACCACCAAATTTCAAAATATCAGCCGCAATTTTATTAAACCTTAATTTTGGTATTGAATGTGCTAACATTGGCTCTCTATAATTATTTGGCATGAATTTTTCACAAATTCTACATTTTTTTATAAACTGGACAATATCATCTCTAAGGTTTGGCCAAAAAAATAAAGATCTTGCTTTATTAATAGTTTTACTAGTTCCTATATGACCTTTATGTAACAGAGTAATCATTTCCTGTTTTAGAGATTTTGGTACAATTATTTTATTTTCAACAAAAACAATTCCTGTTTCAACATATATATCATTTTTAATACTGTAATATGGCTTTATATACTCTGGAATCTTGTTTTCTTTAGGCCAGCCTTTATAATAAAAATCAACAATTGTAGCCAAAACTTTATCTTTAGAGGTTTCTTCTCTGAACTGATATATTTTTTTATCTGTCATTGGTAAGTATAGTGAGACTGAATGAAATCAAGGGTTTGTGCCTTTAAACTAGCTCTAGAAAGCATATCTGCAAATTGAATATGCTTTCCTGGGACATAATAAATATTTAATATGTACTTTAATAATTTTAGCCTTAAACGCTGCAACCTTACTGACCCAATTTTGCATATTGGTTTCTGCATAATTGAAATTATTGGTTTATGATCTGTTTGGACATCAACATCACACTGGTAAATAAAGTTATGAAATTTTTGTGTACCATAAAAAATGGCTAATAACTCTTTCTCTGTCTGGCTGTAATTTATTTCATGTTCATTCATAGACCTAGATGAACATGCAACTAATTTCAACATACCATCATAGTTTTGAAACATACAACACCCAATTCCATTTTTGGATGCATCACATTGCAAAACTATCTTTTTATTTCGATCAAATGGTACCAGAGCTGGAGAATTTGAAATTATTTTCTTTAACTTATCAAAACATTCCTGGTGTTTAGGCAACCATTGCCATTCTACATTGTTTTTTAAAAGTTCTACATTCTACATTGTTTTTTAAAAGTTCACATTGCCATTGCCATTCTACATTGTTTTTTAAAAGTTCACATAAAGTTTGCATGTGCTCAGCCATATTTTTAACATAACGTCTAATATAGTTAAAGGAACCTATTATTCTTTGTAACTCTAATTTACTTTTTGGAGTTTCTAATTTACATAAAGCATCTGTCCTCTCAGGATCTACTTTCATTCCTAAATGAGAAAAAAATTGTCCCATAAACTTTACTTCTTTTTTGCTAAATTGAATTTTCTCTTTATTAAATCTAGCACCCACCTCTTTTGCTCTATTTATCACCTCTTTGACCGCTTGATCATGTTCATCTTGAGACGCCCCTGCTATGATCATATCATCATGACAAACTACAATGTTTTTAATATCACCAAAATGCTTTTCAACTGCCTCTTGAAAAAGGTCTTGAGAATTTGATAACCCAAAAGGTAAAACTAAAAACCTGTAAGTTCCATAGTGTGTAGAGAAACAACATTTCCATGAAGAATTTTCATCAATTGAAAGTTGGTGATAACTTTCAGATAAATCAAAAACAGAATATACATTTTTGTTTAATAATTTTGAACATATTTCCTCAATGGACTCCCCAACTCTAGGTTTGCGTACTATATGTTTATTTAGATCTGAGGGATCTAAACATATTCTTAATTTACCATTACTCTTTTCGACTATCTCCATTCTATTAATACTTGCCCTGGGGTCTATGTTTTCTACCTTAACAATTGCTTTTCTTTGGACTAATCTATATAGCTCAGTTTTAAGTGAATTTCTAATTTTTATTGGACACTTGGTAGGTGGATAGCAAACTGGTTCAAATTTATCATTTGTTGTAATTTCATATGTGCCAGGAAATTTGCCTGACCCTGTGAAAACTTGATATATAATTTTCATTGATAAATTTATCTGTTAAATCAGACCCTCCTATCTTATTTATTTTTATAGAATCAAAACGTTTTACCAAACTTAAATTTAAACATGTTTGTCCACATATCAGAACCTGACTTGCACCATCCACAATGACAAAATCTTCAAAAATATTCTTACCCTTACATTTTACATTTAAATTTACTACACCTATAGGATGAGACACATTTCCATCAAATGCCTTTAACACATATTCAGTAGGCCTGGTTTTAAATTGACAATTACATTTTTTATAAACATTTAAAGGAATAACATTTACATCTGCCCCTGTGTCTAACTTAGCTTTTAATTTATAATTTTCAACCTCTATATACTCTTCCCAAGTGTCTATCAAATCAACATTACACCAAGTGTCTATCAAATCAACATTACAAAGTTTTTTCCTGCTGTTAACATTTCTTACAAAAAATTCATTAGAAGAGGTTGACTCACAATCATCTTTTTCAGTACTTTTAATATTTTTGACCTTGCAGGCAACTGCATAATGGTTTTTTAGTCCACACTTGTTACACTTCTTGCCATAAGCTGGGCATTCTCTCGGACCATGCTTTTTTGCACACCTTCTGCATAAAAAACTTCTTCTTCAACTTCTTTCTCATCATTCCAAGGTTTCTTCTTTATATCATATTTCTTTTTCTCTATCTTCTGTGTATGATTAATATTTCCTGTGTTATATTGAAACTGTAAATTTTGAGATCTACTTTGCTCACTTGTTCTGCAGAATTCTATAGCTTTATTTAAACTTAATTTTGTCTATTCGCAGGAGGGCTTCTCATGTGGTCGGATCCCTAATTCCCATAACAATTTTGTCTCTTAATGCCTTGTCTTCACATGACTCATCGGGATCTAGGGCATTGTAATTGCAACTTCTAACCAAATGTCTGCACTCTGTCAAAAAATGTTCAAATGTCTCCCCATCTTCTTGTACTCGTTTTATAAAGTTGTACCTCTTAAAGCATTCGTTAACTCTTGGGTTCACATACTTATCTAACAGCTGCATTGTGAATTCATACTTATTTAGTTCTTCATCAGGGATAACAAAGGTAGCCATAATCCGTGCTGATTCATGGCCAATAATATTTCGCAGGATGGATAATTTCACCTGATCTACAGCGTCGTGTTGTCCTGTTGCTACTAAATAATATTCGAATGAAATTTTCCAAAATTTCCATTCAGAAGCGGCACTCTGACCCTGGAGGTCGAAATCTTGGGGTAACTTAACATAACCTATTCCATTGACCATGCTTGCCATTTTGGGAACACTTAAATTTTTCTTTTTAATAAACTTAGCACTTAACTTTATCCTTGGACACGTAGATTCCATAAATTGACTGCGCCATGTTTAAAGTATGTTAATAAGGTCTCAATTAAACTACTGTATTGGCTGAACATATATTAATAATATTCATACATTACAACATTATCATGTCGCCCATTGTCCCCGTTGGGAAGTGGTGTTGACTTGACATTGACATCTTTGACATAGTTAACAGGTTTACGTTAAGCCTATCTTACATTAATGTCAAACAGTAATAAGACTTGTACTGAGACCAAAGCTTCTGTCGTACTAATAGCATTTCTAAACCCGAGCTGGTTGGATAAATTTGACTTTTACACAACTAGTAAATTTTTTTATGGATTATCTTTAAGAACAATTTTAGGAGATGAAACGTGAGGCTTATTGTACGGTATTCTTTACATTTATTGGCTTCTGCTTATTTTGGAAGTGCAATAAACTCAGACCTCAGCCATTCTTTTGGTATTTATTCAGAGTTGTGTAAGTTGTTGAATATCTTTGTGATAGTTGCTATTGTTTCGTGGTCCATTAGTTTGAGTACTTCTGCTTGTATATTATCGGAGCTTGCTGCTTTCCCATCATTTAACAGTGTGATTGTAGAATGAACTTCCCGTTACAATATTCTTGGTCCATCATGTACCTCATCTTTCAGCCTAAATTTGTTATCTCTTTGGTATTAAAACAGTTTCTCTAGGTATTCTTTCCACTTTCTTATTTTGCTCTATTTGTCCAAGATGATGTAATCCAGCTAGACTACTTCTTCTTCTTCATGTACCATGTCCTTTCAGAACGTTGGTTACCAGCATAGCTATTTTAATTTTATTCACTGCCACCCTAAATAGCATGCTTGTATCTACACCATACCAATCTCGCAAGTTCTTCAACCATGAGGTTCTTCTTCGTCCTGGACTGCGTTTGCCTGCTATTTTTCCTTGCATGATATTTTGTAGCAATCTATATTTGGGACCTCTCATTACATGTCCGAAATATTCCAGCTTTCTCTGCTTGATGCTTTTTATGATCTCAGTAGTCTTGCTGAGACGTTCTAGTAATGTGGAGTTACGAATCTTCTCCACCCAGAAAACTTTTAAAATTCTTCTATAGCACCACATTTCGAAAGCCTCAAGGCGATTTAGATCGATTTTATTTACAGTCCAGGACTCGACAGCATAAAGTAAGACCGAGAACACGTAGCAGCGAAGTAGGCGGATCCTTAATGCCAATTTTACGTCTCTGTTACATAACACCTTGGACATCCTTCTAAAAGCAGCTCTAGCCTGCTCTATTCTGGATCTAATTTCGCCGTGATTTTCTGCATTACAATTTAATTGCTGTCCAAGGTAAACGATTTTATCAACTTGCTCAAGTTTGGTATTATTTACATATATAGACGGTTTTATATTCTGTTGTTTACTTATTACGAGTATTTTGGTTTTCCTTATGTTAAGATCCAGACCTGCCTCCCTACAACTCTCAACGACACTATCAAGTAGTGTTTGCAGATCTTCTTGACTAGAAGCTAGGAGTACTGTATCGTCCGCATATCGCAAATTATTGATGACTTCGCCGTTCACAAGTATTCCTTCTTGTTTTTCAGAAAGTGCTTTTCTGAAAATTCTTTCGGAGTAAACGTTAAAAAGCAGGGGTGACAAGAGGCATCCCTGCCGTACTCCTTTTTTTACTCCGGCTTTTAATATTGAGAGCTTGTGATTTCACACCATCTACTAAAACTGATGTTGTTTGATTCCAATATAAATTTGCAATTATTCGAACATCTCTGCCGTCCAAGCCAATGTCTTTTAGAGCTTCGATCAATATAGAGTGCTTAACACGATCAAATGCCTTTTGAAAGTCAATAAAACAACAGTATATGTCCACAGATATATCACGACATCTTTGAGCAAGTACGTTCATTCCAAACAGTGCCTCTCTCGTTCCAAATCCGTTACGGAAACCAAACTGACTGTTATCCAGGTATTCCTCACATTTATTGTAGATACGACCATGTATTACCTTCAGAAAAATTTTCAATAAGTGGTTTAACAAACTGATGGTTCTATAATCAGCACAGGTTTTTGCTGTTGTCTTCTTAGGTAGAGCTATAAACAGTGAGTTAGACCAACTATTAGGTAGTTGTCCGCTGGTATAAATGGTATTGAAAAACGAAGTTATAGCCTCTAAAGCATTGCTATCCTTTATAAGCTTATATATTTCAGTTGGAATTTCATCAGGACCAGTCGCTCTGCCATCTTTTGATGATTGTATGGCCTTTATAACCTCACAGCGTGTTATTAGGGGTCCGTCGCAGTTAGTAATATCGGGAGGTGAAAAACTCCTATCGTCTTCGAATAGGTTCGTGACGTAATTTTCCCATTCTTTAAGTTTGTCCTCTACTTCGAATATTACTTTACCATTTTCATCCTGTAGCAATGCATTTTGTTTCTTATTGAAGATACCAGCCGCTTCTTTTACTTTTTTATACATGTTAAACGTGCCGTATCTTTTTTCGAGTTCTTCAATGTCATGACACTGTTTGGCTAGATGTTGACTCTTTGCTTCTCGTATTTTACGTCGAATTTCTTTTTGTATGCTGTTGTAAAGTGTTTCGTTGGTTTTTGCTAGTCGCCGTTGTTCCATCAAATCCAGTATATCATCTGTCATCCAAGCCTGCTTTTTTGGCTTTGACCTGCCTTGTAAATTTCTCACACAGATTTCTTTTACTGTCGTTACGATTTTATTTAAGCCCTCATCGACGTTTTCTAGCTAGACTACGGCAAAGTCTTAATTTCTTTTCATCTTTCCATATCTTCCTTTTCTTTCTCTTCTCTGATTTTCCTTTTTATTGTCATATTTATCATTTTATACCTGTTTCGGTCAGTTTTAGCTTCTAATCTTTCGTCCACCAGCTTCAGGATTTTACCTGTAATCCATAATTTTTTCATGAATAACTTTTCTGCCTTTAAGTGTTTTTCCTTTACATTTTGAAGTATTTCTGTAATTTGATCTTTTCTGCTTAGTTAATTTCTAATTGCAGTCATTTAACGTGACTTAAACCCATGTTTTCTTATTAAGATCTTTCAGAATACGTATATAGTATGATCTTGGTTTCCTTTTCTGCATCTGCAATCTGCTCTTATCGCAATTTGTAATCTGTAATCTTCTATCACTTAAAATGTTTTTATATGCTGAAAATTCGTTGTGAACGCATATTTAAATTTTACAATCATGTTCGGGGTCATTTGTAACTCCGTATCAGTATTTCCTGCAAAAACCAAAGCAATTTTTTTAAGTTTTGAAAAACTTTATACTAAATAATCTTCATTATTAGCCATTTTGAGTCTAATACTGATTATAGACCTCCCGTAAATAATTCCATTGCATTCTATCTTGGACACCTTGAATCCAGTTGGGCTGGATGCGCTTGATGTCCGAGCATCTTGTTGGAGAACGTCCACGATTACGAAAAGCATCGTGTCTAGATCTCTATTCTAAATTTTTTTAGGTCCATCTTCCATCTCTAACTCTGGCAACATATCCTGACCAGTTCCATTTCGCCATTGTAATTCTTTTAACTACATCCGTAACACCAGTTTTTCTTCCAACTATTTGATTTAAAACTCTATCTCTACGTGATATATTCAACATTGCCTTCTCCATTGCTTTTTGTCCCACTTGTATTTTGTTGATTACTTTTCTGGTAAGGGTCAATTTTTTACTCCATCTGTTAGAACTAGGAGTACACACTGATCAACGAGCTTTCTTTTTAAGCATATGAGAATATCTGATCTAAAGACTTCCCCTTAATTTTCCGTAAGCTGTCTATGTTAGTCCTATTCTTCCGTTTAACTCTGTTGTTTGATTGTTTCTTCCCAATTTGATCGCGTGGCCTAGATACTTATAGTTAGACACTTAATCAATTTGCGTGTCATTAGTTGAAATTTTTTTGGCTAGTACTAGGTTGGTCATGAATTGTGTTTTGGAAAAAATTATTTTTAAGGCACTTTGTAATAAAGCGATGAATACTTTAGGAGAGATGGTGTCTTCTTGCCTAGTATACTTCTCTAAGAGAAATGTGTTTTTACCACCATCGTGTATTCTGACTGCAACTGTTGAGCTATTACATATATTTCGAAGAAGCGTTGTGTACCTATGATCAATATTGCACTCTATATGAAATCTTAACATGGAGTTATGCTAGACTTATTCAAATGTTTTCTGAAATAAATATCATGGCTTGTTGTATTCTATAACTTTATATATTAAGAACTTTATTACTTGCAGGTTCCAAAGCCACTCTTAAATCCGGCTTGTTTTAGTGGGTGGTGAAAATATAGCTTAGATTTCAGCCTGTTAATAATTATTCTCGTAAAGAGCTTATATAAATGAGATAATAAGCTGATATGACATGATATGATATAAGCTAATTTGACCAGTAATTCCAGGAATATTATCAATGGGCTCTTCAAAATTGTTAGCTATTATAATGTTGTCCTATAATGTCCTTCCTTGTTTTTGCATTTTTTTTTTAATTTCTGCATAATATATTGCAGCATGCAACCACGTCTCCCACCCTAAAAAAACAGGTTCAGGTGGTAATGGGATGTTCAGGTACTCGTTGCTTGAAGAGTTGTATATATAAAGCCGCCTTAACAGAAACTGTTTTTCCATTTTCAATCATAAAAAAAATTTTGCCTTATAATTTCCAACTCTATTTAAGCCACGAGCCAAGCAAGTACAATGAATTACATTTGGGTAAAATACAGATCGATTTAAGGAGTTGGGAGAGGTCTATGTCCAAAAATGGATGATAGAAGGCTAAGAAGAAGAAGAAGAAGAGATAAATTTGAGATTTTTCGTATCCAATTTATATTAAGGTTTTCTATCTCCTGTTTTAACTCAGGAGAAATAGTTACTTCAAATTTATTATTTAATGGATTTGTTTTTACAAGTCTTGTTGTAAATGAAACGTTAAAGGCAAACATTCCAAAATTACCCAAAAACTTTGTAAATGATAAACAAATGTTTGACAAATATTGCGTAATCTATCAAAGGTTTAAGCATGTTACTAAGTAGGTGCGAAAAGTATTTAGCCTACAAAAGAAAAACGAAAATTTTGGAAAAGTGGTGATTTATTTCTCAACATAGTCTGCTTTTAGCTCAATATACGTGACCCAGCGATGCCCCAACTTCTTTAACCCGTCTGAAAAATACGTATTCTCGAAGTCTGCAAAGTGGGGCAACCCATAGGGCAATCTATGGGGCAAGCCATATACTTCCGTGGCGTCGATGAAAGTTTGGCAACAAAAACAAGTTGCACGGGGCAAATCTGGAGAGTACGGTGAATGGGGCATCAGTTCGTAGCCCAATTAGAGAATTTCGCCATGGCGATGGCGGAGCTATGAGCAGGTGCGTTGTCATGGTGGAAGAGTACTTTTCGTTTTTCCTGCAATTTGTCGTCCAATCGGCCCAAAAATTCGGCATAGTAGAATCTGTGACCCTTCTCCAGGTAGTTAATGTAGATTACCTCTTATCAATCCCAGAAAATGGTGGCCATCACCTTTCCGACTAGTTCGCCTTCTTCGGAGCACGTTCGCCGGGTACCGTAGACTGTTTTTACTGTTCCTTGGTTTCTGGTGTATACCAGTGGATCCATGTTTCGTCAACGGTTGTGAAAAGATGTATAAACTCCTTCGAATTACGGTTAAATAGCGTTTAACTCTGCTCTGAAGTGATCTCACGGTTGCGCTTATTGTTCTCATGCTTTCTCATGCCTAACATTGTATGCTGGATATGATATACGCGGTTATTTGCGATGCCTACTTTCTTTCTCAGCTATCTCGACCACCTTTAGTCGGTGGTCTGCCTATATGAGATCATGGATTTTTGTCACGTTATCCTCTGTGGTATCTATTTTCGGGGCACCGAGGCATGGTTCATCAAAAACCGACATGCAACCACGTTTAAACTCAAACCAATTTTTGACAGTTGCCATCAAGGAAAAGAGTTACCGTTTACATTATCCAAGCGCTCTTTGATTTCACTGCGCGATTTCCCTTCCAAAAACAAGAATGGAATTACCAACCGATATTGCTCTTATTTTTTCAATTTTTCTAAAATCCCGCTTTTTCACACAGTCAAAATAAAACTACGACTCTGATGAAATTTTTAAAATCAGCCACCTACAAGAATATATTACCATATATTACACAATAGTAGATTTCTCTTAAGGTAGTGGCGCCATCTGGCGGTGAGGCTATAAGTACTTATCTGACCGTCATGTAGTAATTTACAATAATGTTTTTAATTTAAATTTTTAATATGGTTCTGAAACTGTTTTCTTATGGTATTTCTACGTTATTTACTATATTTAAATTGTAATCCGTATATCAAATTTTTAGAATAATATGGCTGATATTAATTGCTGTAGCATTGGCGTTATCGATCTATTTTATAAAGGAACAATACAACAAATATGAGGAAAATCCATTTATTGTAAGCTTTGCCACAAGAGATACATCTATATATGAAATACCGTTTCCAGCCGTCACAATATGTCCTTTTTCAAAGTCCAATCGTAGTATATTCAACTATACCAATGTTGTTCATAGGCTGTGGGATAATTTGACAATATCCAGATATGAGTAAGTTAACCAAAAAGCTTAAATATATTTTATATTATTAAATATTTTAAAATATAAGTTACACTTCTATATTGGAAGTACGAAGTAGTGAATATTATATTATATATTCGCTCCGTGCGTGACCATGGTAGGGATACCTTGAAACGATGCCAGCGTGCGTAGTGGCAAAATATGACACAATTGGACCTATCTTTTTACGCATAAATTTTATCAAAAATGGGTGCAAATATATGTTGCGTATTTAATTTGTGCTAATAATAGCAAAAATAGTAGTAAATATAGGTTTCTAAAGATTACATATACATTAGAAGAAAAAAAGATGGATTGGTGCTATTAATATGAAAATATAAATATTACATAATTTCATTTTTATGAAAAATTTAAATAATTTACCTTAAATGCTATTTCATAAGGCTTCAAGCTAACTGCAGCCTGTCTGATGACGTTAGTTTTTGTATCATAACTTTTACTATTATTGTTTTTAATTACATGATCTTCCACATGAAAAACTTGATTTTCCATTACTAGATTTTTTCCTTTCTTCGCCGTTTTGGTTAAAAAGATAATTTGTGATGAATTTTTATAAAGCCAGTTTTTAATACTACACTTATTTTGTACATAAACTGAAAAAATATAATTAAAAAACTAATTATTAATGATTGTCAGTTTCGTATGTATTTAACATATGTTTAACCTCAAACTGGGAGGTCCAAAACTGTCAGATGAAGGCAATAGGTGTCGCGTCAGTCACTCACGGAGCGAATAGTACGCGAAGTAGACCGACAAACGCTGTTTGCGATGTATGACGTAACGTTGTACGCGGCGTACGGCGTTTATTCTTTACCGCAACCTTATGTAATAAATAATACGTTTATCTCGCACTGGACAAAAAACTCATTTATTATAGGTAGTTATTACATAGACGGATCTTTGATGTTTCATACAACTTTAAGATTGTTGCAACTAATCTAAAATAGTATCTATTAGTCAATTAGGAACACTGCGATATTTTATATTGATGAGAAATTGTTGATGAGTGATGAACAACATGTTCACTGCCCTAACGGTCACATAAGCCGACCATATGACATTGCTCACGCGCCATGGCGGTCATATAAGCTAATAGTAGGTTAGTCAATAAATCTAGCTGAAACTCAGCTATGATTTAATGTTAAATGCAAGTGAAACGTGACTGCTCGAAGAATGCCGTTATGTAAGTTTCGACATAAGATTAATTTTTTATTTTTATTTGAGATTTGATTTTCTATTTGATTTATTTTATTTTTATTTTTTATTTGAGGAGATTTTTATTATATTTTTTATTTTATTATTTTTATCAAACACTCTTCTTGAGGGTATCCTAGAGTTACAATGATGGAAGTTTAAGCTAGTCTTACATTCTCTGTAATGTAAATGACAATTGTTTTTAAGTTTTTGTCTACTAAGATAAATGACACTAACAGTGTCAATATCTGTCGCTGGAATTAAATTTTTGTTTACTTTTTCTCCGAGCATATATTATGTTGATTTAGCCAAATTGTCAACGATTTCATTGCCTTTTATTCCCGATAGGCCTTTGATCCATGTAATTATTACATTTAATCCTAATTGTATAGTTTCATACAGAATTTTAAGAATTTTCAGTTCAATGTTGTTTATGTGT
The DNA here is from genome assembly GCA_918026665.1 of Diabrotica balteata. Taxonomy (NCBI): domain Eukaryota; kingdom Metazoa; phylum Arthropoda; class Insecta; order Coleoptera; family Chrysomelidae; genus Diabrotica; species Diabrotica balteata. The sequence goes on from OU898277.1 coordinate 46,139,499, forward strand.
TTCGACTGGTTGAATATTGTTAAAGCTGTCGACCTCGCAATCTAATCTTCAAAACCTACAACATTGAAATTTCGATTTTGTGTTTTGCCAAGAATATTGTGCACTTTCCAAAAACGTATAACCTATAATCGTGTAGTCGAAAAAAGCACTTTTAGATCGTTTGTAATGTGAAAGTTTAAATTCAGCCTTTTTGGGCACATTTCAAATGCCTCATATTTGTTACCTAAACTCAAAACTGAAACAGCATGCTATGAATGGGGAGTAGAAGATACTTGGCAAAAAATTAAGAAATGCATCAACGAAGCAGCAGAAGAAGCGATTGGAAAGCGGAAAATTAACACGAGAGTGACAAACCACACCAAACCGTGGTTTTGCCAAGAGGTAAAAGAACTCTCTGAATTAAAACGCAAATGCTACCTGAGATATAAAAGCACGCAATCGGAAAAAGCTCATGCAGAATATGTCCAAATAAGAAACGAAGTAAACGCCAGAATAAAATCAATCAAAAGAGAACATTGGGCCAAATTCACTTGCGACATGGACTACGACCTATATGGTGCCCAAAAGAAAGTATGGAAAATGCTCCGCAACAGGAAAAACCAGTTAACGAGTTCGTACAGACCAAAGGAGTACCTATAGAGAAATGGCAACAGCATTTTAAAGAGCTATATGATGCTGAAGAAACGGTGAATATAAACGAACGCGAAACAGATGTGAGTGTTACAATCAATGACGAAGAAGTAGAAGCAAAGATCAAAAAGCTAAAAAACAGAAAATCACCGGGAACGGATGGTATACCCAATGATCTTTTAAAATATGGAGGCCCGGAACTCGCAAGTAAACTGGCACAACTATTTAACAAAATATTAAACAAAACAGAAACACCAGAGGAATGGCATAATAGTATCACAATCCCCATATTTAAAAAATGACAAAAAACCTGCCCACAAAACTATAGAGGAATAACCCTCTTAAATACAACAATGAAACTTTTCACGGGTATTCTCAAGGACAAATTGGAAAAGCAAATCACTAATGCTGAAGAACAACAAGGTTTTACAAAATGGCGGTCTATAACAGACGCAGTATTTATAATAAAACAAATAAAAGAAAAAGCTATAGAGTTCGGCATGCCAGCGTATATTTGCTTCATTGATTTGACGAAGGCATTTGACAGAGTTCGCCTGGGAGACATTCTAAATATATTAATAGAAAATGAAACACCGACCAGTATAACAAAGATACTCCATAAACTAAATAACAACAACGTAACCAAAGTTAGAGCAGGAGACGAATTCACTGAAAACATTCCAACACCGGGAGGAATTAGACAAGGCGACAGTTTAAGCCCCTTCTTGTTTAATCTTCTCATGGGCAAAATTATCAACAAAGTAACATCTCTTAATCTCGGATATAGAATGGGCAACAAAAGAATTGGTATGGTGTGTTACGCAGACGATGCAGAAATTATTGCCGAATCAGAAGATGATCTCCAAAGGCAGCTCTTTCAGTTCTTTCAAACAAGCCGACTACTAAATATGAACATCTCTACCAACAAAACTAAATGTATGACAATAGCAAAAGATCCGTTCAGATGTAAGTTAGTGGTTGAGGACAACCCCATAGAACAGGTGATGCAATTCAGATATCTGGGCATAGATATATCAAGCACCCACGACCCAGTAAAGGACCTGAGGAGTCAGATCAACAAAGCATCTGCACTGTCAGGATGTCTGCGGGAGATAGTCTGGTCAAATCCGTATACCTATGCGCACAGATAGTAAAATTAGAATCTATAAGACTTGCATACGACCGATCATGACATATGGCATAGAAGTGCGCGAAGATACTAACAAAACGAAACAGATGCTAAGGGTTGCCGAAATGAAAACCCTAAGAACAATAATGGGGAAAACAAGAAGAGACAGAGCGAGAAATACAAACATTAGAGAGCAGTGCAAAATTCAAGATATTGTAAGATGGGGAAGGCAGCGCAAGAGGATGTGGTACAACCATGTAAGACGAATGGATGACATTAGACTCCCAAAAATTGCCCTAGAAAACAATCCGCCCGGTTCAAGACCCCCGGAAGACCACCTAAAAGATGGAGGGATAGTTGGCAATCTACCTCCCAAGAAATTAACCAGAGGCAGCTTCAGAATTAAACAGATCGAAAGATCTACAAAAAGTAGAAGAAGAAGAAGAAGATTTTTGTCGAGAGGACACTCCAATCAAAAGATATCGAATTCTCCGTCGAGTTGATACATATTTGAATCTAAATTGATTTCGCGCGTAACTGACGTTTAAAATCGCTAGTTGCTTCAAGCGTTATTTATGAGAGAACGATTAATTCTACACAAAAGTGCTAATAAACATTTTTGTACAAAATTATCTACAGATCGCTTGGTAAATCAATTGTTTTCTTACGTAGGAGAATGCCGGGGGATAGAAGTGGTAAAGGTGGGATAGAAGTGGTTTATTTTTTTGGAGTCCCAAAATTAACATTCTTAACAAAATTTAGCTTGTTCGTATGATTTTCAGAGGTTCAGTGGCATTTTCGTGCTTGACGCCTGGAGTATGTCTTCGCCGTAAGTATCTGAAATTAAGAAATAATCTAAAATCGATTTCAATTATTGGTCATAAAGTAACTACTCACCGTTTTGTGACTATTTTATTTTACTATGTTTAGGAAACGTATAGTACGCTGATTTGGAAACATTGTTAATGGATTTATAATCGTATACCAACGTATCGTTATACAAACTACAAAGAATGCAATATACAAGACTCCAGCGCATAATAAAAATTACACCTGACTTCTTGGCTTATAACGACGTTAATAAGTTATTCATCATCATCAACCTGTATGCGTCCACTGCTGGACATAGTTCTTTATTAGCTCTTTCCATCTGCCTCTGTCTTGTACGGCTGGCGTCTAGTTATTGCTAACACACTTCAGGTCGTCTCTGGCGGTCTCTTAGAGAGACATCCAACATCTGGCGATTCATAGCCATCTGAGTCACGCGAATCTTATTAACTACCTTTGAGTGTTATTGTTTCCACCTCATAAGTGAGTACACACATTGATCAAAGATTTTTCTTTTGAGTCATATGGGTTGATCCGATTTAAATACATAGTTTAATTTACCAAACGTTGCCCAGGCTAATCCTATGCGACATGGGAGCTCACATGTCTGGTTATCTCTGCCCAACGGAATTTCATGTCCTATACTTATACGATGTAGTTTGCGCAATATCCCTTCCATCAACAGCAATATTTTGCTTTAGCCCCAGCATAGTCATTTTTGCGTCTTGTTCATATTAATCTTTAGTCCGACCTCCAAGGAACCGTGATATCAAGAAAGAAAGAAGCTAAGTTTGTCCTTATCCCGAAAGATAGAGGTGAAGAGGAAGAGGTGCGATTTCGGCCAATCTTGTCTCGTTGCCGTACTCTTCGCTGTATACAGAATTTATTTGTTCCTTGTTCAGATAGTCTTACGCTAGCTTTGGCATTTTTGTAGATATATTTTATATATAACATTTTGTGATGGCTTATTGTATCGAATGCTTTCTCGCAGTCGACGAATATCAGTGCCAACGGGTTGTTGTATTCTACAGACTTCTCTATCAGGTTCTTTGTCACTAGTAAGTGATCGCTGTATCCCGATCTAAATCCAGCTTGTTCTCTAGGTTGATAGAAATCTAATTTAGCGTCCAGTCTTTTTTTGATAATTTTTGTGAAAAGTTTATATATGTGTGAAAGCAAACTGATAGGACGGTAGTTTTTTTTTAAATCTGTTATGTCTCATTGCTTATGTAATAAAGTAATGACTGCATTATTCCATTGAGAAGAAGTTTTTCCTTGGTAGATGTATTCGGTGAAAAGCTTGGCCAAAGCCTGGATATCTATCCCCTACCGGGATCGCAGAGAAATATCTACCCACTACAAATAATAAGTTATTAAGTAGACATAATACAGATTAATCAGTATTTTTTTCAAATTGATCTGTGTTGGACTTGAAATGTTTTTAGTTTTGGCAAATATAGATAAGATTTTCGTCAAGATACTTCACCATGAATGTTGGCGGAACAGAAAAACGGACGAAAGAATACTATAATGATTTTATTAGTCCTAATTTATTGTCTTTATTCTAATTTATTAAAACTCACGATAATTTATCAAAAGTCTTTATTTTATACTAATTTATTTTACACTTAATAATTAGGTACAAATAATTTATTTGCGTTCGAACAATTTAACGCTAGATCGCGATCTTCTTGTTGACTGGCCTTGTTTTCAATGAGAATCGCCGTTATTTATTTGAAACGCCGTTATCTGGAAGGATCTGGCGTGAAGTAGACGGAAGTTGACCTGAATAGTCTCGAACCTGTTTCCAGAAAGATCGAGTAGTAGTTGACCGCTTTCATATCGAAGGGGGACCCATAGTATCACGTATGGGGTTTTTTTACTTGCGTCTCGGCCGGTTCGTGATCTAGAAAATACGTGATTAGTCATAATGTATTTACAGTTTTTACACGTCATAATATATTCATTATTTGTATTTTATTTATCGTAACAATACAAATATTTCTATTTGTGAATTTATTAATAACATTTTGAATATAATTTTACATATCTACCCTTAGTAACTATTGTAGTTGCTTTTGTAATTTATTATATTTATTTCGGAATTTAAGGGTTTGTTTATTAGGCGACAAAATGATGTTTGCATTTTAACTATTTCCAATTTTAATAAGAATACTGTTTAAGCATCACTTTAAATTAATGACTGGATAGTATATAATTTTAGATAAAATATTTAATACTAAATCGTTTTAGGATGGAAACGGCTCAATATATGTCTTTATTATGCAGTGAAGGTCTGATAGATGATCACCAGTTTCCAACAAATTATACATTTACTGAGAACTTTTATAATAGACTTGACGAAGTAAGTGAGTATACTCAATATGCAATTAGTAGTATAGGATATTTTTTTCTCAAGTACATAAATCTCAAATATTTTTTATAATTTATCTTTGAAGCTAATACACTCCGCCAAAAAAGTATCACATCACCCATGAAACTGCAAATTTTGTATTAAAAATAATTTAAAACATGGATTTTTTACTGTTGTTTTTTTTTGTTTTTTAAGTTCGTAACAAGTATTAAAAAAAATGCAAAATGTACAAAAAACAAAGGTTTTATTTAATTTATTTCATAAATTAAAAGTAAGCGCACAAACAGCATTGATTAAAAAAAAATAAATAAATAAAAAGTAATGATAATTTAGTAAGACGTATTGCCTTCTCTAGCTCTTATAACATCTAGATAACATTGTGGCATACTTTCGATTAATCTTCTTAGATAATCTTAATCGATATTATCCCATTCCACCGTTATCAATTGTTGCAGGTACTGAAGATTAGCTGGCGTCACATTACCAGATCTCACCCTTCTGTAAAGATGGTCCCAAACATGTTCTATTTAATTTTAGTCCGGGCTGTTCGCTGGACAAATGAAAACTTGTAAATTTACCTCTTGAAGGTATTCGGTAACGATTCTTGCGACGTGTGGGCGTGCATTATCATGCATTAAAACAAAACTATTACCAATAAATGAGGCGTAAGGAACAACATGCATCTCCAAAATTTCTCTAATGTACCTATCAGCAGTTAAAGATCCTCCATCTAGCTGTACCAATTCGGTTTGACCCCTCAGGGATATTCCGCCACAGAGCATAATAGATCCTCCTCCAAAGTTTGTCGCCGGTCTTAGGTTGCATTGAAAATATCGCTCGCCATCTCGTCTATAAACTGGTGTTCTTCGATCCGAAGTATATAAACAAAATCTTGACTCATCCGTAAAGGATATGTTACCCCAGTCGTCGATATTCCAGTTTACGTGCTCTCTTGCAAATGTTAGACGTGCTATACGGTGTTCCCTTGTAAGTCTCCGGGCAGTGGCAGCTACTCTGGCCCTAATTCCATACTGCCTTAAGAATGCTTAAGATGTGCCTAACAATTTCTGAAGACACACGTACATTTCGAGTCTCGGCTAAGTTATGTTGAGGTTGACTTGCAGTCACATGTCTTCGATGCAAAGTCTGAAGGATTAAAAATCTATTGTCCACATGCGTAGTTGCTCTTGACCGACCTGTTACAGCTCGTCTTTCATAAAGACCAGTCTCTCGGTACCTTACTACCACTCGTGATACTGCCGACTGATTTACACCGACTAAATTTGCCACATATCTCTGACTTCTTCCGTCTTCAATGAGGAAATTATTCTAACCATTTGATCTCTCGTTAAAATTAAATTTATACCATCACGACCTTACATACTCAATATTTTATACGAAATTTTAAATTAAACGCAAACTGTATACTTTTTACAAAAGTAAAATAAAGACTGATAATATAAAAACCAGACAAAATAGAAATTAACATTTTTTTTCTTAAATAGTAAGCTGTATTTACAAATTTCTTTTTAATATTTATTGTAGCCTTAATATTCTTAAGGGCCAAAAAGAAATAATTTAAATTAACCAAATATTGTCAGAAATATTTGTAATTTTATAAGTGATGCGATACTTTTTTGGCAGAGTATATTTCTAGATCTAGTTAGAGCTAGCTAGTCTAGTAAAACTATTCCAGAACAGAATCTTAATGGAACATAAATTTAAAAAGAATGAAAGATATCTTTCGTATTTACTACAGAAACTCGGTCAGTAGAATATGGAAATCTTATAATATACACAGTAGAAAACGAATCAAAGATGTGGAAGCTAAAGAATAAGCGGGATTCAGGGTAGGAAAATTATTAATTGATCACCTGTTATGTATTACTGGAATTATTTTCAAAAAATTGCCGACAACAAAGAGATGCATTTATTATATATTAATAAAACGAGATTAAATAAAACGAGCGGTTCGAATTTATATAAAATATTTTTATTTATAAGTTTACAGTTCGGTAATATCTTATCAACTAAACTTACCTCACAGAAGATATGCTTATATATAAATTTATTATGTACTAGAATATTCTGGAGTAGCCCACCTCTAATTCGTCTCATCGAAAGCATATTGAAGACGTGCGGTCTTGAAATGCCAACTCTTAGAGTTTTCTAGATTTATCCTTCTACGAATTGTGACACATACCATGTATCGGAGATGGGCTATTTCGTTACAATATGTATACCCTAGAAAAGCTTATGACAGCATAGCTTAGACTAAAAACAGTGGGAATCTCTAATAAAGAAATTTTAAATTAGTAAAGGACTAAAGCAAGGCTGTTATCTCTTATCAAAGTTATTTAAAATATATTTGTGACAAAACTTAAAACTTTGGGAAAACAAAGGCAAAAATATGAGGCTATCTATTAATAACAATATAATATTCACATTGAGATTTGCAGACGACTAACTTGTATTACAGCATTATAAGCAACACAATTAGAAAACCTGTGTTAGGTATGGTTCAAGTACCACAATATCTTTACTCGGGCTAAAAAATAAATAGAAATGATGATTTGTTTCCTCAGGTTTTCATAGCATCTCACATCTTCCGGTTTCTAGTTTTTATTATCGCCTCTCGTTCCAATCTTCATCTCAAAGATTCCTCTCCGAGATTGTTTTTTGAACGCCTCCTAACCATGTCTTTATTTTGGTTGTCCGTTTTTCCTTCTTTCAACTTATACTCATAATCAATATAGAAGTTTGAATGGCGATCTATTAACAACAAGAACATACGTACTAAATCGATGGTCGGAATATTTTAACCAGATACTTAATATAGAGGAAGAAGAAGAAAACCTGAAAGACGAAAGCTGTGAGGTAAGCGGAGCAGACGAGAGGGAGGAGAATCCACCAACGATCCTGGAAGTTAAAGACGCTGTAAACAAACTAGCCAGAAACAAATCACCCGGAATAGATAATCTCCCGGCGGAATTATATAAATAAGGTGGCCACGATATCATAATAGCGCTACAGCAGCTTATAAAAGAAATATGGATACAGAAGTCCCTTCCCAGTGATTGAAATATTGGAATACTTTGCACCATACACAAAAAGGGAGATATTTTTGAATGCTCTAACTATCAAGGAATTACGCTCCTAAATGCAGCGTATAAAATATTCTCCAATATATTATGCCATCGTATGGCACCGTATGCAGAGCGAATAATAGGACAATGCCAGGCTGGTTTCAGAGGTGGTAAATCAACAATTCATCAGATTTCCACCCTGAGACAAATTCTAGAGAAAACATTGGAATACGGTGTAGACACGCACCACATATTTATAGACTACAAGGCAGCCTACGACTATGTAAATAGAAGAGAATTGTTAAGAGCAATGATAGACCTAGGAGTACCAAATCAATTGGTAAGTCTAACCAAACTAACCCTTGAAAAAGTTGAATGCAGAGGACGAATCCAGGGGGAACTCTCTGAACCTTTTAATAAAAATAACGGGCTACATCAGGGAGACCCATTCTCCTGTATACTATTTAATCTAGCTCTAGAAAAAGTAATACGTACGTCACAAATCAAAACTACCGGTTTAATATATAACAAATCTATGCAAATCCTGATGCTGATGATATCAATATTGTTAGAAGAACGGAAAACGCAGCACGAGAGGCGTACCTATGTAGCCCTAAAGGAAGCGGCTGCAAAAATGGGTTAAATAATAAACATTAATAAAACGAAATACATGAAAATACGTCCGCAACCACAAATACTACGGCCACTTGTTATAGAAAACGACGTCATCGAAGCAGTTAATGAATTTGTATACCTGGGAACGCTCGTCAATACTGAAAATGACACTACCGCAGAGATAAACCGCAGAATTTGCACGGCTCATAGATGCTATTTTGGGCTTAATCTCCTTTTCAAATGTACAGTTATATCAAGAAATACAAACGTTAACTCTACAAAACATTAATACGCCCGGTCCTAACATATGGTTCAGAAAGCTGGACTTTAACAAAAAGAAATGAAAATATGTTAGGATTTTTCGAAAGAAAAATACTAAGGTGAATCTATGGAGCGGTAAATGAAAATAGTGTCTGGAGAAGACGATACAACTTTGAACTTTATAGAATATACCAGGAACCAGATATCGTAAAACACATTAAGATAGGACATCTGAGGTGGGTAGGCCATGTAATGCGGATGGAGTATCCGCTAGAAAGCTAGAACCCAGCTAGAAAAACGCTCCTTGATATACCTATTCGTCAAAGAAGAAGAGGAAGACCCAGAACAAGATTCCTAGATAACGTAGACCAAAATATGAGAAATATGGAAATACGGGCTTGGCGGAGGAAGGCGATGTAGAGACGACTGGAAGAGAATTCTTGGGGAGGCTAGGAACCAACACAGGGTTGTACCGCCAAAATGATAATGATGAACTTATACTCATTTTATTATTTGCTTAAGAAACTCTTTATTATCCATTCTCTGGGCATTGCCATATGGTAAAATTAAAAGGACATTTGTTCAACAAATTAGGATGGCAATCTTGCTACCATTTAGAGCTTACTAAGTCATGTAATTACATCCAACTTGAAGGACCACCCACCAGCGTGGGAAATAAGCACACAAGATGTTTAAACAATACGTAGTTTAATAATTGAATGTGACTACAACTAATTTAATATCTAGCCAAAGTTTTAGCGCAAGTTCTTTTATTGAAATCACCGATCACTGTCCACCTTACACTAGCAGCACACTAGACGAACACTGATACAGATTAAATGTTACTGGTAATTATTACTTTAACTAAGGATGTTTTATTCAATATTAATATACTTGATTAAGAATGATCGTTTAGCTTTAAACTATAAGCTATGTAACAATAAATAGGTATACTCAATACGCAAGAGTCTAAAATCTTAAAGCAGAAATGCGTCACAAACCACTAAGCAACAAGCGACCAGCTATGCTGGGATAAAATTTTATGCTAACTACTTAAAATTTTGATTTTTAATCGCCAAGCGATTTTCGGGTCACAACTTCGACATTTCTATACAGAGTTATGTAAAACCGACCTTTTGAATTCTGAAGAGGGACAGGGACAGGGAACAGGGGAATTTTCGGAATTGCTCGGAGAAAGTTAATCTGTGGGTAAAAATATATTTTCAATACATTATCGGCTTATATGAGAATTTGCTGGAGAATTTACCTCGGTAGATTTTAAGACGTGTAAGTTAATTGCTACCAGTGGCATAGCAACACTTGGATACTTATCCAGCCATACCAAATAAGTTGTCTGTGTTTAATTCCTTTAATAATAGTTGTTGAGACTTTCACTAATTGTAGATGTCGTTTTGTTCGGTGGGTATTTTTTCCAGTCTTGATTTTCTAGCAGATCTTTGCAAGCCAATGTTGCCATGCTTCGAATTCATACAGTACGATACTTTTAAAAATTGAGTTAGCATTCTTACTATACTTTTTTCTATTTCCTTTTTAGTCTGGCCAGTATAGTTAGCTGTTGTGCCTAAATACATCTACAAGCATTAATTAAAGTACTCTCATCTATGATCAGGTTTATTGTTGGGTTAGGTTGGGTTAGGTTCTCAAGGCACAGGTATTATGTATTTGACCAATTCACGTATAGACCCCATTTCTCATATTTTTTAGATAATTTTTTAGCCATAAATTCTAGGTGATCTTTGTCTTGGTCTATAATCACTTGATCATCAGCGATATGAAGGGTATTCTCCTCATTTATTTTTTCCACCCTGTCAGGGTAGTTTAGATACATTTTAAACAAAACCAGAGAAAGACAACATCCCTGCCTCAATCCTATATTCTTCTAGGGTATCTAGGTTTTTACTGGTAATGTATTGTAGATCAACAAATTAGAGACAGATCTCTTGGTTCTTTAATATTTTTTTTCAGTAAGTTGAGTTATATTAAAAATATTATCGATGTTGATGATAAGACCACTGTTTACAGTATTATAGAATTATAGGATTAGGATTACTTTGTTTTTTAGTTAGATACTACTGGCGAGTTAATAAAATCGTTTTTGTGTATTTATATGGGCACCATTCAAAATTGTTCCGAGATTTTTTCACCTATAATATTAGATGGAGGAGTTTGTTTTACTTTTAATATGCTAAACAGAGATGAAATATATAAACCTGACATGTAAGTAAATTCCAAAATTTCAGTTAATATACATCACTAGATACATGTTCTTATGTCTGAGATCTTACCTTTTACTTTATTATGTTTCTATTTATATAAATCTTACCAACTTCATTTACTTTTTTCTTTTACAATAACACCACCTGTATATTTATCTACATACTATACCTTCATTATATCGATTTTTGGAAACAGCCTGTGCTATTGTCAATTTTATCATGATCCTTAATATCTTCATTTAATCTCTTCTAGAGCTATCCTCTTTATTCGTCATAATAAAAGATTTACCATTTTTTTAGTTTCAGATTATAAGTATATTAAAAAAAGGAAAGAAATAGGAAATATAGGCCTAATCCAGAACAAAAAGTGAAAGATTAACTACAAGCAACTGCAACATATGTGCAGCTTTTATGCTATCTATCTAATTAGACTTCTTCGGTCCATCTTTGGACATAGGCCTCCCCATTCCTTTTCCATTCTTCTCTGTCTGTCGCTACGGTCATCCATCTAGAGCCCACGTGCTTCTTGATATCATCTGCCCATCTCATTTGGGGCCTTCCTCTGCTTCGTTTATATTCCCACGGTCTCCAACTTATAAGAATTTTGTTCCATCGGTCTTCTTTTTGTCTTATATTGTGTCCGGCAAATCTCTATTTCAATTTTGCAACTTCTTGTCTAACATCCCTCACTTTTGTTTTCTCTCTTATCCACTCGTTTCTCTTCTTATCCATTAGTCTTATGTGCAACATTTGTCTTTCCATTGCTCTTTGGGTTTTTATGATTTTGTCCATGTTTGCTTTTGTAAATGTCCACGTTTGGGAGCCATACGTAAGAACAGGGATTACGCATTGATTATATACTTTGGTCTTAAGATGCTGTGGATATCTTTTGTTTTAAGAATGTAAATGCCGCCCATGCCAGTCTAACTCGTCTCTTGATCTCTGCTGTTTGGTTCTCTTTGTTAAGGTTTGTAGTTTGACCAAGATATATATATATATATATATATATATAAATAAATATATATATATATATATATATATATATAAATATATAAATATATATATATATATATATATATATATATATATATATATATATATATATATATATATATATATAATCCTTAACTTGTTCTATTTCATCTTGTCCGATTCTCATTGTGATGTCTTCATCTGTATTTGTTATAGTTTTGGTCTTGCTGTAATTCATATTAAGGCCTATCTTTCCAGCTTCTACGTCCAGTTCTTTCATTATTTCAAATAATTCTTCTTTTTTATTGGTTATCAATACGATGTCATCAGCGTACCTTAGATGGTTCAAGCGTTGTCCACAAATTTTTATACCTTTTTTTTCCATTCTAATCGTTTAAAAGTATCTTCAAGAGCCTGATTGAAAAGTTTCGGTGATATTGTATCACCCTGTCTCACGCCTCTACTTATTTGTAATGATATTTGTAGTGCTATATAAATATAAATATTTAGTCAGAATTATATGTGTCAAAGAAAATTAACAGAAAGTTAAAAGAAAAAAGGGCAAAGGATAATAATGTTTGGCCATAAAAGAAGCTGTAAAATATTGGCAACATTTATTTCTTGGCAAAGAGTTCTTAGTATACTCAGATCACAAACCTTTAGAAAATTTAAACATAAAAGCTAAAACTGATGAAGAATTGGTAGACTTGACATTTTACGTATCTTAATATAATGTTCAAGTAAAGTATAATGCAGGAAAATATAACCAAGAAGCAGACTGTTTAAGCAGAAGTCCAGTTCTAGAATCTCACGAAAATACAGATGAAATATTAAAAGTAGTAAACCTAATCAATCTGGAAGATATAAAAAAGATCAACGCTCAAATAATAATCTACAAAATACTAAGAATAAATAGACCTTCACAAATGACATATATTATAAAAAGTCAAAAAGAAAAGACAGAATTATTTTATCAGAAGATTTAAGTAAAGCCTTAATTAAAACTATACACGATACTTACCGCCACTTAGAAAAACACAGATGTTAAATAAAATAACACCTTTTTACACAGCCAAAAATATGACTACTAACGTTAAGAATATGTGGGATAATTGTAATATCTGCATAGAAAATAAATCAAGAAGGAAATCTAAATATGCTTTATTGTCGCAGTTAGGACCAACGACATATCTATTTGAAATTGTTTCGATCAATACCATTGATGAATTGGGAGGATCTCGATCAACAAAAAAAAATTTAGTAGACCATTTCTCAAGATACGCTTATATTTTAGCATCTAAAACACAAAACGCTAATGAGTTCATAAAAATAATTAAAAAGGTGACACAAAATAATTAAACTAAAACTGTGTTGACTGATCAATATCCTGGCATAAAGAATTTAATGATTTTCTACGGAAAAATCAAATTAAGATGATATTCACTGCTGTTGATGTAGCATTTTCAAACGATATCAATGAAACTATAAAAAAATCTATAAAACCTTAATTCAACCAATAGCATACTATGGCAGGGAAGCATGGGTTCTGAAAGAAACTTTCAAAAACTCGTTACATTCGAAAGGAAAGTACTGAGGAGAATACTAGGACCTGTGAGGGAAAACGGAATCTTCAGAAATCGATACAGCAACGAGCTTTATTAACTTTATAAGAAAGCACCACTGTCAGACTTCATTACAATACAAAGATTGCAATGGGCCGGAGATGTGATAAGAATGGGAGAGGATAGGCTACCAAAAAAGCAGTAATGCTAGAATGCAGGAAAAGAGACCGGTTGGAAAGCCAAGAAAGCGCTTGGAAGACATAATAAACAGCGACGTACAACCCCTTTTAGGAATCCGTGTATGAAGTAGATCAGCCACAGACAAGCAAGAGTGGAGACAAAAAATAAAGAAGGCCAAAGTTCAATTTGGGCTGAATCAATGACAGACTAAACCAAACATTGGCTAATAAAATAAGATCCAAAATAAATGAAAGTGATAAGAAAACAGCATGGACAACAATTGCCCAAGAATATGTACAAAAATATAACGAGATACAATGTACAATTACTTGAAATGATAATTATTAATTAATGGAAACCGTTTAAACAGAAAGAAGTTAGATGAACTAAGGATTGGACTATACAAAATATTAAACAAGATTTCCAATTTAATCTACGAAGTTGAAATTGGGTATAGGAGCATGGGAAACACCGAATCAAACCTTTTTCATCTCACTAAACTTATTCCAGTGTTGAAAGAGAACATTCACTAAACAGTTAATCGTTTTTCTCCAAAGCTGAAGTAGGAGGGTAGATGTAAGATTGAAGACACAAACATTATATATACTCAGTAGTTATCCAATATTATTATCCGTAGGCAATGATCTGCCATTCTCTATACATATCCGTACCGAATAAGCTGTTTTTGCTGTATTTCTGTATTTCTTCTATGGTGGTTGTTGTTCTCTCCAAGATTTGTCTTATTCTTTCATTTGTTGCGTGCATCACTCTGGATATATCTGCCTATCTGTGCCAAAAATCCATTTCCAGTACAATAAAGTACAATACTTTTAAAAATGCTATTATATACCTGTAAAGTTATATGTTTAGAGATAGTTTTTGACCAGAGTAGTGAGTGTAGTGCGCCTATTATTTTTTCCTTTTATAATTCGTTCTTCTATTGCTGTTTCAGTGAGTCCATCTCTTTCCATCTATGCCTCCAAATAAATATATTCGGAACATGACGAAATTACACTTCCATCTTCTATTCATCATATATATGTATGATGTATATTATGTATGTAACCATATTTTTTATTTTATTTCAGCTATCATTTTCAATTCTATCATTCATTACAACCTACAAGTGATTGGACGAATGATGAAGGATATCGGCCAGATAGTGGCAAAGACGTATATCCAAGAAGAGCTTTACAATCAGGAGTGGACAATGCTTTAAATTTAATATTTATTGAAATGTCCCAAGATACAGATTATTTATGTTTTGAAGATGTTGGATACACTGTGAGTGCTATAAAAAGTATATCAGTCAAATACAAATTTTCATTTGACATTTTTTATTTTATATATCAAATTTATAAAGGAAAGTGTAACTATAATACATTTTAAAACCTTCTTTAAGTGCCGTCTCCCAATCGGAGGTTGGATATCATCATCACTATCTTTACTTTATTTACTGCTGCTCTGAAGAGTTCTATAGAACTGCATTTAAACCAGTCCCTTAAATTCTTCAACCACGACACTCTCATTCTTCTTATACTCCTTCCTTCTCTTATCTTTCTCTGTATTATTAACCTTGTCAGTTCATATCGCTGTCGTCTCATTACGTGTCCCAGATATTGTAACTTTCTTGTTTTTGTTGTGTTTATTATTTCGCATTATTTGCCCATTTCTCGCAATACTTCCGTGTTAGTTTTCTCCTGTGTTCATGCTATTCTAAGCATCCTCCTGTAACACCACATTTCAAAGGACTGTAAGTTATTTATGTGTTCTTGCTTCAATGTCCAGCTTTCAAGTCCATATTGCAATATCGAAAACACGTAGCATCTCAGTCCTCTTACTCTCAGTTCTTATCTAAAATCTTTGTTGCAGAGAATTGTTTTCATTTTTACAAACGCATTTCTTGCTATTTCTATCCTAGCTCTTATTTCGGTTGTTTGATCATTATTGTCTGAAATCCAGGTTCCTAGGTATTTATATTTATCAATCCTTTGTATTGGTACATTTCCCAAATGTATGTTTGTTGGTATATTTGTTTTCATTCTTATTATCATGTATTTGGTCTTTTTTGTATTCATTTTTAGTCCATATTTTTCACAGAAACTGTTTGTTTTGTTTATAAGTAATTGGAGTTGTTAAGCAGAGCTTGTCATAATCACGGTGTCATCTGCATATCTCATGTTGTTAATAGATCTTCCGTTAATTATTATTCCTTCACTTTGAGATAGTAATGCTTCTTCAAAAGTGGCTTCGCTATATACATTAAATAATAATGGGGACATAATACATCCCTGCCTAACTCCTCTCCTGATTTCAATTTCTGAACTAAATAACTTCGTTATCTATTGCGATTCGTGCTCTTTGATTCCAGTCAAAGTCCCTATGGTCTATGTTTTTTGTCTTTAGAATTTGGACTAAGTTTTCATGTCTTACTTTGTCAAATGCTTTTTCAAAATCAACGTAACAAACATGCACCTCAACATTCATATTAATGCATCTTTGAGCTAACACATTAAAAGCAAATAAGGCTTCTCTGGTTCCTAGTCCGTTTCTGAACCCAAACCGACTATCATCTACTCCTTCCAGTTTTTTATTTATACGACCATGTATTATTTTCAGGAATAATTTGAAAATGTGACTTATTAGTGATATTGTTCTGTATTCACTGCAATATTTAGCGTCTGTATTTTTAGGGATAGCACAAAAGGTGAAGAGTAACCATTGTTTCATTCTAAAACCATAAACCCATAAATTAAAATTCTTTATTTGAGTTCCTCATATAGGATTTAAATTTTAACTTTTGTTTGATTCTTTTGTGATAAGGGCAAATAATTCATATCTTATTTTCCAGATTACTGTACATGCTCCGAACGCAGTTCCACAAACACGTAAAGACTTTTTTATATTGCCCTTGGATACTTCCTTTCATATAATGCTTCAACCGGAACTAATAACAACATCTAAAGTGGTAAAAGCATACAAAACCGAAGATAGAAAATGTTACTTTTCTGAAGAGAGAAAACTAAAATATTTTGTTGCATATACTCAACAGAATTGCTTCATGGAATGTGCAACTAACTATAACGTTGGATAAGTGTTTGTGTGTTAATTTTTTTATGCCACGTAAGTAGGAATTTAGTAAGGTTTCAATAGCTCTTAGAATTTAAACGTGTAGCCCATCGACGGTCTATATAAATTTAAAATATGCCGCCTTTAGAATTTATAATTTGCATTTTTTAACGAACTTGTTATTTTTGTTTCTTTATATAACAGAACTGACGAACTGATAAAAATATTAAATTGACCATCGTATAGTAAACAATAACTATTACGAACAAACTGTAGATTTAAGAGTTGGAGATCAATTAACGGACGATGTAAAGATAAAACGAGGTGTGCGACAGCGATGTATACTGTCTTCATTATGAATCAATATTGATATAGACGAATAAATACGTATAAATGAAGAACGACTGAACTTGTTATTTGGCTGTGAATTAAAACGAACAATAGGAACACTCTACACTAAAATTAAGATAAGGGTCGAAATGGCAAGATCAGCTTTTATAAAAATGATCGGAGCTCTTGGCAGCTATACTGCTGACTGATCTAGTCACCTTTGTCAACGAGTCTAGTCCAATTTTCATGCTCGCTCTGTTTTGACAAGATTGGAACTCCTGGCAGCCATATTGCTGGCTTATCTAGTCACCTTTGTCATAGGGTTCTCCTTCCGATCTTCCGATATTTGATCTGACTCTACGATTGCGCTCCCTTGAGCTAATTTTTCTACCCATAAATTGTCAATCGTATTGAACACATACAATAACTGATACCATACTCTACTCAGCATTATATGCCTTTTAATCAACACCTCTCTGATTGTGTTAGTCGTTGTAATGTGAGCGTAGCAAGTGAGTGGGGAGTTGGAATAAAGGGCTAAGTAGCATAGAAAAGATAATAATTATTCGAGATAATTACTATATATTCCGAATTAAATAAGGGATAATTAATACAGTTAACTTATACATTTAAATTATACAAAGTATAACAATTTGACCTAGTTTGATACAAGCACGAATGTTTAAGAATTACGAAATCAGAAGACCTTCATGAAAAGTAATACAACGAAGCGACACACCATCGCATGTTACATTCCAACACGTGGAATAGTACAGCAGAAATAACAAAACAAAACTAAAAATGTTGCGGGACATAAAAACTGAAAAACTTGGTCAATCGAGTAGTGGTAGTACGGGGAGCACTCAAGGCAGTAATTGATGAGCTCCGGCTCGGACGCGATAGCGTCCAGTACGCGATCAGTACGAGGCAGTCGGTAATTCTCCGGGGAGCGCTTATCATCCCGGCATAGTATCTCGTGTAGTCCGGTTATTGTGGCAGCTCGTAAGTCCGTAACTCAGGAGAAGACCCTCAACTGACCGAGTTCCAGAGGACCGACACGTGTCGTGGTTGAAAGCCTAAATACACATAAGGTAACAGATTTCTATATACTAACCTGAGTAATTATAATAGTACAACTGTCAACTCTTCACTATCTTGCTTCATCGTCTCCCGACGCGCAGAATGTCGTGTTAACGATTGTATTTGTAACTTCAGGGTAAATTCAATATATTGTAGACTCTAAATTGGTTTTTTTAATGTTCCTTTCATCCGACTCATTAGAGACTAGGAGAATACGAGATTCTGCTTATGCATATCTCCGGCTTCAAAAGTAAGCCCATAACCTCTGCTCTTTACAGGACCTGAGACCTAGGAGTCCTTACCCCTATCCCGAAAATCCCTTATCTTCTCGTAAATCCACGAAGACGACCCAGCCCTCCAGACTAGTGTGACCAGTATTCCTTGCAGCCGCTCGCAGGGTTAGCATCCCTTGAGGATCGATTGTGTATTACATTTGGTGACAGCGTTTTCCTTACCTTCACATAAAATCCCATTTGTATTACGTTACAGTGGTGACAGCGGAGTCGCCTCAATTATTACATCGTGTTTTATCACCGGCACAATTATTACAATTTTCACCGAACTGACATTTTCCTACCGTGGATCTCGTCGAAATATCATTACTTCCCGGCTGTCATTGCAGACTTAAAATGCGACACCACGCCGAGATTTCGACGCTGTTCTTCTTCTTGTTTTTTGCGCACTCCATGGAATTCATATAGGAAAAGGGGCCAACGGTATTGTGTATGACACAGTCTTTCTAGTTTAGTCGGTCGAAAAAAATTCTACTGATTCGACGCTATTCTTTTATAATTGATGACGTTGTACGCGTTGTTAATCTGATTACATTCAGATGGCATCCAACAATGTTCTGTGGTCAAAATATGACCGCTGCTTATTGGTCAATTCATATTTTATTCTTACTTAGTTCTTAATTAGTATATCGATCTATTCATATACTATTCTTTATACTTATGCTGTCAGCTGTTCTTAAAAACATTCATTTTTGGAGCGTGAGAATGTTTGGGAAAGTATGTATTATTTTGTTTCATATTTTTACATTTAATATTTTCTGTTACGGTACTGTAATGTAATCTAATTCAATGTTGTATTCTAACGACTTTATTAAAATATATTACATTTTGTTATTTCGTAAAATTTAACTGGCTATCTCATCTATTATGTTTTAAGTACGGAGAATTTGGCTTTCTCTTTTGTATTTTGTGTCACAAAGGCAGAAACAAGTGTAAGGTTTCGTATTACCGTGACAATTAACTTAAATTATCGCCATTCAAAATCGTCCAACAATAGGGTTGATTTATGGCATGCTCTTGCCCACGAGCTGTTGACCACCCAACGGTCAGAGGGTGGTTTTTGCCCTAGTAACGATATATCAAGACATCTACTTCAATATACACTTCATCACGAGATAGCGAACGAAACACAACCAGTGATCGGTCCTCGTGCTATCGAGGCCAGCGGGCGTCCCGACGTGGTGCCAACGAGATTACCCTGGTTAAGAATCTTACAACATCAATATTTCAAGGGGTAAGTCTATATTCTTTGTACAGACAACAATAATGAGTAAGACCAGTTAAATTCGTAATATATTCACAATTGATAGTTGCTATTTTTCGGTAATTTATTTACAAACAAAATATTGCATTTTTTCTTCATTATTATTTATCTAATATCATTTAACCAGCGACCTCTTAAGTTTTATACCAAACAGTGACAAAATGGGATATAAAATTCGTTTACTACAATGCTACGTATTCTCGGTGCATTTATATGGAGTGGGTTTATGGACCTTAACTGAAGAGACTCGAAGAATGTGGTGCAATAGAAACGTGTCGATAGATAAATCGTTATATTTGCAATATAGCGATGTATTATTCGAATATTTATTTCTACAGTGTTAACCAAAATTAGTTTTTCATTCTATTTTACTTCGGACTACTATTAGTATTATTATATATTAGACTACTACTATTACTACTACTATTATTATACTACTTATTCTATTTTTTTCATTCTAATACTAAACGGACCTTATACAAAATTAACAAAAAATCCAACAAAGTCTTTGGAAAGCAAAATATATAGAACTTTATTCAAGTTTAAAGATGTTTTAACAAGTTATCAGAGAGGATTAATTACACCTCATTACAGTAAGAATCCTCATTTTTATGGAGTACCGAAAATTCATAAAACGAATATACCACTTAGACCCATTTGTAGTACCATGTATTCTCCTTGTAGTGAACTATCAAAATTTTTATTAAATATTTTAAAACCATTTACAAATAAAAATGACACATTCATAAAAATACACAACATTTTTTAAATAAATTATCAAATATTGAATTTAATTCAAATCATACTTTGGTAAGTTTTGACATAAATAGTTTATTTACGAATGTGCCATTAAATAAGACTTTGAGTATAGTCAAGACAAAATTAGAGAGTGATGATTCATTGGCAACTAGAACAAGACTAAACATATCGGCTATAATGGAGATATTAACACTATGTACTGATAATACATATTTTTAACTAAATAATGAATTCTATAAACAAAATTTTGGTCTAGCAATGGGCTCGAGTTTATCTCCATTCTTAGCCGATATATTTATGGAAGATTTTGAAACAAATATCATTTCTAAACAAAATTTCAGACCCACAGTATGGTGGAGGTATGTAGATGATGTATTCTCAATATGGCCTAATGGATCAGAGTTTTTGTTTGTTGTTTGTTTGTGTTTAAATGACTGCGGACACTAAATCCATTCGCCAATCTTTACAATTTGAGGTGTAGTGTGTGTGTGTGTGTGTGTAGAGTAATTGTCTTGATACTTAGCAAAGTCGACGTCATTGTCTTTGCTAAGAGACGCTAATTGCATCCGAACGTCTGCGGTACCTCCGGTGTGTACCGATCACACAAGGATAGAAATTATTTTCATTTATTAATTTTTTTTTTAATAAACGAAAATTTCCACCCAGGTGGGATTCGAACTCACGACCTTTAGGTTTAAAGGCAGGCGCTCTTACCACTGAGCCACAGAGGGGGTTATGGATCAGAGTTGTTGGACACATTCCTAAATGATATAAACGATAAAGAAGAGACAATAACATTTACCATGGAAAAGGAATATAATAACACGCTACCTTTCCTGGATGTTTTAATCTCTAAGAACGATACTGGATATGAGACTCAGGTGTATAGAAAACCAACACACACCAATATATATTTAAATTTCAAATCAAATCACAATATTAATGTAAAAAAGGGAATAATTAAATCCTTATACGATAGAGCCAAAATTACTTGTTCTAATGAAAATTCGTTCTTGGAGGAGAAAAATTTGTTAACATCTGTTTTATTAAAAAATGATTATCCTTTATCGTTTATAAATAAGGAATTTTCAACAATCGATCGAATAGAACAGAACAACTTAGAACGAGATCCTACAGCATACACAAGGAATAATATGAGGAAAATAACAATACCGTACATAAAAGGACTATCAGAAAAACTTAAAAGGATAGGAAATAAATTCAACATTTCAACAAACATTCAAAACAACAAACACGTTGAGATCTATTTTGTCCAAAACCAAACCTAACAATGAACAAGAAAGGACAAATAATTGCATTTGTAAAATACCTTGTGAATGATCAGTTTTATTTAGGTGAATCATCAAGGCCATTAAATGTTAGAATAAGTGAACATCAATCTTATATTAAAAATAAAGAATTTGATAGATCTCAAATCTGTAAACACGCATGGGATAATGAACATAGGGTTCAATGGAATAATTCAAATGTAGTCCTAAAAGAAACGGATGGTAAAAAAAGAAAAATCATAGAAGCGGCTCTAATTGCTAAATGAGGCCAATTGTGTCGCAAATTCCTCGGCAGAATGTAGTAGGATCTGGTTACCAATATTGAAAGAGGAAGTTATTAATAAGAAAATACCAGTATTAGTAAGTCAGTAACATATAGAGGATACATCATTTATGTTTTTTAAATAACGTAACATATAAAATCAGAATTTTGATGTTTGTTGAAGGTAAACTAAATTCACGAACAAATACTTACAATGTCGGGATAGTATTATGAGGTTTTTTTCCTGGTTTTCCCTCATAATTTACTATGGAATCACTAACAAGAGAATTTTACTGTCATCATGTCATGTGTTTAACTCCGCCTGTGGTGACTAATGGGTGGATTGAATAGCTCAGGAGTCACCATTGCCGGTCCTAAGCCCGGGTAAAGGAGGAAGGTTGGGCAGTGGGCTAACAACCCACTCCCGGAAAAACACACTGTTATGAAACCTAAACATTTGCCTCGGAACAAGGGGAACTTTCGGAAACGACTAAAGCTACGAAACATGGACTATGCATTTGGAAGTTGGAATGTGAGGACGCTAAATAGACCAGGAGCTCAAACTGCACTTCTACAAGAACTAAAAAGATATAATCTTATGATCACTGCTCTTCAGGAGACAAGATGGCTGGGGAAAGGTGTCAGGGACACCAAAACGCACACAATTCTATATAGTGGCAAAGAACAAGGAATCAAAGAATGTGGAGTTGCATTTGTGGTAGATAATGATTTTAAGTCAAAAATCATAGACTTCCAGGCAGTGAATGAAAGGATATGCAAACTAAGAATTCGCACCCACTTCTTCAACCTTACTATGATAAACATCTACTGCCCAACAGATGAACAAGAGCAACATACAAAGGAAAGCTTCTACCAACAGCTGGAGATAGTATATGACAACGCGCCAAAAAATGACATTAAGGTTATAATGGGTGATATGAATGCCAAAATAGGCAAGGAACCGCAGTTCTATGGCACAACAGGAAAACACTCACTGCACAATGAAACAAGCGAGAATGGGGAGTTTTTGATAAATTTTGCCACCAGTAAAAACATGGTTATAAGCTCCACATGCTTCCCACATAAAGACATACACAAAATGACGTGGATCTCACCAGATGGAACCACAACCAATCAAATTGACCATGTGATGATAGACAAAAGGGCAGCCAGTAGTATCTCTGATGTGAGAACACGACGAGGAGCATGCTGTGGATCAGACCATCTTTTACTGCAAACCAAATTTAGGTGCAGAGTTAACAGAGAAAGAAACGAAAGACAACAAAGAACAAACAAACTAGACCTGGAAAAACTGAAGACTCAGGAATGTAGAGAGAAGTTCGAGCAAGAAGTCACAAATGAGCTAAGGACACAAGAACTGCACTCCATAGAGAGCAAATGGAATAATATCAAAACAGCAGTGCTGACAGCAGCAGCGTCCACCGTGGGAAACAAGAAAAAGAAGAGAAGAGGAACATGGTTTGATGACGAGTGCAGGCAAGCGATAGAAGAAAGAAACGAAGCGCACAAAATGTACATAACAAGAAGAACACGGGAAAGACGAACATCATTTGAAGTCGCAAGACGGAAAGCAGACAAGATATGCAGAAACAAAAAGAGAGCTTATGAAAATGGACAAATAGAAGAAATGGAACAAAATTTCAAAAAAAAACGAAATTAGAGGAGCTTACGAATACCTAAAAAAGATAAAAAGTGGATATAAACCTCAAACAAGCCTATGCAAAGATGAAAGTGGGCAAATAATCAGTGACCAACAGAAAGTCACAGAAACCTGGAAGCATTATTTTCAGACCCTACTTGGAACACAAGTAGATATGGAAGATGAAATGGGTACGAACCATGTAGAAGAGAACGAAGTTGAAGTAGAAGCTCCAACCATAGAGGAAGTTCTCGAAGCTATTAAGGCCCAGAAAAACAATAAAGCCCCGGGAGTTGACGAGATTCCAGCAGAACTGTATAAGGTAGGTGGCAACCACCTATCAAGTCATATCCACGCGCTTATCAAAGAAATATGGCAAGAAGAGAAAATACCCGACGAATGGAAGAAAAGTATAGTATGCCCAATCTATAAAAAAGGAGACAAACTCCAATGCAAAAACTACCGTGGAATTTCTCTACTATGTACAGCGTATAAAGTCCTCACGTATATTATAAACCAGCGACTCCAACCACTAGCAGAAAATATTATTGGAGAATATCAGACGGGCTTCAGACGGGGAAGATCGACAATGGATCAAATATTTACAGTCAAGCAGGTCTTGAGCAAATCGTGGGAACACGACATTGATGTTCACAACGTGTTTGTAGACTTCAAACAGGCATACGATTCAGTCAAAAGGGACAGACTATACTATATATTGGCAGAATTAGCAATACCACATAAGCTAATTAGACTCATTAAAGCCACAATGGATGAAACTCAGGCATGTGTACGAATACAAAACAACCGGACAGACTTTTTCAAAATCTCGCAGGGACTAAAGCAGGGAGATGGGCTGGCACCAACATTGTTTAACCTGGCACTGGAGTATGCGGTCAGGCAAATGCAAACTGGACGAGAAAACCTACTGACCAATAAAACGGTTCAACTGGCTGCCTACGCCGATGATATTAATATTATGAGTAGAACATCAACAGGAGCACAGGAAGCATACGCAGAGTTAAAAACACAAACGAAAAGGCTAGGTCTGGAAATTAACACAGAAAAAACAAAAATAATGGTACAGACGAGAAGAAATATAATCCCACAAAACATTATACATGAAGATGACATTGAAACGGTTGGAAAGTTTACATACCTGGGAGTAGAAATATATGCCGATGGAGCAGAGGATGGAGAAATACGAAAAAGGATAACGCAGGCAAACAAAGCTTATTTTGCCCTCTCCCATATATTTCGGTCTAAAAGTGTCCACCGAAATACAAAGATGAGAATATATAAAACTTTAATTCGGCCAATAGCATGTTATGGCAGCGAAGCATGGGTCCTGAAAGAAACATCCAAAAACAAACTCGACACATTCGAAAGAAAAGTACTGAGGAGAATACTAGGA
Source organism: Diabrotica balteata (assembly GCA_918026665.1). Lineage (NCBI taxonomy): Eukaryota > Metazoa > Arthropoda > Insecta > Coleoptera > Chrysomelidae > Diabrotica > Diabrotica balteata. The sequence goes on from OU898277.1 coordinate 46,164,793, forward strand.
CCTGTGAGGGAAAACGGAATCTTCAGAATTCGATATAACAACGAGCTCTATCAACTGTATAAGGAAACACCCCTGTCAAACTTCATTAGAATACAAAGATTGCAATGGGCCGGACATGTGATACGAATGGGAGAGGATAGGCTACCAAAACGAGCACTGAACGCCAGAATGCAGGGAAAGAGACCAGTTGGAAAGCCAAGAAAGCGCTGGGAAGACACAGTAAGCAGCGACGCACAAGCACTTTTAGGAGTCCGTGTATGGAGAAGAGCAGCCACAGACAGACAAGGGTGGAGGCAAAAAATAAAGGAGGCCAAGGCTCATTTTGGGCTGTAGTGCCGTAGAAGAAGAAGAAGATGTCATGTGTTTGTCTTTTTAAAGACGAATTACATGCTATGATTTTTTTTCTGACGGATATTCTCAAGTTAAAGTTGATTTCATGTAATCGAATGAACTATCTTATAAGTAAAGTCGTCCCAGGAGCGCAACTCAACAATATTGGCAATATCATTTTAAAGTCTTCTACTTTAAAATGCATAATGTATGTCTGAATTGTCAATATAAATGAGTCAGATAAAATTAAATTATTAGAAGAATTTTTCACTATGTAACAAAAAACAAAATTTGTTTAATTTACTGTTTGTATTTTGAGAACGATTTCCGAAGTGGAAATTGAAACGTCAATAAATTGTGGTTTTTTGTGTATTTTTATCTTTAATTGTGGCTTATTCCCAGTTTAATAGTAACTATTTTACTTAGTTAAGGAAAATTGAATTCACTAAATTAAATTACGTTAGGAAATAATTGACTGCCTTTCCGTCTTTCCGTTTCTTTGATCATTGCTAGCTGAAGTTCGTCAATTTCAATATTCCTTATAATATTATTGTCTATTACTAAGTTAATTGCACTAATAAACCAACAGTTTTGGTTAACCTTGAAGAAATACATTTTCAAATAATTGCATCATTGTAAAGGCGATTAGAAGACCTTTCAAATAAAAAGTACCGCGACCTCGGTTTTATATAACTATTAATGGCCATTCAAAAATTAAATTTGACGTGTTTTAAGTTTTTTTTTAAGTCGTTTCTTTCTGAAATAATGAATTTATTTCATATTTTTTCATCATACTTAACTAAGTACATAATTCTTGTTAACCCTGTAGAAATAAATATTCTAATTATACATCGTTGCAAAGGTGATTAGAGGACTTTTCGAAAGAGGTGTCCCGTGACTTCGGTTTGTATCAAAAAAAAAAAAAATCGTAAGACGTAATGTCGCACACATATATAGCAATTGATGGCCATTCAACAATTAAAATTGACCTGTTTTAATATTTATTTTAAAGTGAATTTATTCTACTCATTTACATTATACTGTATAATGCGTAATGAACAACGATACAACCTATTTCTAACCACACTTCAAGGTAAGGTGCTTGGAAAATGGAGTACAGGAAGAAAAAAATCATGTTATACCATGCGTAACCTTTTTTACATATTGCTCATAGACGTAATGTCGCACACATATATAGCAATTGATGGCCATTCAACAATTAAAATTGACCTGTTTTAATATTTATTTTAAAGTGAATTTATTCTACTCATTTACATTATACTGTATAATGCGTAATGAACAACGATACAACCTATTTCTAACCACACTTCAAGGTAAGGTGCTTGGAAAATGGAGTACAGGAAGAAAAAAATCATGTTATACCATGCGTAACCTTTTTTACATATTGCTCATAGAAAGGTCATCAATGGATATACTATAAAGGCAGCCAGATGATTGGTGGAGAGGAGAGTGAGTCGTGAGTTCAAACTAGCTTTTGGAATCGGTATTTTGCATAACAGAAAAAATTATTAAAGATAAGATAAGATAGGATAGATAAATGGATCGATAGAAAAATAGATAAAGGGAAATGTATGGAAGGTTACCATAGAAACGAAAAGATAAAAGAAGGGCGCTAGTTAACTTTTTATAAATAAAAGGGGAAGGCTAAAACCTTAGGTGTCGAAGAGATATAAGAAACAAGAAACAACAGTGGTTAAACGTTGTCAACACACTATATAAATAGATTGCAAATATATTCGGTAGAAATAGTCCACTCACTTACCTATAAGACTGATATAGTCTGATCTTTCCTTCTGGTCGAAATATAGCAAAGCAAATACTTAAATCTAATAGGTAATCAGAGAACGTGTTGGTAGTAGAGAAATACCATGCGTTACTTAAACAAAAAACAATGCATTTGCACAAACAATTAAATATACGCACAAAGTGAACGTAAAAAAACTCAACCAGCAGTAAAAAGAGTAGAAAAAGAAGAAACAAATAAGAACATTTGGTTCGGTTGATAGTTACGCGTATCACGCTCCTAAAATAAATTTAGGGACACAATCGGTAAGGTCACAGTCAGGTTGAAGTTAAAATAACGAACACTTTTAAAGTTATATCAGGGAAAATATTTATATAAAAATAAAATATATAAAAAATTTAGAACTCAAATTCAAAATTTTACCAGAAAAAACATTTTGCCGAAAATTCAAAGTACTCCATTAAATTTAGTTTTTTATCCTTTTTTAAACCAGCGAGAATTTTAGAATATTCGCGTGCCAAATATAAAAGTTGGGAAAATAGAAAAAAGGCCCAGTATCCTATTATTGATGAAGTAAGACCCATTAATTATAGGATCATTAAGATGCCTAACCGTTCCATTCTTACAGTTAACGTATGTTACTTTCAAAAAAGAAACACCTTATATGTGTTAAAAACACCGTTTTTAATATTACTCTGTAATGTCCTTAACGTTTATTCAATCCATGCTTATAGAATGTTTATTTTAATCTTTATATATCGTTCTAGATGACAACACCACAGAAATATGCGGCAATTCCAAACTTAATTGTCTTTTAGAAGCAGAACGTAAGTAGATTTTTTTATAATATTTATTTTACGTTGGTTATCTGCTAAAAGTGAATTTTCATTAATATTTTTGTGTGAGTTTCCTTAGTTTATCTTTACATCTAAAACTAACAGCCATCTGCACTCATTCTCTAACATTTGTTAACTTTACACAAAATATTTACACCAGACATCCAATTGTTCAATATATCAACAACTATATCCATGTCTTCACTTCCCTGGACAATCATCTAAGAATACTTCCATATCGGAATTAAAGGCAACGAAACCGCTAATCCAGTTGCAGACGCAGTATTAGGATCAACCACTTATCCTGAAAAAATCCAATTTGACAAAGATCTAAAACATCTCTGTAATCTTCTTAACTTTAATTGATGGCAAACCTACTAGAATGGGCTTCAATCCAAATTGAAACAATGTCAATCACACGTAAGAAGACTACGAATTGGACATACCAGGTAAACAGATCGATATATGATGGTGTTTGAGACTTCATCTTATCCCGTCGTCCGTTATTGAGCAAACAAACTTTAAAATACGGATCCGGACACGAAAAATTAAAGTTAGTGTGCTAAGACTTTAACTGCCATCTTACTATGAAACATAAGCTTTTACACCATCTAATATGCCAAAACGAACGACTAATCGTGAATTAAAGGTAAATAAACTTAGGTGGGTCTCTAAATTCACCAATCGTTATACATTACTTCAAATTTCTTCAGGATATAGACATGTTTCATCAAATTTAAATATGCATCTACTTATAATTCCCTACTATATTAATAGACTTTTAAGTGATCTTTTGTATAATATTTATTGTATCTGTGTCAAATATCACTTTAATTAAAAAAAAACTGACACAATCTCCAGATTGACCTGCATCTATATCTGAAATGGATCTTTATAAACTACTACCATAACAACTACTTTGACGATAAAAATAAGGCTTATAAAATATTAAAAGTTGTCCAAAGAAAACAGCTGTGTGTTCTTTGAAAATCCTATAAATTTTTAACCTATTTAAGGAGAAATTAAAATTTTGGAAATTAATACTGATCCAAAGGGTTTCAATACCCACTGCCATTGCTTACCTCTATGTACCCAGCTGCACTACCAAGCAACTACATCAACGTATAACTGGAAATGGAAAGAATATTTTCTGGCAAATAAAAAGTTAAAACGACAATTTAACTACACAGAAAATGAACTAAATACAGTGTAAGTATAAATCCAATTTATTATAATTTGTCTAATAGTTAATAATTTAAAATCTGAAAAATCATGAATATTGTTGAGCATTCATGTATCTAAATATACGTCAACTAAAGTAAACTGGAATAAATATATGAAACTTGTTCTTAAGTTGATCATATTCATGTTTTTAAAGATTTATAATAAAATTTTTATATATCGATACATTTTTGGCAAAGTAACGTAAGTGACATTTTTGGCGAAAATAATGTTTTTCAATTAAACTAATGCAATTACTATTAAAAAGGTATTGAAAAAGTGTAGTAAGTCTAGAATTACTTTAAACCTTTTTTAGGACAAGTAGGACAAGTTTTTTTTAGTCATAATTTAAATAAGTTTAACCAGGTTGAATTAAAAAATTGTTTTTTCTACAAATCGTTTTTGTGACTTACGTTACTTTGCCAAAAATGTATCGATATGTAAGTGAGAGCTCTTTCACATCGTGGTGACATAAAAACCAACAAAATAAATGCATGTGCACTCGCATAACATGCAATAACTTAAAAACATGAGTTAAATTTTGAGGATTCCTGTTTTTTGGCAAAAAAACCATGCAAAACGTGTTTTCTTGGAAATGTGTTTCATAAAATCTAGTACATCTTGCATAAATAAAAAGTCTGACATAGATAAATTGAGCAAGATTTATTGTTATTTACTGGAAAATCATCAATAATAACATAAATAACTACCTTTACATATTTTTGTATGCATAACTGGTTGCATACCATTAAGACAGATTTAATAATTAAAAATAAAACTACCCAATATAGGCCTTTTGATTCTTGAAAATAAATACAATATTAAGAACAACTCATTACTTTTTAATAACATTGTTTTTACTTTCTGTTCTCTATATATCAGAGTTAGAACACACTATCAAAAGATGTAATGAAATAAACTAAGTTTTACTATCCTGACTAAAATTTCTAGAATGTATTGTTATTTAAAATTTTATATGTATTTTAGAATTGTATATTAATGTTGTTATTATATTTTATATTTGTGTTAATATTGTGTCCAAGTTTATTTTAAATAATCTCAACGACTAGTAAGTTACACTGACGAATTGTGATATTTTGTAAATATTTACACATTTTTTTTATCTATATAGTTCACGTGTGAGATTTCGACATCATAGATGTACACTTGACCGTATGTAGGGACTGAACCATCAGTTAACGTCCAATTTCCTAAACGGTGATAAATGTTTCCATGAACGCGAAGAAAGTATGGACCATTTCTTGAATCACTGTCGAGGCTCATTCCAGTGCTGACCATTGCCAAGGAAGAGTTGTAGAAGCGTATGTTTTTCTTATAGTTAGCAGAAAGTTCAGTGGTTGAATTCAGCAACTCTTCAAGGTAGGACAATGAATGAAGAGGTTCAAGGCGAACTTTGCCTTTGTCACAGCATCGAGTGAAACCCCCTCCTGTTCCTTCTTTTTCACAGGGAAAAAACTTTGCGTTGCCGAATGTACATGTCTGATTCAGTTCTCCAAGTGAATGTTGTGGAGTGGTGATGTCATCAATGAAAGCTAGGCGAGTTTCTCTATTCTGTTGTTGAGTTGCTCGCAGGTTTCTTTCACGGTGTTCCAGAGTATATGGACGGAGCCGCGAGTTCTCAAACCGACTTCTTTTTCTTAAACGTGGCATTTTACAATCTAAAATATGCAAAAAAAGTTACTTCCGGTTTTACTTCCGTTTTTTATTTAAGAGGGGCGGAGTCTAACAATCATATTGTTTCCGTTTCATAATGTAAATCTTCCTGAAAGTCCTAAAAAACTACTGTATCGATTTTCAATTTAAAAAAATTGTCGTCGATACAGTTTATTGTTGGGATTTTTGGAACATTTACACCAGGCGACGAAAACGATGGATCGTTAGACTCCGCCCCTCTTAAATATCAGCAAAACTTACATCAAAATTCGATGTCAAGTTGGTCCGATAGTAGATAGTATATATATATATATATATATATATATATATATATATATATATATATATATATCTGATGAAGAATTGATGAATAATCAAAATAATTATCATTTTTTACTTTCAGGCACTTCTCATCTTTAAAAATTTTCTTTAAATCAGAGCAGTTTTTGTCGCACGAAAAAAATGAATTGTATGGTATATTCGATTTTATTTCGAATTTTGGAGGTCTTCTAGGTCTATTTACAGGATTTTCTCTCCTGACAATGGCAGAAGTTATTTATTATCTTTCACTGAGGTTGTGGTGCAACAAAAGATTGTACAATGACGTCTCTGGACCATCAGATGATTCTGAACCAAAAACTGATATGAACAATTTACGAGATTTAATCGAAATGGAATATTAAATTTTTTGTGCTATTTCTTGCATTATAATAAACATTTTTTAAGTAAATATCAAATTTTGTTTCATTCTCCTTACTTTAATAACTAAAGACTATATATTTATAGCATTTTTCAAAGTTACAACGTTGCACGTCACAATTTATATAATGTGACATCACTTTAACAAGGATACAATGGATACAAGGATAGGTGACATTTTTCGTTTTAGGTTCCAGTCAACAACAAAAAGAAAAAAAAAGATAGATGATAAAAAAATTGATGGAATACACTGTTGGATAAGCCTTCTATGACACTATCATCCGATGGCCAACGATTGAAATCACCAAAGTGCAATTTTTTCAAAAAATTATAAATCAGAAACTCAAAGGAAAATATATTATTCCAATGATTAAGTAAAAAAATATTTGAAGGAGATTAGAGTTATACTTAAGCTGCAAATCAGTTTTTTCGGGCTTCCAAAAGTTGAAAGAAGCGTGGTGGTTTCTGAAATAAACGATTCCATTGACCTTATGTTTAGTAGTGGTAGCATGTTCTGCATTTTAACACATGTGTGTTAAAATAAATTAATATCACTACGGTGGGAGGCTAGTCTACCCTTATGTGACCGCCCAGTCTGACCTATGTAACAAGAATTACATTCAGCACAGGTAAAGAGCAAGGTAAAAATGTGGCAAACAACATTGCATTTTTACTAGGGGATATAAACGTAAATAAAATTACTTAAACCTTTAATTGTGGCTTATTCCCATTTAAATAGTGACTAATTGTAGTAATTCTGAAAACACATGTCAAGAGACAGGTGACTTTGTTTGGATAGAACAATAATGGATGTTTAAGAAAGACAAAACACTTGCTACAGGTAAGTTAATGAAAAGTGAAACTACAACCAAACTTACTGAAATGTACCCTTGTGGTACCTGAAATTTAATAATGATTTCACTAAATTAAAAGGAATCAACTATGATAAATTAAAATCATCTCTCATCTCGAGAGACCCTGATTTCAAACTAATTTTTACTGATGCCTCTAAAAGCAGTAATGGTGTAGCTGCTGCAGCTATTTTTGAATCTGTCACCCGTCTAGCCAAGGACTGTAGCATATATACTGGAGAACTGCAAGCAATCTTCAACGCACTGAACCAATGTACCAGCAATGATATAAATTTTCTTATTATATCAGATTCTCTGAGTGCCTTAAATGGTGTCAAGCAGATGTATCCTACTCATGCCAATTTAGCACTAATGCTATACAATGCCCAAACACGTGGTAAAAACATAACATTTTTATGGGTACCATCCCATGTTGGGATAAAGGTTAACGAAGCAGCTGATAAAGCAGCAACAGAAACTATCAATAACGTGACAATTCCTATTATGCAAAACATACCAATTTCAGACCAAAAAACATTAATAAAAACTTACATTAACAAAACCTAGCAAGTAAAATGGAGGCAAACAGAAGCAAAATTAAAAATTATCAAACCAGATATTACTTCTGCTTTACTACCGCTCCCAGCTCAAAGACATGACCAAGTAGTTATTAACAGACTGCGGCTAGGTCATACTAAATTTACACATGGATACATCATCTCCAAGGACCCCCAGCCGATTTGCCACACCTGTCAAATATCATTTTCAGTATAACATATAATGATAGAGTGTCCAGTGTACTCAACAGCAAGATCGACAGCAAAAATGAAACACAATTTGAAAGAAACTCTAAAAGAAGACATTAGTAATACAATAAATTCTATCAAAAAATGTAAACTGTATAACAAACTGTAACATCACATTTTTTGTACTTTTCAAAACTGTTATGTAAATTTTAATAATATACTAAGTGTAACTTTTCTAAAATAAAGATATATCACCCTGCTAATAACCCTAGGGTTTGATGCGATAAAAAATCATCTTTATAATTATAAGATTTAGATAAAATATATGTTAAAAACTTAGCAACCTTGGTGTTAGGAGCGTTAATTGAATTTATGTGCGATATGAAATGTCTCTTAAGAAGCGGCGCTCCATAATTGCGATTCCCTGTCTCCTTGTATCGCTGTCCTGTATCCTTGTATCCCGGTCCCTGTATCCTTTTGCAATGTTAGTGTAGAAGTTGTCATATTGAACCTTTTGTTTTGGTTTATGTGGTATATCTTTGTGTAGTACAGAGATGAAGAGATATAAATCAAAATGTGTACATTTGTGCAATCGATTTTGAAAAGGCTTTTGACAAAGTAAAATAATGACAAAATAAAATAATGACAAAATAAATATAAAAAGAGGAGTGAGACAAGGCTGTATATTGTCGCCTTTACTTTTTAATTTATATTCGGAGGAAATATTTAAGGAAAATGGAGACAACCGAAGGTATTATTGTGAATGAAGTAATCGTCAACAATATTAGATATGCCGACGATACCTTAGTGCTTCCTAATTGCGGAGAAGACCTTCAAAATTTAATAAAGAAAAAAAACAGTCTTGTGATCAGTATGGATTAAAACTCAACGTTAAGAAAACTAAATGTATGGTAGTTAGTAAACAAAATTATATACAGGATGACGGTATAAAAGTCGGAGATGCCACACTGGACAGAATAGAGAAACTCGTGTATCTCGGCAGTAATATCAATGAGAACTGAGATCCAACCGCAGAAATTAAAAGCCGAATAGAACAAGCCCGAGCTGCCTTTGTAAAAAAGAGAAACGTACTTTGCAGTCACGATCTTAGTATTAACCTTAGAGTTCGAATGACTTCTTTCTACATCTTTTCTGTCCTGCTGTATGGAGTGGAAGCGTGAACTCTATCTGAGGCTACCCTTAAACGCTTGACAGCCTTCGATTATACATATATATACAGACGAATACTGAAAATAAGCTGGGTCAACAGAGTTAGAAATAAGAAGGTCCTTAGACGGCTGAACCAAACAATACAACTGGTCAATATAATAAAGAAACGCAAGCTGGAATACTTCGGTCACATTATGAGACACCCTGAAAAATATGATCTTTAACATCTGATCATTCAGGGAAAGATCCAAGGTAACCGTGGTCTTGGTAGAAGAAGAACATCATGGCTGAAAAATCTAAGGCAATGGTATGGAAAATCATCTACAGCGTTATTGAAAGCTGCTGTCAATAAAGTCACGATAGCGAATATGGTAGCCAACATCATATCCAACGATCGATAACGGTCATGGAACTAGAAGAAGAAGAATCTTTGTGTATTCTAAAGAGTATTGAAGAGTTAGTAGGATGTCTCTACCCAACCTAGCTACCAAAGTTTTTATATCTAGGTGTTTTCCCACATCCGAAGTGATTTGTGTCACCGAAATCTCGGTCGTTTACCCCCTTTCGTGTGCTATATAACGCACACTCATTATACGTCATGTAGGTACCTAATGGGTATATATACAGATTAGTGCTTTCAATGACGCGACAGTGAAATTTGTTGGCACAGTTGACTTTTTCCTAGAAGTCGTAATCCGTTTAATAGATAACACTACCTATAGGTACATTTCTCAGAGTTTTGTTACGAATTGTTTATTTATTACAAAAGCATTTTGTATTAGTATTATTTAAATAAATAAATAACCATTTTCAAAATGTCTTTTTGTCAAACTAAAACGTATAGTACCCTTCGTTGAGATCTTTATATTTTACAATAATTTTCCCCTCCGAATTCATACAAAATATGTTACCTATCAGAATCCTGGCTAATAAAACTGACGCATACTTTTAGGAATTATCTGATGATTAAATTGATATCTTACTGATAACGGAAAACGGTATATCTATTTATATAATACTAATAGTTACACCTTAATCTAAATTTAGTGTGATTTTGCCAAGACACGAGTCATGGCTTCAGCAAATTTATGCTTGTGTACTTTGATATTAATTTCCATCTCTCAAATATGTTTTGGGGTGAGTATTTTTTAATGTTAAGTTAAGTTACTCTAATAACTGGACTCATTAAATTGCATTATTTGTTACAAGTTCCTTGTTTGCAGTTACTGTAACTATAAGATTTAAAAAAAACGTAATTTGCTTTACTACTTCTTAATAAAATAGGTATTGCTTTTATAAAAACCTCAATAAAACAAAATTTATTTAACTAAGAAAATTAATTATTCATTTCATTTCATTCATCAGCAAAGGAAGGTTAAATAAAAGTTACCTATGAATAATTTGAGTTTTTTCTTCGAAACTTCTGAATTATACGCGAATGGATATGTAGACGCCAAGATAGCGCTTGCGTACATTTATTCACTGGTTAGTATAAAACATATAGGCCAAGCCATTTTTGCTTTCGAGGTGCTTTCGAGTTTGTGCTCCTGCCTGATAAGCTCCATATAGAGCGAAAATAGGACTAGGTGACCGGAACGCCTACTTTTAGCCATAAAATTGCGAAGAATTGCTTCATCAGTACAATGCTACCAGATTAGAATAGATAAAATAAATTCTAGACAGGATCACTATAGGTACACTGCACCCTTTTTGCAGGATTATTACTAGAAGATGTTGGTTCCCAGAGGAAACAAGCTATAGAAATAGCTACCTCTGTTATAATATTAATTGTAACTCTCGGAAGTCGGGTGTTGTATTTTGATGCCACGAAATGGTTAGCTTTCATGTAGATTCCTGCGAACACCAATAAGTCAGAATATCTATTTAACGTTGTTTTCTATTTATTTGCGTGTACAAATTTTCTTTATCTACCTATATCCTTTTTTTCTGTTGTATTCTGTAATGAGCAATATTTTTTTCAGAGATTATACATTTAAGTCAAATTAACTGGAATACACTCTTACTCTATATACGTTTTGCTATTGCAATTGCTAATAAAAGCATTTTATGTAACACTACACTTGACTATATTATATACCTACGAGTATATACTTTTAAAAAACAAATTACTTTTTGTCTGTGCAAATAACACTCATTGTGTACTTATTGATAATCCTTGAGAAATAAAATCAATAATGATAAATTATATATTTAAAAATAGATAAAAATACTTTGATAACAATTCTTAACAATATAATTATGTATACTATATACAGTGTGTCAATTTTAAAATCTACAGTGGACTATATCTCACGAACAAAAGCTGATATCGAAAAAGACTTGACACTGTTTCTAGGATAGTAAGGGGGAACTAAGATGACATAAAAGAGAACTCATCCCATCAATCCCCTAGACCCCACCCACCACAACCAAAAAAGTTTAAATTGCAAATCGTTACTTGTAATACGTCATTGAAAAGTCTATAAAAATTCTATCCAATGGTATAAATAATAATTATACAGGGTGAAGCAATAATTGTAAAACTATGCCTTAAATAAAGAAATTACTAATGTTTTAGTTGATTCTGTTGATGACCCTGTAAGGGTGTTAATATCAGCCGGCTTACTATGACTTTTGTATTTGTAATGCTATCTCCCGGACTATTATTTTTAATGATAAGTGCCCGTCGGATTTTTTTTGTTAAATAAAAATTAATTTGCAAAACAAGTTGAAAACATCTGTTTTTTGGGTTCTTTCGGATTTAATAATTTTTGGTTTATTTGAGAATTTTAAATGTCATTAGTTTTCATCATTTGTACGATGGTTACTGTCAATCAGCTGTAGTTGTTACGATGGTTTACAGTATACCTGAACGCGTATAGCAAGTATATGCAAAATAAAAAAAGGGATGCCCCAAGATTGAGTCAGGTGATTCTGTTAGATAGTTGTTGAAATTACAGTTTAACAGTGAAAGTTTTATCCGTACAAAACACAAATTCTTCAAGAGCTAGGCGATGATGATCCAGACCGACGAATTGAGTTTTGTGAACTTATGACTGAAAGAATATGCGTTGACCCGAGAATGTTAAAAAATATTTGTTTCAATGATGAATGTACTTTTATGTTGAATGCTAATGTTGAAAACTGTCGGTACTGGAGTGATGCGAACCCGCTATAACTGGCCCCTTGTTCATACCAGGCAATTTAAGTGGAGACATTTATATCGATATGCTGAAAAACACCATTTAATTTACCATTTATTTAAATCAACCTTTAATTGTGCATGAATTAGACCAGACTTACCGCCACCTGACTTTTTTCTATTGGGCTACCTCAAGTCAGTTGTTTATAAAACTCAATCTGCGTCACTTGGGGAATTGCGAGAAAGAATTACGCAATCATGTCGCGCTATTACTAGAACAACATTTGCTAAAGGTCGTGCAGAATTTGAAAATAGGCTATATTATTGTTTACAAAACAACGAAACCCACTTTGAACATTTATTTATTTAATATTTTTAACAAATTTGTAGTTCAACAAAAACCTCATTAAATTTTCCATTTAAGCCAAAGTTTCACAATTATTGCTTAACCCTGTATAATTATTATTTATACCATTGGATAGCATTTTCATAGTCCTTTCAATGATGTATCACAAGTATGGGTTTGCAATTTAAAAACTTTATTGGTTGTGATGGGTGGGGCCTAGGGGGTTGATGGGGGTGAGTTCTCTTTTATGTCACTTTATTTCCACCTTAGAAAACCTAGAAAAGGTTTCAAGCATTTTTCGGTGTCAGCTTTTGTTCGTGCAATATAGCCCATTGTTTTAAAACACACTCTATATTTACTAAAATGTTTAATATTGAAAATTGTTTTTTAGCCTAGTTTCTAGTTCATTAGTTTTGTGTAACATTTAGCTGATATAAATCACATTTTCTTAGAGTGTCAAAAATATACTGAACATACAGATATGCTGTACAAAGAAATGAAAAATTTTGTAAGTCTACCAACTAACATCCCTACTTTCTTAGCACAACAAGAAAAAGAAATATACATTTAAATCAAGTTTGTTTAAAAAAAATAGATATTTAGCTTCTATATGGTTAAATATATATATATATATATATATATATATATATATATATATATATATATATATACAGTGCGTTAAGTTTTGGATTAGGTATACACTCTATAAATGGCAACACTGCGCGTCTTCGACTTGCACTACATATCTGCTTCGTTGACTCGTCGTTGCACGTCGCCGGTCGGCAAATTTGTCATATTGTCATTATACCGTGGTTGTTTAAAGGTATAACAGCGTAGAGTTTTAATTTATTTTTGTAAACATGTCTGTTTATATGGCCGTGGAAAAAGCTCAAATAATAAAATGGTTTTATAGTGGCAATTCTGCGCAACAGTGTGTAGATTTATTTTCTGTGTTTTTTGAGGGAAGACCAATTCCTTGTGTACAGTCAATTTATAATATTGTTAAAAATTTTGAGAGTTGTTATTGCCTCAAAAATTGCAGAAAATGTCACGCTCGAGAAGTGTTACCAGAAAAAGTTGAGGAAAGAGAATACCGGGATACACAAATTTGTGCAACAATCGAGGTAGATTCAACACGTTCAAGTAGAAGCGTTGCTAGAGAGTTAGATGTTAGCAATGTTACTGTAACGAAAGTATGGAAAAAGCACGGTTACAAGAATTTTAAATATTCGAAAACGCAGCAGCTTTATCCAGACGATTACTTTCGAAGAATGGAGTTTTGTGAAACTCTAATAACGAAGGCTAATAGTGAACCAAATTTTATTAAAAACATTTTATTCACTGATGAATCTTCTGTTTCGTTAGTAGGGAGACACAATCCTTCCATTACGAGGTATTGGGCGCCGGAAAACCAGCACAGAAGTGTTGTTTACCGAACTCAACGTCCTCAAAAAGTTAACGTCTGGACTGGCATTTTAGGAGACCACATAATAGGTCCATTTTTTATTGAGGGCAACTTGAATAGTAGAGTATAACTCGATTTGTTACAGAATCATGTTCTTCCCGCTATTCTCAATCTTCCTGATGTAAATCTGGAGAATGTTTGGTTTCATCAAGACGGCTGTTCAGTTCACAACGCTCGAATTATTAGGGAGTATTTAAACAATACTTTCCCGAATCGAGTTATCAGTGGAACAGGCGATATTAAGTGGCCTGCGCGATCTCCAGATCTTACACCTATGGACTTCTTTTTTTGGGGACATTTAAAAAGCATTATCTACGCTCATTCTGAGGCTAGAGCCCAAAATTTGGATGAATTAAAAAATCGAATAAGAGAAGTCTCCAATTCTGATACAGCAGAAACTCTTTCATCTGTTTGCAGAAGTTTTTATGACAGATTGGGGTACTGTTCAGCCGTAGAAGGTCAACTATTTGAACCATTTCTGTAGGTCATAAAGAATTATTTTTTATTTTATTAGGAATAATATTTTAATTTTCAATAAGAGTATATTTTTTATTTTATCTTTTTAAAGAAATACGCTTTTATTTTTAATTCAACCACAAAAAAAATTTCACATTAATAAAAATCGATAACAATGCACCGATTAGTTCAGTGCATTTTTATCGAATTTCCTACTATTAAAATCGGCTTTACGTAATGAAACATGAGATCGGACGACAGAGAAGTACATCCCTAACGTTGTTGTGAGTTACTAAACTAAAATAAATGATTTTCTGTCGGTGTAGATTTTCGGGTCGGAGAACGAATATTTGCAACGTTGCCGATTTTAGCGCTCCGTATAGTGTGCAATACCTAATCAAAAACTTAACGCACTGTATATATATATATATATATATATATATATATATATATATATATATATATATATGTTTTTACAAACATTATGTAATTAGAATCCAAACCTCTGTTTTACCCCATTTGTTAATACCTCCTGCCCGTGACCTAGTCTAGTTTGTCTTAATAAACATGTATTGATGGGTCTCTAGACAAGAAACGAGTGGCCATGTTTTTATCCTTATCCTATCCTTAATAATAAAAAATAATAATACAAATATTTTGTGGCCAATAGATATGTTTTAATGCCATCCACTATCTACACACACATACACACATTGCTTTCGTGACGTACAGTAGGACAAGCAGCCTCTAACGTAAAATTCACTTCAGTGTTCAGTTTGGTACAAATAAATAAATTTATTTATAACAGAACTAAAGCATCTTTATTTAGGTATCTCTATTCGATTATCATCGGATTCAAAAAAGAAGAAAATTGTTACATTGAAAGCTACCGATTTAGAACTTTGAAATTCAATTTCTGAACCGGAAATGGTTAAATACATGGGAGAAAAAGGAATAAACTGGCTATGGAAAATATATAAAGAGGCGTGGGAAAAACAAACAATACCTAAAGACTGGCAGAAGAATATCATCGTGCCAGTATACAAAAAAGGAGAACATGTAAACTGCGACAACTATAGAGCAATATGTCTGTCATCGGTATGTTTTAAAATATATACGAAAATAATAGAGAAGAGACTGAGACAAGAAGTAGAAATGGTATTGGGAGAAGAACAAACGGCATTTAGACCGGGAAGACAGACAAATGACAACATATATATCATTAGAAACCTAATAGAAAGAAGCATAGATACGGGCGAAAAACTAGTATTAGCATTCATCGACCTAAGAGCAGCATTTGACACGATAGAAAGATTTAATTATAGGGAAATGCTTGAGAAAAATAAATGTACCTAATGAATTGATAAAAATTATAGAAAGTACTTACAAAGAGGTAAAAGGAAGGGTACAAATAACAGGGGAAAGATCGGAAGCATTTAATTGGAAGAGAGGTATTAAACAAGGAGATAGTCTCAGCCCTTTGCTATTCATAATAGTAATGAACGAATTGTTAAGAAACACTAGAATCAGAACCAATCAACTACAGACAATAATAGGTTACCACAGATTACAACCGGTAACAATTGAGTCCTTAATGTATGCAGACGACATAGTACTAATAGCAGATTCCGAGAATAAAATGCAGAAACTAATGGATATATGGGTAGAACAAATAGAAGAACTAAAAATGGAGATAAACGAGAAAAAAAGTAAGATAATGATAATCAGCGTCAATGGAGATCAGGAAGATAATCAAATAAAGATAAAATGTAAAAACTCAGAATTGGAAATAGTATCAACTTACGAATACCTGGGAAGTATAATAACTAATGATGGAAAAATAGACTGGGAAATAACAAATAGAGCAAAGAAATCAAACAAGTTATACTATGCGTTAGCCCCAATAATGGGAAAAAAGAGAACTTACACGAGAAACAAGAATAAAAATATATAACACAATAGTGATACCGACTGTGCTCTATGCAAGTGAAAACTGGACAATTCTGGAAAAACATAAGAGCAGGATAAACGCAATGGAGATGAGACATCTAAGAAGGATAGTTGGAAAGACAAAATGCGATAGATTAAGCAACGAGACTATTAGGAGAATGGCCAACCGGGAACCGATAATGAACAAAATAGCAAAGAGACAAATGATCTGGTATGGGCATCTGACGAGGATGCAATCCAATAGAATAACAAAAAAAGTTTATGAAGCAAAAAATATCGGAAAAAGAACAAGAGGCAGACCAAGAAAAAAATGGATACAGCAAGTAGTAAAGGCGGGAAAATTTAAACAAAAATCACTCGAGGAATTGAAAATAATGGCAGGAAACAGAAAAGAATGGAAGAGGTGGGTAAATGGAAATTAAAATAGCTAGCCCAAATCCGACACCCTGATAGGGTAAAAGGAAGGGGAGAAAGAAAGAAAGAAAGAAAGAAAGAAAGAAAGAAAGAAATTCAATTTCCTAAGATCGTCCAAACTGTTCTTTCCAAACACCAAGATCCAAAAAAATACATGAAGGATAAGAATTTGGGAATAGATATATAAAAGTGTCTATTGGTAAATAATAAAAAGTTTTCATTCCTAAAGTACCTCCTTTTTCAAAAACTTTAAAAAAATTTTTAAAAAGGATTGAGTGCAAAATATATTGGTCTGTATTTCGAAAAATAATAAAAAAAACTTTTTTTAGAAAACTATTATTGGCATGAATTTAAAAAATTTGTAGAAATGATTTTTGTATACCTTTAGCAGTGTCTGAGACATACCCCTTTTTGTAACTGTTTACTTGGGTTACCTATTTGTTGCGAACGCGTAGACAAAATGACACATTTTTTAATGAACTAATCTTTAATTAATAATTGGAAACAATTACCAAATATAATCATAATACAGGGTAAGATCGCCGGAAGGAAAGGCCCAGGCCGACGAAGAACATCCTGGCTCCGAAATCTCCGAGAATGGTATCAAGAAACCACCGCTAATTTATTTAGAGCCGCCGTAAATAAAGTTTTTATTGCCAATATAATCACGACGTTCGATAATCAGACAGGGTACTGAAAGAAGAAGAAGACCAAACATAACATTCACTAAGACATAAAATCTTCAAAAAAACATCAATTTTAAAACACCAATATTACTTTTGGATTTATATTCTAGAATGTTTATATAATATTTATATTTAAAATTTTATATTACTTGTAAGGGTAAAAATTTGCGTTGTGTTAAAAGATAGCAATTTTTCTATTTTATTTTTAAGTGCACTTTTCAAAATTCAATAAATAATATATGTGTTGAAAATAGATAAAAACCAATCAAAATGTTATGGTAAGTACTAGAAAATGTGCTTTTCCTCAATCATTCTTTATTTTTTTTGGAACGGTAATATTTTTTAACTAAAATCATAATTAAAGTTTTATTAAAATACATTACATTTTTTTTCGAATTAATTTTTTGAAATGAAAATTTGGGAGCATATTAAAGAAGACTCGACTCATACTAATCACGTATATAAAATACATTAGGTAGAAACGTAAAAATGTACACCATAAACAGTAGGTACACCATAAACATTTAATACAAATAGACTGTCTGTTGCAATACAAGTCCGTTCCCCTAGTGCGACAGAGAAAACTGACGCAAAGCAGTCTCTACATATCTTTCTAATTTGCTAGGTTTATCGAACACGTAACCTAAATGAAAAATGAGAAGGTCACGTGATAGATAAACCCATCCCATTATATGTCTATGGACCTAACCTAACCTAACCTAAATATAGATACATAGTGCAGACTAAACAGGAATGGAAAAAGAAAACAATCTTTTCTGTCTAATCCGTATCCCGCATATCTTACGACGATGTTTGTTTATTAGGACTGTTGCTCTTTGCAATTGTGTTGGTAAACAGAATATTTATCTCAGATCGATTTAAAATACAATTTACTTTACATATAGGATATAATTTATATACTGATCTAATTGTCTTTTAATGTTTTAGGACTACAGAGCAGCTGTGGTGGAGTATCAGCCAGTAGAATTAGCTGATGCAAATATTACTATGGAAAGCAACATTAAGGAATATCGTTCATTTGTAGAACAAGCAAAGGTAATATAAACAAACGTTTAGTCATGCAATTACTATATTCCAATACAAGTTTTTAATAGTTTTAAATCGACTGATCACCTAAAGCAATTTGCGTGTAATTTTCTCATTCGGAATCGACATTAAAACTATACACACACGCATACATAATATAGTGTGCGTACTCACCATTCTCTCTCCGATTGCCGACAAGAATGTAGAGCGTGGAATAATTTTTAATAATTTTAAACTGTTTGTCCTTGTGTTAATGTAGTGTTATGTACAATTTATGTCCAATCTCATGTTTATTACATTCTGCGCTTGCTGGATAGCCCAAATTTGACGAAATGCCAATGATGATGCTGTAGAAAGCGAAAGTACTTGGGCAAGATTTGATTATTAAATTTGTGCTCGATATGTGCCTTAATTTTTCAAAGTTCATTTATTCGATCATTCAACCTCATAGCAATTAAATATAAAATACTGAAAAGTACAAATCTCTCTGTGAATTTTTTATATTAAATGTAAAATATACAACTTAGTGGCTAGTCATAATATGAATACAGAGTGAAATGTTATTATTTATGACAATATTTAATAAACACATTATCTACAATTTTTTAAATCTTAATATTTCATCAATGGTTTTACATACGATTCCGGTAATAACTATTCTATCCAGACAAACTCAAATTATGTCGAATATGATTAAAAAATATCAATCATAAAATCTCTGCATTAAATCCTCCATTATATATTAAGAGCAAAATTGCAAATGGTGCACGGTGTGATCATAAACCATCAGAGAGATATTGCTGAATCAATTATTATGCCGGGTCCAGACCAAGCAGACAAAACGAAAACACAATTCTGAAACAAAAACACGATAAACCGGCGACAAAATTTGTCCTCAAAAGACAAAACAAAATTGAGACAAACTGTCCACACCAGAACAATAAAATATAAAAACAAATTCAGTTGGTGACGTTGTTGTTGTGATTAGTGTTGGTTAACCATGTGGCGTTTTAATCAAGAAAAAAAATGAAACTGAAGATTTATTGCTAGCCGCAAGTTTTTTTTTGCTCTCATCATCATCCCAGGTTGCGGATTAGACCAAGCCTAAAAATGCGAGAAAGTTGTTCGATAGACAAATTGTTACTTCAGCTGCGAGCAAATGATATTGGACTAAGTGGTGAAATTCAATCAAGCTTCAAAAGTTTTTTAAGAATGTCCACCGAAGATTTTGAGAATCTAATATGCCTTGTTGGTCCTACAGTTGCAAAAAGACATACTAACTTTAGAAATGCTATGAGTGTAACAGAAAGGTTAGCAATCAATATCTGTAATAATACCTGAAGTATGTAAAGCTTTAATTAACAGTCTTAGTGGTTATGTACAGGTATGTTAATATTTTTTCATTACTATTTTTCTGTTAATATCCATTAAAATAAACTCCATATTTATTGGTTAAATGTTTAATACAAAAGAAGTTGACGATAGGTACATACTACATGCAAAATAATGACGAGTCTACTTGTTTTTACATTCAAAAAGTTCATCATCAATTTCGTTCGTTTTCTTGATCTGAATACTAAGAAAGCTCTGTGTCAATACTAGGTGGATGTGAAAATAAAGGTTGTGTGTTGGTGTTTGGTGGATTTAAGTAATAATTTTGTGGGTCAACACTGGGTGGATTTGAGTATGCTTGTTGCGTGTTGGGTGGATTTGAATATAAATGTTCAATGCTGGGTGGATTTGAGTATAAATGTGTGTCAATGCTGGGAGGAGTTGAGTATGAACGTGTGTCAATGCTGGGAGGATTTGAGTATGAATGTTGTGTGTCAGTGCTGGGTGGATTTGAGGACAAATGTTTTGGGTTGGAATTGGATGGAGTTGAGTGAACATTTGTGTTGAGACTGAGTAACAGAAAAATACACTTAATTTTGATAAAAATTGTACATTCTATTTCTCCTACTGCTTAACTCGTTTTGGCACGCACACGCGTCCACACTGCGCCGACAACTTGTCGTCAAATACACAGACAAAACACAGACTTTTTGATCTTTACCGACCTGAGACGGGACCTGAAAAAGTTTTCAAATTTGCAAACAAAACAAAATTGTTCAGAAATGTCTCAACAAATGTTTTCGATTTGTCGCCACTTTGTCGCGAAACATGAATGTTTTTGTTTTGTCTGTTTCGTCTGAACCCGGCATTAGCATACTGTGATTTTGTTACTTTGAAGTAGGATTTTTACATTAATATTATGTCAGACTAATTTAAATTTAAATGATATGTTACAACAATTAAATGCAATTTCAAGAGCGGTAGGCTTAAAAATGAACGACAGCACAACAAAAATATTGAGCCGAGACCAGATAAATATAACAATACATAATCATACCATAGAAAATGTTGAGCACTATGTATATCTAGGTCATGTCATCAAACTAGGAAAACCAAATCAAGATGCTGAAATTAAAAGAAGAACACAACTGGCATGGGGCACTTTCGGCACACTAGCATATGTCTTGAAAAACACCCCTATTCCTGTAAACTTAAAGAAAAAGGTGTATAAAACATGCATACTACCAGTTTGTACCTACGGCTTGGAGACAGTAGCACTCAAAAAAATCTGCTAAAAAATTAGAAACAACGCAAAGAGCAATGACACGAATCATGCTTGAAATATCACTGAGAGACAAGATTATAAACACCGAGATCAGACATAGAACGAAGATTAGGGATATTGTGGAAAAAATTACAAAAATGAAATGGCGCTGGGCAGGTCATATAGTCCGACAAAATGACAACAGGTTGATACGGAGATTTCTAGAATGGAGAGCAAAGACGACAGCAAGAAGCATGGGAAGACCTCAAAAAAGATGGGTAGATGACATAAGAGCAATGGCAAGCAAACAGTGGATTAGATTGGCGCAAGATAGAGAAAGATGGAAGCAATTGGGAGAGACTTTCATTCTGGAGTGGATGGAAAATGGTTGACAAAGTGAATTTAAATTTAACACTAAATTATGTCTTCACACTTTGTATTCACATCCAAATTCAAAGGGTAGAAGGCTATGCACTTGTTTGATGCCCACTGCTCCACTATTTCTATTTCCAATTGTTCAATATTATTCAGACAATTCAATTTGTAATTATTTTATTCAAAAATGTACATGGCTGTTTTAGAAAAATGGAGTTCTGATAATAGTCTTTCCCGAGTATGGATTAACAGGTTATAATCCTAACGTGACGGCATATGCACTTGAAATTCCTGATGTAGGAATTAAACCCAATCATACTAACGGTTTGGTAAGTATAATAATATCCATATGATATTTACATTTTTTAATTCTATCGATAAATTAAAATATTTTCATAATTTGCTATGTACAAAGTTTACTGTAATTAGTAATTAAATATTTTTGTCATAATTAATGTTCAAAATTCTATCGAAATGAGTTGTTAGTTTGAGCTAGATTTTGACTAAAGTTCTCTGTAATTATTCATCATCATCATCAACTAGCCTATATTTGTCCACTGAACGTAGGCCTCCCGTAAAATAATCATTCTTCTCTTCTTCTGGTTCCTATCCGTTTCGGATGTTGGAAATCATATTGGCAATCATAACCTTGCTCGCTGCGGCTCGAAACAGCTCCGTTGAGGTTTTCTTAAACCATGTTCTTAAATTCCGCAGCCATGATATTCTCCTTCTACCGGGTCCTCGCATACTTTTGACTTTATCTTGCAATATAGACTGTAGCAGGGAGTAACGGTGCTCATTTCTCATAACGTGTCCCAGATATTGCAATTTTACGCGTTTGATTGTAAACAAAATCTCTGGTTCCTTCTTCATTTTTACTAGAACTTCCTTGTTCGTGATCCTTGCTGTCCATGATATTCTTAGTATTCTTCTATAAAGCCACATCTCAAATGCTTTAAGTTTTTTTAATAGTGGTGTCTGTAAGCGTCCATGCCTTCCCCCCGTACAACAACACAGAGAAAACATAGCATCCCAAATGTCTCATTTTTGTATCAAGGGATATGTTGTAACTTTTGAAGATGGCGCTCATTTTGGTAAAGACCGTTCTTGCCTTTCCCATGCGGCACTTTATTTTCTGTAAATTGCTCCACTGTTCGTTAATAATAGTTCCCAGGTAACAATACTGTTTTACTCGCTCTATCTGCGTCCCATTAATGTATAGATGAGTCCCGTTTAGATTCTCCTTGCTGATAATCATTTGTTTCGTTTTGTGGGTATTAATGTTTAGTCCGTACTATTGACTGTACTCGTTTATTCTGTCCATTAGCCTCTGAAGTCCCTCTAAACTATCTGCTATCACCATGGTGTCGTCGGCATATCTAACATTGTTTACTCTTTCACCATTTAGAAGGATGACTTCGTCTATTCCGTAAAGAGCCTCGTTAAAAATTTTCTCTGAGTACGTATTAAATATCAACGACGATAGGATACATCCCTGTCTAACTCCACGTAGTATTTTTATGTGATCTATTTCTTCTCCGTTAATTTTCATGTATGCGGTCTGATTCCAGTAGAGTTCTGAAATTATTCTGAGATCTTTGTCATCTAGGTCTGCCTCTTTTAAAATGTTTATCATCTTTTGATCTTGAACTCTGTCAAATGCCTTTTCATAGTCGATCAAGCACGCGTATACGTCGCAGTTAACGTCCCTGCATCTTTGAATCAGTACCTGTACTCCAAAAAGTGCCGCTCTGGTACCCACTGCGTTAATGAAGCCGAACTGTCTGTCCGATATTTGTTCCTCGCACTTCTTATAAATTCTTCCATGGATGACTCTAAGAAACAGTTTCAACATGTGGCTCATTAGCCTGATCGTTCGATATTCTTCGCAGTTTTTAGCCCCCTGTTTTTCAGGTATCGCTATGAATTCTGATTCTAGTCATTTATCAGGGATGATTCCTGTATTGTATATTTTATTGAAGATAGCCGTGATCCAAATTATTCCTTCTTCCTCCAAGAGTTTTAAAAAGTCAGCTTCGATATTATCAGGCCCTACAGCTTTCCTGCTTTTCATCCGTTTTATTGCTTCTTCTACCTTGGATTTAAGTATGTCCGGGCCCGTCATCCTCTCTGAAAATGGATGCCTATAATCCGTTCTTTGATCTTGAAAAAGTGTCTCCAAATATATTCTTCAAAATAATCCATCTATTTTTATCTAGAGCTTCTTGCATTCAATATTTGGTGATTCGCATTATATCATCCGTACATCTAGTCGGTGGTCGTCGTCTGTTTCGATATGTCTCTTGTCTTGGTCACCATTCCAGAATATTTCTGGTCTATACTCTTCTTCTTTACGTGCCATATCTGCGACGAAGGTTGGCAATCATCACTGCTATTCTAACTTTTGACACTACATCCCGAAAGAGCAACTGAACTCTTTCCTGCATCCAAACCATTCTTTGAGGTTTCTCAGTCAGGACATTCTTCTTCTACTTATGCTGCGCTTTCCTTGAATCTTTCCCTACATTATTAGTTTTGGGAATTCATATCTGTCACCACGTGTTATATGACCTAGATATTGTAGTTTTTTTATTTTGATGGAATCCAGTATCTCCCTGCTGTTCTCTATTCTTAGTACTTCTTCATTGGTTATTCTGTATGTCTAGGAGATTCTCAGCATCCCTCAATATGTCCACATTTCAAATGCTTCCAATTTATTGTGACATTGTTTATTTAAAGTCCATGTCTCCATACCGTACAAAACAACAGAAAATACATAACACTTTAGTACTCGTTTTCTAAGATTTAGGCTGAGGTCTCTACAACATAATATTTGTTTCATATTATTGAATGCACTTCTAGAAAATACATAACACTTTAGTACTCGTTTTCTAAGATTTAGGCTGAGGTCTCTACAACATAATATTTGTTTCATATTATTGAATGCACTTCTAGCCTTTTCTATTCTAACTCTAATTTCTTTGGTATAATCGTTTGTTTCATTAATCTTTGCCCCTAAATAGTTATAATTCTGAACTCGTTATATTGTCTTATTATTTAAGTATAGATTGGTATATATAATATTTTTCTTTGATATAACCCTGAATTTTGTTTTCTTTATGTTTAGTGACAGATCAAATTCTTTACTCTCTGCAACAACCTTATATAAAATTCTTTGTAGATCTGTAATATTTTCTGCTATTAGTATCGTATCATCAGAATATCTAATTTCACGTATGGGTAGGCCATTTATTTTTATACCTGCTACTTAATCCTCTAATGCTTTTTTGAATATTTCCTCTGAGTATGCATTAAACAGCGACGGTGACAAGACAGCGCTCTGTCTAACACCTCTTTTGATTTTTATTTTATTAGTTTTTAAATTATTTATTTTTATGACAGCTTCTTGTTCATAATATAGATTATTTATTGTTCGTATATCCCGTTTATTGATGTTCTTTGTTCTCATTAGTTTTATTAAACTTAAAAAGACTTAAAAAAAACTTAAAAAGAAAAATTAAAAACGAACACTGGGAACGCTTCTCAAAAGAAATGGAACACGACTTTTACGGTCTACAAAAGGAAATATGGCGTTTCATAAGAGGCCAAAGATCAGAGATGAAAGACTTAATCGAACCGAAACACATAGATAACGACACATGGATTGAATACCTAAAGAAGCTTTATAATGATAAACAGCAAATGATGTTAGAACCAGAAACACCAGAAATCATTACAAACGAGGAAGTCGAGATAACCGTACAAGAAGTAAAACAAACTTTAGAAAAACTAAAGAACAGAAAAGCTGCAGGTAAAGATGGAATTCCAAATGAATTATTGAAATATGGTGGAGAAGCATTAACAGAACAGCTAACAACACTAATTAACAAAATCATCAAACATAATAAAATACCTGAAGAGTGGAAGAAAAGCGAGCTTATCCTACTATACAAAAAAGGAGATAAAAAACAACCTGAAAACTACAGAGGTATCAACTTATTAAACACCACTTTGAAGCTTACAACCAAAATATTGCAAGGCCAAATAAATCAGAGAATTACCTTAGCGGATGAACAGCAGGGTTTTCGCACAGGAAGATCGTGCACAGATGCAGTATTCATCATAAAACAGATTACCGAGAAAGCACTAGAGTATAACAGACCAGCATTCATATGTCTAATAGACCTGAAGAAAGCGTTCGATAAAGTAAAGCTTAAAGATGTAATTCACCTTCTTTACGATAGAGAAATTCCACTAAATGGTATAAAAACAATAGAGAATATTTACCAGAACAACAATATGGAAGTCAGAATAGATGACCAGTTTACAGATCCAATAGATATGGGTAATGGAATAAGACAAGGAGACTCGCTTAGTCCAACGCTATTCAATCTAATTATGGATGAAATCATCAATACTATTAATAAAGGAAGAGGATACAAAATGGGGAACAAAGAAATCAGAATACTCTGCTATACAGATGATGCGGCCCTAATTACATCCAATGAAGACGATCTACAAAGACTAACCCATAGATTCAACACAAGGGCAAAGGACTTTAATATGGTGATCTCTACACAGAAAACTAAAACAATTGTAATCAGTAAAGAACCAATTAGATGTAAACTGGAAATCGACGGTATCAGCATTGAGCAAGTAATGGAGACAAATTACCTAGGAATTACACTGTCTAGCTACGGAGATGTGGAGAAGGAAGTGAAAAATCAAGTACAAAAGGCTAATAAAATAGCAGGTTGTCTTAATAACACGATATGGCGCAATCCCCACATTAATACGTGAAATCAAGAATCTACAAAGCAACAATAAGACCAATAATGACATACACTTCAGAGACAAGACCGGATACCTCCAAAACTCAGCAACTACTAGAAACAGCGGAGATGCGTTTACTGAGGAGAATTACAGGAAACACACTGAGGGATCGAATGAGGAGTGAAGAGATCAGAAGAAAATGCAATATACCAGAAATAAATGAGTGGACACTGAACAGAAAAAAGGAATGGAACGAACACATAAACAGAATGGAAGAGACCCGATTAGTCAGAATAGCGAGGGACAAATCACCAAAAGGTAGAAGAAGTATCGGGCGACCACGCAAAAGATGGAGTGATAACCTCCAATAGAGGCATTAATCGACATTGAACAAGCATTTTGCTTATAAAAAAGAAGAAGAGAAGAAGAAGTTTTATTAACGGATCATGTTTCACTGTGTCAAATGCCTTATTATAATCTAGGAAGCAGACATAGATGTCCTGGTTTACATCTAAACATCTCTGTATTAGCACATATACTGCATATAATGCTTCTCTGGTTTCTTGAGCATTTCTAAAGCCAAACTGAGTTTGTCCAATGTCTTGTTATAACTTTTTATATATTCTACGATGAATAATCTTTTGGAATACTTTTAGTATGTAGTACATTATACTGATGGTATGGTCATCGCAACATTATCTGGCGTTTTTCTTTTTCGGTATAGTCACGAATGTTAATAGAAAACAATCTTTAGGTAATATACCTGTTCTGGTTTATCTATCATCAGTCAATCTCGCAACGTGTCTGGTCGAAGCCCATTTAGCCATGACTATTTTTTCAACTGCATCCGTGACTCCTGTTTTTCTTCTTATTTCTAGGTTTGGTACTTTATCTTTGGTTACTGTGTAACTGTTATTTTATTTACTGTTTCTTTTGTCAGAATGAGTGTTTTTGCACCATATATAAGAACCGGTAAAACACATTGATTAAAAACCTTTCTTTTCAAACAAAATGAAATATTAGACTTGAAAATATTGTTCAATCTACCAAAGGCAGTCCATGTGAGACCTATCCTTCTTTGTAATTCAGTCGTCTGATTATCTCGGCCGAAGCGAATCTCATGCCCTAGATTTTTTTTGAAACTTTTACTTCGATACTATGCATGTCTTTCAATCTGAATTTTATCGCTGACTACAAGGTTGATCATACTTGTTTTTGATGCTTTATAGAGCTTTTCCATCTTTTTTGTAGCTTTATCAATTCTATCAGTTATAAATATATATATGGCTGTAAACAATTTCGGGGAGATAGTATCACCCTATCTAATTCCATGTTCTATTCGGAACTTTTGATATATTCACAAAGTCGGACACAAGCTGTACCAATTTCGTAGATATTCTTAATCAAGGCAATATATCGGTAGTCAATGCGACAGTCAGCCAATGCTCGAAGCATTTTATGACGATCTATAGTATCAAACGCCTTTTCATAGTCTACGAATATAAGAAAGATAGGTTTGTTGTACTCTGTGCACTTTTCTATTAGCGTTTTAATAACTTGTAGATGTTCATTTGTTCCGTATCTGGAGCGGAATTCAGCCTGTTCAAAAAGTTGGTAACCATTCAATTTGTTCACAAGCCATTTTGTTATTATCTTCATGAATTGATTGTATACGTGAGAGAGTAAACTAATATCTGTAGTTCTGAAATGTCACCTTTTTTATGCATTAAGTTTAATATTATATTATGCCATTAAGAGAGGATTACAGCTCTTGTCAAACAAACATAGAACACCTTTTTCAAAATATTTATTAATTCTCCTCCTTCTTCTCCTTTTATGATTTGTTCTATGACTATCACATCTTCTATAGTTGTTTTAGTGTTTTTCATCTCCGAGAGAGCTCTTTTTATTTTCTCTGTTATGATATCTAGGATGACTTCTGAGCCCACATTTTTGGTATTTCAACACTTTTGGTATTTAACTTTGATTAGGAAATTCTTCACGTTTACACAATTCTGAGTAAAAATATTGAGTAATTTTTAAAATTACTTTATTCTTTGGTTTATAATTTCTCCCTTTTTATTTACAAGTTTGCAAATATTTTTAGATTCTCGGTTCAAACTTTTATTTTTATCAATGGTTGAAGCCATGTGTTCATTGTTGTAATTTCTGACATCTTTTTGAATTGATTTTGAGATATTTTTGTTTAACTTTCTAAATACTACAAAATTATCTGTGTATTTGTCTTTACATCAAGATTTTTAGTAGCTTGGGCGAGTTTATCCTCCTTGTTTTTTCCTTTTTCCTTATATTTTGAATAAGTGTTTCCAATCGCAGTATTTAATCATGTTTGTGAGCTCTGTATCTTTCATTTTCATTTCTACTTTTTAGGTTCTGAAGTTTTGAGATTATGATAAGCTACTCTATCTTTTATCGATTTCGATTTATTAGAATGCCCCTCCGTTATCATTGCCCTTCTCTCTCTTCTAATGTCGATCAATATCTTTGTTGTAACCAACCGATTGTCACTCCCAACAATGTATTTATTAATTACTGGACATCTTGGACACCATTTTTTTGTTTGTGATTCTTCTACTTAGGGTGCCTGTCCATTACGCTGGCGATCATTCTAGCTATGATGCTATGTTGGTTGCTATACGGAATAGCTGTGTTACGGTCTTCCTATACGATGGTGTCAGGTTAGCAAGCCAGGATATTCTTCTTCGTCTTGGAGCCTTTTTCCTTCAATTTTACCTTGCAAAATGCATTGGAGTAGGTCGTATCTGCTTTGATTTCTTATTGTATGTCCCAAGTACTGCAGCTTACGGCCTTCACGATGTTGACCAAATCCGCGGTTGTGTTCATCCTCCGCAGTACTTCTTCATTGGTGACTTTGTCTATTCATGGTATTTTCAGGATCCTTTCAGTTTGTGATTATGAAATCAATTTCGTTTTTTGTTACGCCATCTGTACTAGCTCATGTTCACTTACATTGTTGATTCTTTTTGAAAAATATGTCGACATAGAGCCGATGATGCAACCAAAAATTTAGTAATTAATGGTTAATACATATTCCGCTCTTATTATTATTGTATTGACATCAGGTATGCGCTGCAGTTTCTTGTCTCTAAACCATGAAAGTTGCTTCTTTCGCTCAGGTCCTTTTCCATCTTCAACTTTACCTATCAAAATGACACTTAGAAGATTATATTTGTTATTTCGTAAAATACGGTTCAAGTATAAAACCTTTCGCTGCTTAACGTGATATAAAAATTTTCTTTGATCTTTAGCTCTTCTTAGGATCTTATCATTTGTTAAATAATTCACCCATGGAATTCTAAGCAGTCTTCCGAGACACCACATTTCGAAAGCCTTCACACGATTCAGGGATATTACTTTAAGCAACCAGGTCTCACTTCCTTACATCACAATGGGTCATATGTAGCATTTCAAAACCCGTTTTCTAAGAGCGAAAGGAAATTCACAGCGATGGAGGTATTTATCAAAAACGAAGACGTTTCTAGTCATTGCTTCTCCAATCTTCATTTTTAGTTTACAGTTTCGTTTGCTGTTTAATGTAGCTCTAAGGTATATAAATCGTTCATTCGTTCAATAGCTTCATTATTTATATTCAACTGAGCTTCCATAGGGGGTTGTCTGCTGATTACCATATATTTAGTTTTTGCTGTGTTGATGTTAAGTCCGGACTCCTTTTTCACTTCATTTATGATATTCGCTAAATCTTGTAGCTCCTCTATATTCTGGCCGTATCATCAGCATATCTCATAGCAGATTATTAATAGGCAGACCATTAATTTTGATGCGTTTTTCATTCTATCGCGCAAGCTGAAATATCTTTTCTACAAAATGGTAAACAATAGTAGGGAGAGAATACAATCCTGTCTTACGACTTTTCTTATCTCCATTTCTTCTGTGTATATATAGGCCGCTGACGATCCTTAGTTATATTTATTAATTGCAATATATTATTGTTAAATCACTTGTTGTTAAATCAATCTTATGTCTTTATAATTGAGCCCAATTTCTCAATATCAAAGGCGTTTGGTAATCAATGAAGCAATGAAGAAAACATCTTTTCTTTGATCGTAGCATTTTTACACCAGCAACTTGCCGTGAATCTCTTGTTCTCAAGTCATGTTTGAAACCAAATTGAACATATCCCATTCTTTTTTTTTTTTAATTTATTATAAATTTACTTATGTATTGTTTTTAAGAATGCCTTTAATGCGTGGCTAATTAAGCTAATTAAGGTTTTCTTCGCAGCAACACTGACAGTATGTTTCTTTGATATTGCTACAACGGTTGATTATATTGTATATATGTACATAAATTTTGATCCCTCTACGTAGTACTGGAATTTAAATTTTAACAAAATTTATTTTAGATTTTAGAAAAACTTACCGACTTGGCACAAAGCTTCGAAATGTATGTTGTATTAAATTTGTTAGAAAAGAAAACCAATACCAATAATAAAACTTTTTACTACAGTACAAACTTAGCATTTAATCCCAAAGGAGAGATTGTTGCAAAGTGAGTATATATTCATTTTCCGTTTTGATAATCATCGTTATCATGGTAACCTTAGATTTACGTTTAAGATTTGGCTTTATTCTATACATTTATATAAAAAAGTATTTTATTTTAAAATATGTGGAAACAGAACAAAAAATGAAAATTGAAATATAATACATTTTATTTCAGCTCTCCTATTCTTCCTAAAAACCTCGAACACACCTTTAGTTTTAATTTATTCAAATACATATGCTTAGCCTTATAATTCATTTTTGAATTTTGTCGCATTAATAGTAGTGGCATTCAAATAACCGTTATACTTTCGCGATTTGTTGACAGGAATTGTCATGTATGAAGTAGATACGAACTAGTAATATTACGGTAGGTACTCCATTAAGACGATTACAATACGGTCAAGTACAAGCGTTAGACAGGGTCAAAAGGCAACACTTCTGGCAGATACTTAAAGAAGTGGGCGTACCAAAACACTTAATTTTGCTTAAAGATGAACTATACGAACACACTACTGGAAGAGTTAAAGTGCTTGACACAATTATTTAATATATGGGGAGCAGATTATAAGAAAAGCACTTAAAGGATAGGAAAAGTACATCTCAAAAAATGACAACGAAAAATACACAACCTACGTTGTACAGATGATACAGACTTTTTGGCTAACAATTAAAAAGAGTTAATTGATCTCGTACAACTGGTTGAAAGCGAAAGTTAAATATTTAGTTTGCAGTCTGCAGTGAAACATATCAAAGACAAAGATAATAAGGGTGGATAGACTACTAATCATATATTCATCATCCACACATAACCAAGATTAACCGGTTTAAGGTTTTGATCTCATACTTATATCCATAGACATATAATACAAATATACTGACTGCTAGAGATAGTGCAAGCACTCCTGACCACGGCCCAGTAGACGAAATTTGGTTTAGTCCCCACTTCCATGCAAAATGCATTGCACTGTGCACTGTATAATTCTACTTACAATAGAACCTTTCTATCTTTACGTGAATTTTGACTCCGCCTTCGCGCAGCTCCATGATCAGGAGTGTGCTGCACTATCTCTACCATTCAGTCGCGTTCCCCCAGTGCGACAGAGATAACTGACGCAAAGCAGTCCCTGCATCTTCTTCTAATGGACCCAATGGACCTTCTAATCTTCCCATTGGTCATTTAGGTCACGTGGTCAAAAAATTATTCGTCGCCATTAGAAAGAGATGCAGGGACTGCTTTACGTCAGTTTTCTCTGGCGCACTGGGGGAACAACGCTGTATTGCAACGCTCAGTCTATTTGTATTATATGTTTATGCTTATATCGAGGATCATTGATCACAAACACAGGGACACTACAGGAAGAAATAAAACGTAGATGTGATCTTGTAATAGTTGCCGTAAGAAAGATCGCCAAAATATGGGAGAAAGTTCACGAACTCTAAAAATGAGGTTGATTAACTGCTTAATATTCCTAATACTGACATACGAATGTAAATCTTGGAACGACAAGCAGAAAGAAGAAGGATAGACGCTACTGAAATGTTCTGTTGATGAAGATGATTACGAATTCCATCGAGCGATCACATTTTATCTGCATTATGAGTCTGAAAATTTCATATTTTGGTCCCTTCATCACGCGGCCTTGGTATTCCAGTATTCCAGTTTTCTGGTTTGTATAGTCGTGATTAGCTCTGTTTCTTTACCGACCCCTTTAGTACTCTTTTATTTGTAATTATATTAGTCCATGATATTTTTAATACTCTGTGGTATAACCAGATTTTGAAAGCCTTGATTCTTTTTAAAATCGAATGGTACGTAGCCTGATTTCCAAATTAACATTTCTCTAGGTTAAAAGTGGCTTCATTCGTATAAATGCTGATCTGGTGCTATTCGCCTATTTATTTCTGCAGTATGATCATTAGTTTCATTGATTAAAGTTCCTGAGTACTGATATTTTTCTACTTGTACTATCACGTTACCATTAATTGTCAATATGTGGTGTATATTTTGTGGTCTTTGTCTTTTTGTAAGTAGCTTATATTTCGTCTTTTTAGCGTTTATAATAATTCACATCTTAGCACTATTCATACTTAAGCTATGATTTCGAAATTGTAAATCTTATTAAATTCTATCTTATTAAAGTTGTTAATTAATTTTCTGTTAACGGTAATTTCCGCTTTGATATTATTGACCATGTTTTTAAATTTTTTTTCAGAATATAAGTTAAACAAAAGTGGCGATAAAACGCATCCTTGTATAACTCCTCAACAGATATTTCTGGTTCTTCGATACTCGGTTATATTGGTTGACTTTTATTAATCACTTAATCAAATAGTAATAACTTATGTCCAATAAATGGTCTATTCAGGCCTTCTATCAGGATGTTTAGGTTTAAAACCTCTATATATTTGTACAGTTAGTTTAACGTTTGTCTTGCATAAAAGCTTCCACAAAAACCACTTAAAAATAAATTCTTATTGTAATATTTACTACAATTGACAAGCTATTAATACAATTTATAATTTGATTATACATACACTGACATTTAATACGTTCTTTGTTCATTTCGATGTTATTTTATTTTATTTTAATTTAATTTTTAGATCACGAAAAACACATCTTTTTGACGAATCAAATTTGACAGCTGGAAAGCCTTCCGAAAATACTAATACTTTTGAAACTGTATTCGGTGTTACATTTCAATTATTTTCCACCTACGATCTGATTTGGGAAAACCCCAAGTCCAACGTTAGGGATATCGTTTATCCATCATCTTGGATCTCGACTTTACCGTTCTATCACTGTAAGTAGATTTATAAATTATAAAAATAGATAAATATTTTTATATTACACACTATAACCCTTAACTTCTTCTTCTTCTTCCTTTATTGGGTAATATCTCAGGGGATAATTTGCCCAGCTAACACTAAATTGAAATTATTTTATATTGAATGAACACTATGTCGAAACTTCTTCTTCTTGGGCCAAACAATTAGTATAGGAAAGTCTATTCAACACAGGATAAAACTTTTCTCGCTTGGGGGAACAACCAATCTTTTTCTGCATAGTCTTTTTGATGAGGTCCTCAGAGTTCCACAGCAAACTCTTCTGCAGCTATCTACTTAATTCAATAGCTACTTTACTGTGGACTGTCCAAGTTCCTCTTTTTTTTTCTACCAACGGATGATAGAGAACCCAGGTGTAAAAAAAGAGAATAATTTGTAAGTTTGTGTTATAGTAGATAAGATAGGAATATATAATTATAGATTGATTTTGGCTAGATTAAGAAAAGTAATCAATAAATTTAGTCTTTGTGGATTAAGATTGGATAGGAAAGAGCATATCTCTATAGAAGTTTGTAGTTTTGTTTTAACCAATTCTTTGTAGAGGTCAAATTTGGAGAAACGTTTATTGGACACTCTAGGATAATATGATTCAGAGATCCAATTTGACCACATTCACAGTACGGGTTGTCCTGAATACATATGCGGAATAAATGAACGAGAGTGGAACAATGTCCTGTTCTCATTCTAATTACTGTGGTGATATGCCTTCTGTCTTTATAAGGAAATTGATTGAACCAACATATTTTTCTATAAAACGACCCTTTGGATCTATTTGAATTCCATTCTTGTGCCCATAGAGTCCAAATTAGCTTTTTAATATAAAATAAGTAGTTTGAATAATGCAATTTAACTTTGGCTGGCATTTTTAGTGATCTTCCTATGTTTGCCAATTTGTCTGCAACACAATTGCCCTTAATATCAGAATGCCCTGGAATCCAAGCCAAAATAATACTGATGTTCTGTTGATTGGCTTCTATAATGCCCCTTTTGGTCATGATAGAGGTATGTTCAGTTTCCATTGAGTAAGATGTTTTCCCTATCTTTTGGATAGCACTCTTAGAATCAGAAATAAAAAAAAGTCAGAAATAAAAAAAAAAACAGAAATAAAAAAATAAAATAAAAAACCCTTAACTTATCTAAAAATCTGAAAATTGATATGTTTGCTGTTTGGGCATCATAAAAATATTATATAACAACAACAAAAATATGACATCTATAAGTCATCAATTTGGATTGTATACTAAAGTATACATTGCTAAATAGATCGAAAAATAGGTTTGTATAGCATATCATACATTCTCAAATTATGAAGGACAAGTAATATGAATAAGAACTATCAAATTTATTCAAAAATATTTATTTATTAATGTGAAAATCCATTAAACAATTCCTGTAATGCACTAAACATAGTCTAATATTAAACTTGTTACAAAATATGACAGTTTGTATCTTCTTGCAATTTCTGCACCTGTCCATTGCACCGCATACTGGAAAATGATATACATAGATGATCTAATCTGATATCATCTTGGGGTTTAGGTTTTATCGGGTTTTTAATTTTTTTTTGGAAGGTAGTGATAGTTGCTCATTGCTGGTATGTCCTTTTTTTATTTTGTCAGAATTGTTTCAAAGGAATGACTGTTTTTTTACATTTTTGTAGAATGCTTGCATAACGTTTATGTAGTAGCCAAGTATTATTAATGGATCTGTAATTTGAGAAAAATTCCCATATACCATCTAGGTGTCTTAAAGCATATTTTATATAGAGGTTTCAACATGCCTGCCAAATTCACACCACCCATATGACTGTCATATTTTTTAATAAATGTGGGCATGCAATGTGGATTTTCTTGTTTTCCATTTTGGAGAATCTTTGTATGGTTGCTATTAGAATAGAGGCTACATAAGAAAGTTACGGATTTGTTATCGTACCATTTTACAACGACAATGCTGCTATCATTGTCTATTCTTTGGTCAAAAGACCCTCTCCCATCTTTTTTCATTTTCTTATCAGATCCAAGTGGGCAACCCGGTAGGCATCTAAACATTCCGTATATGTATTCGGCACCTAGGACTTTTCTATTGGTTCTTTGCGGCACGCGGGAATGTTTCAACCAATAGGCGGCGAGGTGCCAGACACGTATACGGAATGTTACTCTGGTGCCAAATTCATATACGGAATGTTAAAAATATTCATAAACCAAAATAGACAACTTTTTATTAAAATGAGTTAAAAGGAAACTGATTCTAAAATATTTGTTAATGTGTGATTAAGGAAAATTAAAAGAATGCAATAAGAAATAAAACAAAATATATTTAAATAAATTAAAAAAAAAAATTAAATGTTTAAAATGTAATATTTATGCGTAATTCAACGCCCTTCGCCATGTGTTTGATTTGCCTGCGAAATGCATATACGGAATGTTAAAAATATTCATAAACTAAAATAGACGACTTTTTATTAAAATGAGTTAAAACGAGACTGATTATAAAATATTTGTAATGTAATATTTTTGCGTCATTTAACGCCCTTCGCCATGTTTAGTTGCATTTGTTTGATTTGCTGCGATATTGGACGAAAGATTGGGAAAGATTGGAAAGATTTAGGTGGTCTTCCAAATGGTAATCTTTTTGACCCTCTAGTAACTCCCAACTTTCTTCGACTGATTGAAGTAGGTTGCACTCTTATATTGGCCTTGTGTCCAAATCGCCTTGCCGAGGAACTTCCTGCCGTGTTTAAAAAACTTTCCCAAGCCGTTTTTGTTTGAATATGGGATAATCTTTCGTGCAGCAATTTTAAAGTTGATGAATCAGTTCCAAATGTAACATTTTTCTCTTGTAGCATATTAATAAAATCTGTAAACGAAAATGCTTGTTGTTCATCTGTTTCATTTTTGTTTAATATAATATCTTCTCTAACAATATTTTCATCAATATTATCAATGCTTTTAATAATATAAGGTTGAACTTAAAATGAAAAAGGTTGAACTTTTTCGCCAAAAGCTAATTTAGCTACGTCGTATCGATCTTCAGGAGTAGTAGCTGGAACGTTGCAAAAAGATATAATATAAAAATGTGCAATCGCAGCTTGATGCTTGCAAAAGGCACCCAATCTTCCAATTTCGCAACTGCAAAATCATGTTGCTATATCGACTTCGGAAAACACACTATTATTTTGCTCACTAGGAACTTTGTATAAATTTTTAGATAAATTATTATTTATAACTGGGAATAAGCCACATTAAAGATAAAAATACATTTATTGACGTTTCAATTTCCAATTCGGAAATCGTTCTCAAAATACAAATAGTAAATTAAACAAATTTTGTTTTTTGTTACATAGTGAAAAAATTCTTCTGATAATTTAATTTTTTAAATTAATTTAAATTTAAAATTAAATTATCAGAAGAATTTTTTCACTATGTAACAAAAAACAAAATTTGTTTAATTTACTATTTGTATTTTGAGAACGATTTCCGAATTGGAAATTGAAACGTCAATAAATGTATTTTTATCTTTAATGTGGCTTATTCCCAGTTATAAATAATAATTAATTTACAATGCCACAAGAAAATAGCTTCAGAACAATAATTTTTAGATAATTTACTTATATGTTTTTGTTGTAAATATTTAATTTCTCCTAAAAAAAGATTAAAAAGGAGTCACAATCTTTCGTCCAATATCGCAGCAAATCAAACAAATGCAACTAAACATGGCGAAGGGCGTTGAATTACGCATAAATATTACATTTTAAACATTTGAATTTTTTTTAAATTTATTTAAATATATTTTGTTTTATTTCTTACTGCATTCTTTTACTTTTCCTTAATCATACATTAACAAATATTTTAGAATCAGTTTGCTTTTAATTCGTTTTAATGAAAAGTTGTCTATTTTGATTTATGAATATTTTCAACATTCCGTATATGAATTTGGCACCAGAGTAACATTCCGTATACGTGTCTGGCACCTCGCCGCCTATTGGTTGAAACATTGCCGCGTGCCGCAAAGAACCAATAGAAAAGTCCTAGGTGCCGAATACATATACGGAATGTTTAGATGCACCCGGTAGTCTGTCTTTCCTAACCGTTATCAAAAGAAAGTATTCCAGATTCACTTCGAAGATATGTAATAAGTTGTAAACTTGTAAAATAATTATCGAAATAAAAACCGTCGATAAAGGTTTATTTTGAATTGTTGAACATAGTGCTAAAACACATTTTGCCCCAAATCCCATGTTAGTTTCCTAATCTGGAAAACGATGGTTTCTAAAGGTATCGTTTCCTCCATAGGAAAAGAAATCATACACTATCGTCGATACGTCACAACGAACAAAGATTTTGAAACCCCATTTTTTGGTTTGTTGTTATAGAACATCTAGACAAAATGTAGGCTGCGTCGTATGGATTAATACCTCTTTAGTGACATTAAATTTGCAATAAGTTCATATCACGTTTCTTGAAACCAATAGTCAGTGTATGCCGGCATGTCAACAATCCCCATTAAAATCTCGATAGCTAAGAAATCGTGCATCTCATGTCTACACATTTATTTTGTGAACTGTTTGTGTCGAATACAGGTTTGCTTGTTCTATGATTAATTTAACAGTATTTGGACTATAAAGGTTTTAAAATATTGCAAAGGTGTTTTTATATTTTGGGGTTTTGTAAAATCATTGCTTTGTTCTGTTGTTGGAACCACTGTTGGTGTTTTTGGACTACTAGAGAAAATTGTAGCACTACTGAGGAAGTAGTGCTGCTGCTAGTCTTCGTTTACTGATTGAAACAGGTAATATTTTTACAGCTTTTTCTATATCTTCTTCAGAAGTTATATTTTCTTCAACATCATCTGTGTCTTTTGTGAATTCTTTCAAAAAATTACGAGATAATACCTCTTGTTCGTCATCAGTTCGGCTACTTTCTGGATCGCTTTCAGGACCAACTGGAGGCAAAAGAGCCATTATTTTATCAATTCTCCTTTTTTTAGTCTGAAAAAAAATTTAATGTCAAATAAGCCATATTGGGCGGTGTATACTACACAACACAAAAAGTTTTGATTTGATTTTCTGAAAAAATATTTACAGTACACCAAAATTTTGTTTATACATACACAGTATATGTATATATATGTATATATATATATATATATATATATATATATATATATATATATATATATATATATATGTTATATATATATATATATATATATATATATATATATATATATATATATATATATATATATATATATATATATATATATATATATATATATAACAAGCGAGTCTTCTACAGCTGGCGCCGCTTCTCGCATCCTAATTTCCAGCGTTTTCTGTCGAAGCAATCTTCAGTTGTTAGATCTCTGGCGGTCATTGCATCGTCGACATCGTCTCTCCAGGATCATCTTGGTCTACCTCGTTTTCTTCTAGTTGGCGGAGTCCATTCTTCTATTTTTTTTGGCCATCTGTTTTCCGGCATTCTCTGAAGGTGTCCATACCAGTTAAGTCGTTTGGCTTCGATTGTGTCTATTATGTCTAGATCGATTTCCATTTTTCTCCGAATATCTTCGTTTCTTACCCTATCAAGTCTAGTGAGCTGGCAACATCGTCTCCAGTAGTTCATTTCCATGGCCTTAATTTTTGATTTGTTTCTTTGGTTTATTTCCCAGAGTTCGGCGCCGTACAGTCCAATACTTTCTATTATTGTTTTATAAATTCTTCTTTTATTCTCTTTTGTTATTTTTTTATTCCATAATAGTTCGTGTAGCTGTCTGGTGGCTGATCTTGCCTGGCCAATCCTGGAATGCATTTCTTCGCTACTTCCTGCTTTTGATGTTATTTGGACTCCCAAGTACTTAAAATTGTCTGATGATTTTATAGTTCCCATTTCGATTTGTAGGCTTTCTGGTTTTTCTCCTACAACTAAGTACTCAGTTTTTTGTATATTAATTGTGAGGCCCCATTTGTTGTACTCATCTTCCAGTTTTCTAAGCATGTAGCTTATATCACTCTCGTCTTCAGCTAGAATGTGAAGGTCGCCAGCGAAGTGTATCGTGTACAATCTATCATCTCCGATTGGGATGCCCATATTGCAGCACTTTCTTCTCCACAGTGAGAGTGCCTCATTTAGATATATTTTGAAGAGTGTAGGTGATATGCAGCAGCCTTGCTTTATGCCCTTACTAATAGGAATTTCTTTAGTTAATCTATTTCCAATTTTAATGTTTGCCGTCATATTTTTGTAGAGCTGTTGTACTGCTTGTATATTTTTTTTGCTTATTCCTTGTTTTTCCATTGCTACCCAAAGCATTGAAAGTGGTACACTATCGTATGCCTTTGTCAGATCTATAAAGACTATATGAGTTGAAAGGTTGTGGGCTAATCTTTTCTCGATAACTTGCTTTAGAGAGAATATACTGTCCATGCAGGACCTGCCTGCACGAAAGCCATTCTGTTCTTCTACATCTGTCATCTCTTTTTCAATTTTATTTTTTATTATTTTTCCATACAGTCTTGAGAGTGAATTTATGACACTTAGTCCCCTGTAGTTTAAACAATTCTTTCTATCTCCTTTTTTGTAGATGATGTTAATATGTGCTTTTGTCCACTCCGGTGGTAAGTCGTGTCGATTATAGAATAAGGTGAAGACATACGCCAGTAATTCCCGTAATACTTATGGGCTATGTTTTAATAATTCATTTGGTATACCTTGTGGTCCGCATGACTTCCGATTTTTTAGAGTTCGTATTGCATTCTCGACTTCCTGTACTGTTATTTCATCTCTTCACTGAATTGCAGTTCATATGTTGTTGTACTGATGTTTGCGAATTGAGGTCTTGTTTCAGTCAAAAGTTGTGAGTAGTGTTCGATCCAAGATTTTTCTTCTATTAAATCTATTCTACTCGTTTCTTTTCTGTTTGTTCTCAGATTTTATACCATTTTCCATAAACAGTATAATGCTTCAAAAATAAGTTCCCAAAAAATTAGCACTGTATAGTAAATGTAAACTTATATAAACACTTACCACTTGTTGGTTGGAACAACACGATTGCTCAGCCATTTTGTCGAGACTGTATCCATATCGCCAGAACTAAATGCGGGAAAATAAAAATTGTGTTCAAATACTATTGATTTTCAAATAAAGACTTTGAAATATTATGTACATTATAACATACGTTGGCAAGTTCATTCTCAATTTAGGTAATAGGAAACTTAAGAGACGTCAGTTTATTAAGAACTGAATAAACTAATATACACTACTCCAAGTTAACGCACCATTTACAAAAACAAAAAAAGCGATTCATTGGTGTTTTAAATTTAATTGTGTTCATTTTTGTATGGAATATACCATGTATTTGGAACGTTTTTATCAGGTTACTTGTATTGGTTTTTTATTTCAACCAGTTTCCAAGGAACACAAAACAAAGATGCTGTAAATTTGTTAATGTCGATAAGAGGTTAGTGTCATTTTTCAGTCGTTACGTGAACTATTGCTGTTTGGTGGTAACATTTTGCTATTGTTTTAATCAAAATGCAACGCGTATCGAAAAATTTAACTAATGAAAAGAGTGCTCAAATAGTGGTTTTGCACGAAGAAGGTTGGAGTTACAAACATTTAGGGGAACGGTTCGGCGTACACCATACATCGGTCTCACGAATAATGGATCGGTACAGAGAGACCGGTAGTCACTCTAGGTGTCCAGGACAAGGTCGATATTGTGTAACAACGTCCGTTCAAGACCGTTTTTTACGACTTTGCACCCTGAGACAACGATTTGTAACTACCAGAAGCTTACATTCCCAACTTGAAGATGTTCATAATGTTCAAATCAGTTGTGAAACTGTTCACCAACGTCTCAAGGAAGGTAATTTGGTAAATCGTATACTTGCCAGAGGGCCAGACTTGACCGTAGCTCATCGCAGAATGCGTTTAGAATTTGCACGAAATCTTATACATTGTTTGGAGCTGATTGGAATAGAGTTCTGTTTACAGATGAGAGCATATTCTGTCTTTACAATTTTGATAGGTGTATTCGCGTGTACCGACGTCAGAATGAACGGTGTGCACAGTGTAACATGCGTGGAACGACTTTATTCGGTGGAGGGTCGGTTATGGTCTGGGGTGTCGTTTCTTTAACGGGTCGTACAGACTTGGAGGTATTGAATAACGGTACCTTCAACGCTTACCGATCTAGCGTTAACGTTCTTCGAGACCACGTTGTGCCATTTGCTCCTTATATTGTCGAAAATTTTGTTCTAATGCACGATAATGCACGAACGCATGTTGCAAATATAGTGCAAAATTATCTAGAGGAAGTTGGAATCGACGTTATGGAATGGCCAGCGAATAGTTCTGATCTCAATCATATAGAGAATGTTTGGGACTTGCTTGATAGACATCTACGGAATTTTCCTAATTAACCAAACACTCTGCAGGAACTGGAACAACGTCTTGTCCAATTTAAAATGAACTGGATCAGAATACTTTAAAACCGTTTATTTTAAGTACGAATCGTCAATGCCAAGGTGTCATTCGTAGCAGGGGTGGAAATGCGTCTTATTAAGCAAAAAAAATTGAGCAATTTTTATTTTTAGAATTAATGATTTTGTTGTTAATTGTTTTAAGACTGTGTTAAGTTTATGAATATTAGAGATGGTTATCGACAACATCACTAAATATGTTTATTTTACAAAGTAAAGTAATACGAAATAAAATGCTTTTCATTTCAGTTATTATTTTCCTGTTATATGGTAAGTTTTAAAGTGGTGCGTTAATTTCTTGGAGCAGTGTACATATAATTTTTAATGACTAATTCACACAAATAATTCGACATCCCGTATTTCCTCAATCAAAAATGAATAGCTCATAAGCACACCGCTGAAACATTTCTTTTAAAAAAGTTGTCCTGATACCTGTTCTTATATTCTAATAAATAAATAATTAATATGATTTCTTAATTTATAGCTCTGTCAGTTCAACACGGATATGCTGAAGCGAACAAAGTAAATCTTTTGGCGGCAAATTTGAATAATCCATCTGTGGCACTTGGAGGTAGTGGTATATTTGGATCAAATGGTACCGCTTACCAATACTACATTTCAGGAAAAACTGCTTCAAAATTGTTAACAGCTACTGTTGTCAATACTATCTACAACGTTTCAGTTACTAGACACATTACGCAGAATAAATTCTTTAAGGTAAAGCAAGTTTATTTTATATATTTTCTTTTTCCGAATTCTGGCTACACCATCGTATTTTCGGTAAAGTTCGTCAGTACATCCGGCTTTTTTAAAGTATGATATGATACTATGACATTGGAACACGTAAAAATACAACAATTTTTTAAATTGTGAAAACTGTAGTTGTCTAAGTGTGATGACAGACTAGGCGGTTTTGAAAGAGTCATTTATTGCGGCGGTTTTTATGTGCCTGTGACACTTATGTTTATAATTGTTCTTAACGTATCTTTGTTAAATTTAGTTGCAATCTTCCTATAGTGTCGATCGAGTGTGCATCCTTTTACAAGAGGTGCCACTTTCTAACTTCTTTTGTCATTTTTAATAGGGATAAAATTATTATTATATAAGTATTATTATATATATATATATATATATATATATATATATATAATTTATTATTATTTATATATATATATATATTATATATGTATATATATATATATATATTATATACTGTATGTCATCAACCTGTATGCCTCCACTGCTGGACATAGGTCTTTCTCAGCTCTTTCCATCTGTCTTCAGGTCGTCAGTTCATCTAGTTGGTGGGCGTCCTTTGCTCCGTAGTGCTTCTTGTCTTGGTCTCCACTCGGTTGGCTGATAATCTAAGGACGTGTTTTGCCCAATTCCATTTAGTTATGCAATTTTTTCTATAACGTCTGTTGTTTTTGCTCTTCTACGTATTTCTCCGTTTGGGATTTGGTCTCTCAGAGGGACACCTAACTTCTGGCTATCCATAGCCCTCTGAGTCACGTGAACCTTGTTCACTACGTTTTTTGTCAGTGTTATGTTTCCACTGTGTATAGGTAACACACATAGGTCAAAGATTTTCCTTTTGAGGCTTACGTGCAGGTCCGATTTAAATAGATACTTTAATTTACCAAACGCTGGCCAGGCTAACCCTATGCGATGTGTTAGCTTGCATGTCTGGTTATCTCTGCCCAGCAGCAGCAGCAAATTGATTAAACCCAGCCTTAGAGAAATGTTCACCCGGGTAGTACGATTGGGTGTAACAATTCATTGGAGCAAGGTGTGCTAACTCGTGTAAAAACAGGAGTCACCCCACCGTGCTCCAATGCTCAAGACCATCCCTTTCCCCCCTATAGCAATCTGATTCGCTATAGAGGCACAACAATCAGCCAAGTGCTCTTCATGTGGAGGTCCTGGGTAATAGAACCCCAACATGGTTTCCTAATACGATTGTGAAAACTCAGGACAGCGCATCTCCGCTTTATTCCTGTTTATCTTACTGTGGCATATCCGCGAAACTAAATTTGCTTGCTGGGCATCAAGTCCCCGCTCTGAGTCCCGGCTCAGCTCGACGACTTGATGCTCGAGAGTGATGGGCCCTACGTGCCCGGGTTTTTGTGGTTTTTGTTAATTTTTTTTTGG
This sequence comes from Diabrotica balteata, assembly GCA_918026665.1. Classification (NCBI taxonomy): domain Eukaryota; kingdom Metazoa; phylum Arthropoda; class Insecta; order Coleoptera; family Chrysomelidae; genus Diabrotica; species Diabrotica balteata. The sequence goes on from OU898277.1 coordinate 46,209,359, forward strand.
TGGCCGAAGCCGGTTTTTGTTAGTATTTTTTTGATTTTTTTGGTGGCCGAGGCCGGTTTTTTGTGTTTTTTGTGATTTTTTTGGTAGGTAGCCTGTGAAAAGAAAATCATAATTAGTATAAAGTCTATATCATAGCAAAGAAAATAAATAAATATTATACATTACCACAATATAGGCTGTATCCTAGTGCGTGCAACAGGGCCCACTAGTTGGGCGATGGCATATTATGGCGATTTGAGCTACGAACTATCTTCCTAGTGTGTGTGTTTTGATTGTTTTTTCTTCCCACTCTGGTGTTTATAGGTTTTATCCCTCTGGTGGTTTTTTATTTCTCTCTCTGGTTTTGCGTTAATCTAATATCTGTTGTTTAGGTCTTTTGTGCTTCCATCTGTGGAAAGCGTCATACCTCATCATCTCTCTCAGTATGTGACTGGGGTGGTCTTCTAGTTCTGCGAACTTTTTCCTGGCTTTTTCTTTCATGGTATCAGTCACTCTGATTTGCTGAAGTTCTCTGAAAATGAACCTTTCAGCGACGTATCTTGGTACGTTAACTGCTTCCCTTAGGCTTTGGTTGTGTTGAGCCTGTATTTTCTTTTTGGTTGTATTGCATGTGTGTCCCCATGCTAATGATGCGTATGTTAGTATAGGTAGTATTATACTATTTATTAGCGTTATTTTGGTTTTAAGTCGTAGTTTGCTTTTTCTACCTGCTAGACCTCTTATTGCGGCTCTAGCTATGTTAGCTTTTTGTACCGTAGCTTCTACGTGTTTGTTGAATGTTAATCCTTTATCCATTATCACTCCGAGGTATTTCGCTTCGCTTTTCCACTCGATGGGGTTGTCTTGCACAGTTACCTGTTCTTCTGGTCTTTCTCGCCTCTTTTGGAAAAGTACAGCTTGTGTTTTATCTGAATTTATTTTGATTTTCCACTTTAGACTCCATTCTTCAATGTCGTCTAACGCGGTCTGTAGATTGGTGACTGCGATATCTACGTGTCTATGTTTGGCCGCTATTGCTGTATCGTCGGCATATAGACTTAGTAATGTACCTGGTGTTCTAGGTATGTCTGCTGTGTATATCGAGTACAGCAGAGGTGACAATACCGCTCCCTGTGGTACTCCAGCTTCCGGGTTTCCGAGTTCGGATAGGACTTGTCCTATCCGCACTCTGAAACTTCGGTTGCTCAAGTACGAAGAGATCAATCTTGTCATTGCTCCGCTGTACCCGTATTGTCTCATTTTGTATAAAAGTCCTTTATGCCAGACTCTATCGAATGCTTTGCTTACATCCAGGAATGCAGCTCCTGTGTACTGTTTGTCATTGAATCCAGCTGCTATGTACTCTGTTAGTCGGAGTACTTGTAGTTCGCTGGAGTGTTCTGACCTGAAGCCAAATTGGGCTTCTGGTATTATATCTAACCTGTCAGTTTCAGCTTTAAGTCTGCTGAGTATTACTCTTTCCACTATTTTGCTGATTGCTGGTAGTAAGCTAATCGGCCTGTAATTTTGCGGGAATGTGCTGTCTTTTCCGGGCTTTGGTAGCATTATGACATGGGCCTCTTTCCATCTATTCGGGAATTTTCTGAACCTTAGCATTGCGTTTACTATGTTGGTTAAGTATACTATAGCTTTCGCTGGTAGATACTTCAGAGCTCTGTTTGTGATCTGGTCTGGACCGGGTGCCTTTTTTGGTGAGCTGTTCTTAATTAGCTCGTTTATCTCCTCCGGTGTTGTTGGAGGGATAATTTCGTTGGGGTTTTCCGGTCTTTGTCTTTGTGTTTCGACTTCTTCTATGAAGTCGATGTCTTCGTCTGGGTGGTAATTTAATGTACACTCTCTCTCGAGAGTACTCCTCATTACCTCTGCTTTTTCCTCTGTGCTATAGACTATGCCATTTTCTCCGTGTAGTGGGGGAATTGGCTTTCTATCGCTACGTAGGATTTTTTGCAATTTCCAAATATTTTGCATATTTGGACCTTGCTCTTCCATATCTCTTATATGGTTTTCCCAGTTTTCACTACGGTGTTGTTGTAGTGCTGTTTTGACCTCTCTGTTTAGTCTATTTGCTCTGTTTTTGTGTGCTTGATGTCTAGTTCGTCGTGCTATTTGTTTAGCCCTGTTCTTTTCCCTTATCAGATCTTTTAATTCTTGTGGTATATCCTTAAATCTGCCCGTTTGCATTTCTACTTCCTGTTCGGTAGTGCTATTCCTGATTGCCTGTTGTATGATGTTCTCCAACTCTAGGACTTTTACTTCTATTTCTCGTGGATTGTTTATCACGGGGACAATGTTAATTCCCGTGCTTACGAGCCTTTTGAAGTTTGTCCACTTTGTTTTCTTTTTAATCCTTGTAATTTTACTTTCTTCTTCCCACGTTCCTAGTTCTAATAGGATGGGGTTGTGGTCGGTTGTGCCTTCGTTTAGTGTTTTTAGTTCTGTTTGTAGTCCTAGATTTTTAGCAACTACTATGTCGATGTGTGTTGGAAGTGCATTTCCCGGGTAGTGTGTCGGGTCTGTGGGGCCCATTGCCATAACCTCTTCGTTGTTATCTATGTACGCGTTTAGTAGTCTTCCATTTCTGTTCGTAGCTCTATCATTCCAATTAGGGGATCTTGCGTTTAGGTCTCCTATTATGATAGAGGGTTCGTCGTTTAGGAACATATTTAGATCGTCGTCGACCAGCGGATCTTGCGGTCTTACGTAGGCTGAGGTAATTCTGACTTCTCCTTGCCTCATTTCTAGTTTTATTGTCGTGGCTTCCATTGTTACTAGTTGTGGTGTTAGTAATCTAGTGTGTCTTATGCCTTTTTTCACGAGTATTGCTGTGCCGCCTGTTCTCGCTGTATTGTCGTTCCTATATACGTCGTATCCTGGGAATTTGATATTTACGTTGTTCGTGAGTTTTGTTTCTTGAATGGCTACGACGTCCATTTCGTATCTGTTGACCAGTTCGTCCAGAATGTTCTGGTTGGTCCTTATACCCCCTGGATTCCAGGAGCCTATCCTCAAGTATCCCCTATTAGTTTGCACTAGTTCAGTGCTAGCTTGAAGTCTTTTATCGCTTCATTTACTACCCTAGTGAGTAGTTCCCTTACGGAGTTCACTAGGCCATCTTGGTGTTGTCTAGAGATGAGGATGGTTTTCTCACTCTCTTGTGGATTGGTTGCCTGAGCGTAGGATAGCCCAGTATGTGCTGTTTGTGGCCTGTTTTGTGTAGCAGGCCTTTGTCTTTGCTGTTGTTGGGGTCTGCCCCAGACTGGACATCTGGGACAGCCTCTGAAATTGGCCGGATGTTGGCCTTGGCAGTTAGCACATTTGGGCTTCTGCTCTTTTGTCAACGTGCAATCTCTCGTTGCATGTTCTTTGCCGCACTTCACGCAGCGTGGGTCTTTGAAACATGCTCTTTGAGCATGATGATAGCCTTGGCAGTTGAAGCACTGCGTGGGCCCTGTTGCTTTGCGTAGATCTTCTATTTTCACCTTCATGTGTAGCAAGTTGGTGATGCGCTTAAGGCTTTCCACGTCCTCTTTTTCCACTGTCATTACGAACATTGGTAGCATCCTCCTGTCTTCTTTTCTAGAAATCATGTTTTTTATTGAGATTATTTCGATCTCGTGTATTTCTACTAATTCTTCGTGGATGCTTTGTAGGCTTGTTGATGGGGGTAGCCCTCTTAAAACCATTCGTGGTTTTATGTCGTCTTCCAGTGGAAAAGCAATCCACTGGATTTTGGTTTCTTTATTGAAATTTTCAATAATTTTTACCATTTTTCGGTAGTCCTCAGGGCTTTTCGTTTGTATTAATGTCTCTCGTCCACTCCTTGAGAGTTTATTGATTGTATAAACCTGCTCTTTTTGTGCAAGGTTTAATATGGCCCCCGTGTAATTCACGCTCTGTAATTTGATTACAGGCGGTTTCTGTACGAAGGTTTTCCTTGGTACCTCTTCGGTTTCCATGACTGTTTCTTGAGGTTGTAGTTCAGCCTGCGCATCTCCATCTTGTACTGTTTGAGCTTCATCTTGTGGTTTAGTGGGGGTGAGTGCTGGGAAGTCTTCTCTCACTTTCTTGGGCTTGGGTGCCTCTTTGGGCTTTTCTTCTGTTTGTTTGGCTTTGGGGATTGTTCCCGTAGCTTTCTTTTTTGGAATTGGGACCTGGTTTTCCAGGTTGTCTTCTTTTCTTTTAGGTGCCTGTTTTTCCAGGGTCACCTCTGATTTCTTGCCCTCAAGTTGTTCGAATTTCTTATCCATATGTTCAATTATGGACTTTTTGGAGTTTATTATAATGTCTTGTAGTTCCTCGATTTTCTTTTTGAGGGCTAAGATTTCCTTCTCCTTTTCTTGAAGGAGCATCTTCGCTTTTTGCAGTTCAGACTTTTCGTCCTCGCTGCTTTTTAGAGGTCTGGTTCTTTTACCAGCTTTTGTCGCCTGTTTTTGCGTTTCTTCGTCCGTAGTGTCGTCTATGCGGCTTCCCTCCGCACAGGCTTTCGTACGCCTCTTCTTGTTCTTGGGGCGCTTGAAATCTTCTTCGTTTACGGCGTTTTCTTTCCAGTCGTCGTCTACTGGGAGATCTTTGAATATCTCATAATTCGTGGTCGAATCGTCGGTGGCATCAAGGGATAACGCGTCATAGATGTTGCCGTGGAGTTTCCTCTCACGACAACCATTAGGGGCAGATGGGTTCGCCTTACGAATCGGCGGGGACCTAGAACGGTCCATGTTGGGGCGGGGCCTAATCAAAAAATTTGGAAGAAGGCTTTTTTGTTGTCCGTCTGGCCCGCTGCCAGCACGGATTCTGGGTGCCACCCAGTGACCTGTCCGCGGTTGTTCACACTTTAGGACAGAACTAAAGCGGTATCCACTTGAATTTCTCAATTCTCTGACCCTGGGGCCGTGTCTGCCAGATATAAAGTTCAAAACAACTATATCTCACAGTGTCATCCCAACGGAGGCACAGAGAATATCCCGACGGGCGAAGCCCGTTTGCTTCTTCACTACCTTACGCCGCAATTTTGGCCTCCGTGAAGATTTGATTTAAAAAACAAATCTCCCCGGCTAACCTAGTCGCAACGCAAGGTTTTGCCTCTCTTTTTCAGGCCTAGGCGCTTTAACGCCAAGTCACCGCTATCGTGCTTACATTCACGATATGAACTAAAAAGTTCAGCTCGGACTTGGTCGTCTCTACGCTTCGGCGGTGTCGCTCCTCTCACTGCTTGGCACGTCAGCTCCGTTCGACTGCTCGAGTCGAACTTGAATGTTATCTCTGCCCAATCGAAATTCATGACCTAAGTACTTATACGATGCAGTCTGCGCAATATCCCTTCCATCAACAGCAATTTTTCGATTTAACACCAGATCAGCCATTATTTGCGTCTTGTTTATGTGTTCTGTATTCAGATAATGGTGTATTCTGATAATGCTTTTATCATTTTCTGATGGCTTATGGTATCGCATGCTTTCTCGTAACCCACAAATATCAGTGCGAATGCTTGGTTGTATTCTGAAGACTTCTCTATCAGGTTCTTTATCACTAAGATATGGTTGTTTAATCGCTCTTCTATTTGTCAATTTTAATAGGTATTTTTATTTTATCTATTCTCAGTTCTATTATGTATTAAAAAAAAAACAACAGCAGCAGAAACGTTTAATTTTTTTCCTGATAAATGGCTTTAGCAGAACCAATTAGCCAGACTAGATTGTGTTTTTTTTAAGTCGACTGAATGTTATATATTATTGATTGCAGATTCATAATCAAAATTATCTTATTATCAGAATGTTAGTATTAAGTAGTAATATTATTTTTGTAGATATATAAATTTTGTTTTATTTTATTTTTTGTTGTTATTTTATTCTTTTATTATTTTATTGGTTTTTTGTTGGTTTTTATCTTTTAATTTAAATAGTAGGTAGCTATTGGCTAATGTCAAATTCATTTTGATAGTTAATCTGATATCAATACAATTTTTTACATGAATTATTATAATATTCTAATGTTTACAGGGTGGTCTTGGAAGCTTTGACTTTGATGATGATAAACCAGAAATTCTAAATTACAAAAGTAATAGATTATTTGAAAACAAAAAATATGCAACGAAAACACTAGATCTTTCCAAACATAATATCCAAGAGAAAATATGCCACAGGTCTTTCTGCTGTCAATTTAACATTAATGTAACAACAAATTCCAGCTCGGATATATATAAGTAAGTATTGTTTAGTGATATTTTAATTTTATATTTTGGATTTGTACAGTATGACATATATGTCATATACTTATTTTATTTTTGTTATTAAATTCAATATTTTGAACAATAGATATATGTATAAAGCAATGATCTAAGAGTACTGTTGATAGAATAGAAAAAAAAAAAATGAATGCGGAGCCAGGAGCTAACAGAACAAGAAACTTTAAAGTCAAGAGATTATCAAACCTCTTTAACATTGAAGTAAGGAAGCAATACTTGCGATGGATTCATTCTGAAATTAAACCTAAGTAAACCGGCTATACTAAAAAAAAATAAACCCTAAGGAATGAGAAGGAACCTATCCCGTCTATACATGGAAAAAGCGGGATAGTATAAAAGAAAAAAGAAAAAATAGACTCGATGAAAAACTTCCTCGAGGACCCTACAGATTGGACTATCGTTAGAAAGTAGAATATAGTCACACAAGACTTTCTATAGACGAAGGAGTAGCTCACACTTTCCGAAAATCTAAAACCAAAATCAAAAGGCATTTTCCTTCGAAATTATAGATTAATCAGCATAGTAACATTGGTAAAAGGGTAATGTTAGCTAAAGTGAAGGAAAAGACTAAAATAATAATAGGAATTACACCAGAAGCACAATTTGCTATGGTTGACACCATACATCATAGAGGGATTTAACCAGAACAAATATACCGTGATTGCATTCATGGATGTCAGCAAATCATTGGACAGGATGTGGCGTAAAGGACTCAATCACAAGATAAACCTATTTAGATACAGTAAGTACACGCCATGCCTTCTGACCTCGTACTTGACTAAATTTGGAGTAAATTTTAGTCTGAGACCTGAGTAATTCAGGCCGAGGTACAACTCCTAGAGTATTAAGTTACAGGATAAGGAGAGAAATAAGAACAACATAAAATAGCCCCATAATCGTAAAGAAGTTCCAAATAGGATTGGACTGTATTTGGTAAATAAATGCAGATCATAAAAATCAGAAATAAGTACAAAAAGAAAAAAAAAATACAAACAGCTACAAAGTTACAAATATATACAGGAGGTATGTGAAGGCTCTATATAACTGAGAATGCATGACTCGCCCCATTATTTAAAAACTGTATTATTTATTAACGTCGGTCAGATAGCTCAGCGGGCTGTGCGGCTGCCTCTCATTCGCTTCACTGTCGAATGGTTCAGTGGATGTGGGTCGAGCCCCAGCTCGGTGTACGGAAAACAAAAAGTCTAACGCAGCAGTTTAAAATTCTAGATGAATCTGCGGCTTAGACTAGGATATGCTGGGATCTGATCGCCTATGGTGGAGCAGTACGGCAAGAGATAAGGGCTTGCGTCTCGGTGATACTCCTCCATAGATCCCTACCGGACGGGCGTAACGCCTAACCGGATATATATATATATATATATATATATATATATATTTATATATATATATATATATATATATATATATATATATATATATATTATTTATTAACAAGTTTGGGTTACATATAGTTTTCTTTTCTATACTACAACTACAAATCGCGATATCTGAACATCGAGGTCGGGTAACGACAGATGCGAACTCGGTGATGACACTCATGTCAGCCAACTGGCGAGGAAACCAACATTTATTTTGCCAAATAGACAGCTAATCGAACGGCACATACAACCCTGGACAAAGCCCTGAACGACATTCATCGTTGGCTCGAAGGCCGGCCACACATGCAGAGAAGATATGCAAAAGATGCAAAATCGACTTCAAAGGTCTTAGAAAATACAAAAGGATTTAGTAAAAGTACCTTACCAGTTAACTGCAGTTTTCAAGGCATCGAAGGTGTTCGAATCTGAAGGATGAGCAGGCTTCTTAGTCATTTATTTCTTCATCATTACGGCCTCTCGCGTCATTTTCTTTGGTTATAATAGCCTTGTTCTCAAGGACTTGATTTACGATTTCGTCAACATTAAAATGCTGATAACCGAGGTCATTAATACCGTTGTGTTTAAACCACTTTCTTGCATTAAGTGCAATTACGGAAAATGTTTAGAATAGAACCACTGCTTCATATTCGGTAGCAGTGTTGTCTTTCTCTGTAGTGTCGGCGTTTGTCACTTTTTGACCTTCGCTTAAAAGTGGAGCACATTTTTTTTACGCGTTTTGTAAGTGGTTTTTAGTAAGAGTCTCCCATGCATCAGCTAACATATAAATTGAGTCCATTAGATCGGGGTATTTTCACAATTTTTTTTCTACATATGCTTTTTTCAGTTTTTCTATAAAACTCTAGTCTATTGGTTGCACGATGGAGATCACAGTTGGTGGAAGGAACATTACTTGCATCTCGTCACCAATTTTGTTTAAAACTTCAAGTCTCTAGCGTGCATCTGACAACTAGCGCAAAACAATAAAATATGCTGTGCTCGACACGATCTGGATTTGCGACGGTCAGAATTTTTGACGCCCGAACTAACCAGGTTGTTAGCTAAATATTTTAGTTTAATTATCATTGCAATTTATTTTTTTTGTTTTTATTTGCCGTCTTTTACTTTAGTTCGCTTTAAAGAAAAGGCTATAAAGGTTCAGCTGCATACCGTTAAAGGTTAAATAATTTGTTACACAAACTGTACTACAATTTCTATTTAAAATATGTTATGTTTACAATTATTACATTCTTGTGCATATTAATAGATTTTAATAAGTTGGTAATTTTTTTAGGTTGGTTGCTTACAATGGCCCAATAGATATTTACGGAACCCATAAGAAAAACCAAAAGGTTTGCTCCATTGTAGCTTGTGAGACTTCAGATGATAGTACTTGCGGCAGCCGCACTGTGGAACCTAATACAAAGTTCAGCAATATTTTGGTTGAAAGTACAGTTGCTAATACCAACAGCTTTATACCATTGACGCTAACTACTAAATTAGTACCAATATTTAACACAACGTTTGATTCAACAGCAGTCAAAAATGACAGAAAACTAACCCTTCTCAGTGAATTAGAAACCGGCAGTGTTCTTGCTTTTGGTATTGTAGAGACCAGTATTAGTGGTAGTACCACGGTTACATTTAGTTTTGCTCTAATGAGTATTATATTATTGCGTTATATTCTCTTTTAGATTAAATTATTTTTTAATATGGCTAAATTCTCTAAAATCTTAGATAAGGATTTGTAATCAAATTATGTACAATTTTAAACAACACAAGATTAAACAACAATTTTAAACGACACAAAATCTGTTTTATTTTGATTATATTTTAAATACAAAACTGTCAACAAAGTTTTTAGACCTTATATTGTAACGCACATTAAACCTTAATGAGTAAAAAGGAGGTCCAGAAGTTAGACGCTATTTTGGGCCAGGCAAAAATTAGGGAAACTTCCCGTAGGGAAGTTTTGTTTTTGAATTTTAATTAAACGAAGAAATTCGTATAGACTACAGTCTATGTGAAAATTACATATTTCAATGATATCATTTTTATAGTAATCACATGCACTTATTACTTAACTTTTCAATTAAAATCATAAGTTCGTATTTTTTATTTTTTTAACCCCCGGTAGAGGAGAAAAGATGAACATTTAAAAAAAATGTAAATAAAGATTAGGTTAGTAATACGAATTGGCAACTACTATTCCGAAACAGTTTTCGAAGCTTTAATTTTTCGATCCACCCTACTTGACATGCTAGTCAAAAGTCCCTTCCCCCCTCGTAACTTTTAAACGGTTATTGTTATAATAGCGAAATTTGGAAGAAGGTAATAAACAGACGTAGGCTTTTCAACTAGTCATAACAGGTGACGTAATAGCATCGAGCAAAAAGACAAAAGAGGAAATGTAAAGGTAGTGGGGACAAAAATATTGTTAGACAGGAAGTGCCATCTTGAGAGGCCACTTTAAACAAAGACAGTCTCTTTCCTTGTTTAAGAAATCAAATTTAGTTTGGTTATGTTATTGTTTGTCCCAACTGTCACATGAAATTTTATTTATATTGAAGTTTTTTACCATTTGTGTCACATTTTAGACTATTATCGTTAATATTTAATTAAAACTTTCTCGTCTGAAAAATATTTTATAGCTATTGTTAATAAGTGTCGAAAAATTTAAATTTAGCGCCTTTGCATTTCCGGATATGTCCGCCATCAGAGTCCACTTTTTTGGTCTCCTTTTCATAACGATTAGATTCCCTCTTTTGTCTTTTTGCTCGATGCGTAATAGTGACAGATGACGTTTCAGTGCCACTGTGACAGATAATTTTAAATGGGACCTTATGGCAAGTGATACCTCGTTTGACAGGTATTGAAAATAACTATGCAGTCATAATAATTTTGTTTGAGTTTAAGCCCATTTTGATGAATAAATTAAATAAATACTAAAATTGTAACTTCTCATTTAGTTAATAAACATTTACCAACCAGTTCTTATGGTAAGTGTTCAACCCTATTGCCCTATTGCCTAAGTGTGGATATCATTATTGCTATGCATATGTTAAATTAAGTAATCCACTATTATAATTATAATTCCAACTTAAAATCTCGTAGGTACTGAAAAATCAATAAGTATTTAAAATAATATCTAGTTACAGGAAGTAGTTTTCTTTGTTATGTTAAGAAACACATAAAAATATGACAACGGAATGAAACATCCAAAATAAAAAAATTAAAATATTATATTCCATAAAATACATATAAATAAATAACTACAATAACAAGAAATTATTGTTTAGAGTTCAAAACCTACATTAGTTCGGCTGTTAACCCCATTACCACTAAATGGCACTTCCCGTTCCAAACATATACTGCAAATAGGGACATTGTTTTCTTTAATTTTTTCATGCATTACTTTTATAGTATATGCCGCAAACACAATTCCAAGCACGGTACCTGCCAATACGTCCCACCAATGATGTCTTCTGTCGGTGATTCTTGACAATGAGCACACCATGGACCAGGTAAGACAAAAAGAAATTAAGAATGGTCGCATGATATAACCAGAGTTAACAGTGGTCATTCTTACGTGAACTACATACTGAAAAGATAGAAATAATGATATAGAATAAATAGAAATGAAAATATATTGTTAGTAAAAGATATGTTGTAAGAGGTTCATTAATAAACCTTTCCAAAAAAAAAAAACAAAATAAAAGACAAATTATAAACCTAAAAATATTAAAATTATTGATATGTTTGATTAAATTAAATATAAACGAACTATTAGAATTATGGATACGAATAATTAACCCTACACTGGTCGCGTCCGTAAAATGTATTCAGTGTTTGCGCTTAGTCTGCCAGACCCCATATTTATTTCATGTATTATTTGCAAAATTTTAAAAAATACCAATTTCGGTTTACTGGATTTTTTTAAACAGTATACTGATTCTAAATTTTTTAATAAATAATAAACTTATTTCGTATTTCATGACATTTCATAAACATAAAGTAAAATAGTTATTTTACTGCATAATAATTAAAAACGAAACTCATTTACTATTACTACTTTTGTTGTTTGTTTGTGTTTAAATGACTGCGGACACTAAATCCATTCGCCAATCTTACAATTTGAGGTGTAGGTAGTGTGTGTGTGTGTGTGTGTGTGTGTGTGTGTGTGTGTGTGTGTGTGTGTGTGTGTGTGTGTGTGTGTGTGTGTGTGTGTGTGTGTGTGTGTGTGTGTGTGTGTGTGTGTGTGTAGAGTAATTGTCTTGATACTTAGCAAAGTCGACGTCATTGTCTTTGCTAAGAGACGTTAATTGTATCCGAACGTCTGCGGTCCCTCCGGTGTGTACCGATCACACAAGGATAGAAATTATTTTCATTTATTAATTTTTTTAATAAACGAAAATTTCCACCCAGGTGGGATTCGAACTCACGACCTTTAGGTTTAAAGGCAGGCGCTCTTACCACTGAGCCACAGAGGGGGTTACTATTACTACTTTATTAAAACCAAAAGGACCAGTAAAATGCAGATAAATGTATCTAAAAATATAATAATTTAAATAATAATACACGTTTATAGACAATGTTGTTAAACTGTTTATTCGGCCTGTTAGACGTTGTCTTCTGCGATTAGTTCTCGACATCGTGATAGAAAAGCTAATGATACAAGAAGTTAAGCTTTCTTCTTCTAGAGAAAATAAAAAATGTTTTCTGCTTCTTATACCAATATTTTTGTGTAGCATTAATTCGCAGGTCATTATTTTTATATTACCTACCTAAGCTATAAATACCGTACAAAAATGTTTGACCAAAAAACTTAACCCTTTGAGTGATAACTTTATCTTACCTGCGACTGATAAGAATTGACGTTGTTGTGAACCAGATAGGTATAGTCATACAACGACCAGATTTAAAGATTTTAAAATTTGAATTATTATTACATAATATAATATAATTACAATTAGTCGATTTAATCTTATAAGCAAAATACAACAATGCATAGGTTCTAGTTGTTAATTCGCACTCGTTTTGCTTTTTTTCCTTTTGTATTTTTCTCTGTTTCCCCATTCATTTTTTTCCCTCGCTACGTATCAAACAACTCCTTAGAAACTACATACAAATGGGTAGAATTAGTATTCACTACATCAAGTAGAAAAATTATAGGAATACTTACTGCTGAGAATATTCCAATATACCAGGCAATTGAAGAGTGTCCTGATGGGAATGACAAGGAGGAGTCAACCAAAAATGAAGGTGCAAATTCTGTTGACTTACAGGTAAAAGTTTCTATGAACGTGCCGATAGAACAGTTCTCCGCAGTGTCCGGCTGACAGGTAGTCAAAAAATGGGGTCTGTGTTCACCAACTAATACTTTTCCTATTGACGTAACCAATAAAGTTAATGTCGCACCTACTGTAGCCTCACTAACGTAGAATACTACAGCATGCCAGTTGATTTGCCTAAATGACTGATGGGCCAGCAGTTCTGTAACCAATACCATCACTATCACTAGAGCAGGAGCTGTTAATCCTAATGTGACTGGGTGAATTGTATCACCGGTATATTTATGTGATATAAGAGGATCTCCACAATAAAAACCTTGTTGTACTGCAGGAATTGTACCAAACTCCAAGAGAACAATCATCAATACAGCTGTAAAAAATATATTCTAGATTTATAGCTATATATCTCTGTTTTTATTCTCACCTTAACCTAATACTATCTGATGAACCCTAAGTGATCGGAGCATAAACTTAGACAACAAACAAGGCATTCGTGATTTTTTCTCATTATGGTTAAGGATTATACATTTTTATTTTTAATTTGAAAATTTATATTAATACAATGTTTATGGTAGAAGATTATAACGATCTTTACATAGGGTAAGCTATACAGTGATTGGCCACTACTAGTTATTGGCACATTGTCGGGTTTTTACATTATTTTAAGAATATAACGAAATTCACTGACAAATGTTATTTTTTTATGACAGAGGCAACCATGTACAAAATAGTATTTGAGCTCATTTTATTGCACTACCTAACCTTAAAAAATTATCGACAGATCTATCAGACGGTGTGCTGTGTATCAACATTTTTTATCAAAAATACTTAAGAATCGTAAAAACCGATAGTATTGGAAAAAAGGATATTTTATAAGGTATGTTTTGTTACATAAAATTTATAGTTTTAAGTTATTTTATTATGTTTAAAATGACTAAATGTAAGTCAATAATTGCGTGAATGTGCTTCGTTTTTATTAAATTATCTATGCCAATCACTGGTTCTAATTTCTTTATATTAGACAGTTATTGGCCACCTGGCCATTCACTGTAAAAATACATTTTATTAATAATATTTTATGTTTAGTGATTGGCACATGGGTACATAGATATTTTTTTTTGTAGATGCCCAAAGTAAAAGAGGGTGCACAATACGAAAAAAAATATGCCGAAGAAGATGTTTTGCTTACGTTGAAGGCCATCGAAAATGGGATGTCACAAAGAAAAGCTTCCCAAATATTTAAAGTACCACGTCAAACACTTCAGTTTAGAAAAAGTGATAAGTTTACTAATAAGATAACTTTGGGACCAAGCAGTATTTTGAATAATAAGGAGGAAGCTATTTTAGAAGAATGGATATTGACAAGTTACAAAAAAGGATTTCCAGTTAGGAAAGTAGATATTCAAGCTTCTGTTAAGGAATTTTTAGATTCAAACCCACGTGAAAATCCATTTCAGGACAATTTTCCTGGAGAAGGCTGGTATCGAGGCTTTCTTAAGCGACATGAAATTTTAACTAACCGAACACCAGAAGCAGTTACTTCGGCTAGTGCAGTTGTTTCAGAAGGAGATGTTCGTAAATGGTTTTCTTTAGTCGAGGAATATTTAAAAAGTAAAAATTTAGATTATATTCTGCAAGACCCCACTAGAATTTTTAATGGAGATGAAACATGTTTTTATCGGTGTCCAAAAAATTTTAAAGTTATTGCGCCTCGTGGAGCACGGAATGTTTATGAGGTAGATTCTGGTCAAGCAAAAATGAATATCACCGTGATGTTTACCTTTTCTGCATCTGGTCAAGTAACTGATCCGATGATTATTTATCCGTACAAAAGACTTCCGACTTCTATAGTTAATTCAGTGCCTTCTTCTTGGGGAATTGGACACAGTGATAATGGTTGTATGAAAGTTGAGTTATTTTACGAGTATATTGGTAATGTTTTGTATCCATATTTAAAAAAAATGGCACTACTTTTCCAATAATCCTTTTTATAGATGGCCATTCTACACATCAAACCCTAAAGTTGAGTCAACTGTGTACGAAACTGCAGATAATTTTAATATCGTTGTATCCCAACGCAACACGGTTAATGCAACCAGCAGATGTTGCTGCATTCAAACCGTTAAAAACAGGTTGGAAAAAAGCAGTGTTAGAATTCAGAAGAAAACATCCCCATGAAATGCTGACTAAAGAAAAATTTGCACCAATCCTGAAAGATGTCATAGAAGACTACGCAAAAGCTGAAACAATAAAAAATGGGTTTAGAGCAAGTGGATTATATCCATGGAACGCATCAGGTATAGACTTTACCAAATGTCTGGGAACAAAAAAGGAAACAAACATATATTCAGATACAAACTTAAAGAAAAAAGGTTCACCTAATATTCCGTTTATCTCTTTTAATCAATTTAAGGAAATAGTTGGCGAAGAGAGAATAGCCATATTTAAAAAATTGATCAGTTTGACGAAGCAAGTCATGATGAGTTTATCTTGTTATATAAATTATATAAAGAATTTGAAAAGAGCAATAGCCATCTTAATACGGAAATTCGTGACGATTCAGAAAACCTAGAAATCAGTACAGTGGACACAGAAATAGAAAATATGGAAATTATTTTCGACGAAAATATACTTTTTAGACTAGATGTAAATGAAGAGGAAAAAAGCGACCAACATTTATCACGTCACAATTATTTCGAAGAAACTGTGGAGACAGGGGAAGAATTACAAAAAAATGTAACACACGAAGGGCATGTAGAAGAATTACTTATACAGGAAAATAAAAAAGAAACTCGGCCTTTACCAGAGGCTATGGAAACAAATGATATATTAGATGAAAATTTAACACAGGAAAAATCTGTAGAAAAATTACCTAATAAGGAAAATAAAGAAGAAACCCAGTCTTTAGAAGAAACTGTGCTAACAAGTGATATATCACAAGAAATTTTAACCCAAGAGGTGCTTCAGTTGAAGAATCATTTATAGAGGACAATAAAGAAAATACCCAAAATAATAGAAGCATTCGAGATTTCGTTATTTGGCCTAAAACACCAGAAAGAAAAGGAAAAAAGGATTACCAACGATTACCGTTTGTTTTAACTAGTTCAGGATGGAAAAGAATTCAGATGGAGAAATTGGCAAATAAAAAACAAGAACAGAAAAGAAAAGAAGCACGTAAAACAGAAAGATTATCCAAGCAAAAAGAAAAAGCTGCAAAAAAAATTGGGAGAAAAAACATCAAAACAAGAAAGCAAAAAAATGATACAGTGAAAGAATACAAAAATAAAACTAAATCTAAAAGTCCCAAACTGGATACTGACCGCCTAAACAAATATGATAATGCAGCAGGGACAAGCGGATTAAACAATAATACAAAAATACCTCAACGTCACGTACGAAAAGTATTCAGCAGTTCTGGAAGTGATGATGAACCCCAAAAGAATGACTTTGTTTATAATTCAATAGCTGTCGGAAAATTTTGTTTTATTTGTACGAAAAATATTACAAATTCAAACAAAGGTATCCGATGCTACAAGTGCAGCCGAACGTATCATAATTTGTGCATTATAAAAAATAATCCTTCAGTAGATAAGGATAAAATTTTTTATTGTAAGACTTGTGTTGCTGTATAAATAAAATCTTTGAAATTTTTTTTTATTATCTAACAACAACATAATAATATCCAAAAATAAATTAATTCTACACTAGGTATAGGTACGTACCTATCTACCTATCGTTTTAATAATGTGATTTACCTATGCCAATTACTGGTATTCAAGTGGCCAATAATTGAAAGTTAGTGGCCAATCTTTGGTTATTTTACAAATAACAAATTGTTTCGAAATTACAAATAAACATTGATTTAAATGGAGAAAATATTTTTTAAAATCATTTATCAATAAACTGAAGAAACCAAAAAAATAATATTACGGGGTCTGTAAGTGAAAATTTATTAAAAAAAATTGAATTAACTGCATCCACCTTCTTAACTGGCCAATCACTGTATAGTTTACCCTAGGACTGTTCAAAGTAGAATAATCAAAAATATCGATATCTTCTTGTTTCAGTTTTGTACAAGAATTTATAAAAGGAATATGAACTTTTCAATAAATTTCGAAAACAATAAAGCATAAAATATAAATGAGCTGTGTTATGAAATCTGTGCTCTCAATAATTGTTAAACGGAGTATATTTGTGAATTGAATTTTTAGCATTATATCTCATTAGTTTCATAAACTGTGAACGCACAGGAGACAGGTGTGTCAATAGTTACATGAAGGCAAGTGTTACATTGCTATTACAGGGCCATCTATGACTCATAGAATATAGAATTGTAATCAGCGTTGCTGGGAGTGTCCGTGCAGCTGACAGCGTGACAGTTAGTGTACACCTACATTGGAACCGTATTTCTCCCGATCCGATATCGGGCGACGTCGGCCGACATCGGATTGAAAACAAACTCAAGGTATTAAATCATAGTGCCTAGACTGCTTCCATGAAGAAGCAGTATATATATATATATATATATATATATATATATATATATATATATATATATATATATATATAAAAAAAAAAAAAGAAAAGAAATTTAATCTTTGCAGATAAGTTAGATAGTAAACTCTTAAATATTTTTGCAGATTTGCCCAATATTTAAGAGTTTACTATATATATATATATATATATATATATATATATATATATATATATATATATATATATATATATGTATATATATATATACATATATATATATATATATATATATATATATATATATATATATATATATATATATATATATATATATATATATCTTCTCGGAAGAACCGCGTTGAGAATTTGAAACTCGACGTTAAGTTAGCCAAAAATAGCTGATAACACTTCGAAACCACAGCCCTGTCATCATAAAATCTCAAATCCACTTGCTGGTTACGTTACGTTGATGACACCTTTGCGATTTGGCCCCGTGGTATTACATTAGATCGCTTCCTCTCCCACCTGAATGGAGTACATCCCAGTATTCAATTCACGATGGAAGTTGAGTCTGAAGCGTCTTTGCCATTTCTTGATGTTCCTTTTCAGAAACACCTACCTTACAGTTTTTCCTATTCCGTGTAGCGGAAACCCACCCATACAAAACATTATCTCAAATCATCTTCTCGCCCAAGTCAATTCAGTTATCAACACTCTTGTTTCTCGCTCGATAAGACTTAGCAAAACAATCACAATTTCTGTTCGCGATCAAACCAAAATTTCGTTTCCTTTTATTGAAGGTGTCACTGACAAAAGCAGTAGAACTCTTAACCCTGTACACATCAAAACCATCTTCACGAATCACTACAAGTTGAAGACCATGGTGTCTACGAGATACCTTGTTCTAGTTGCCCACGTACATACAGAGGACATACAAACCGACGAATCCATAACCATATTAACGAACATTCTATATCTGTAAAACATATCAATACTACCTCAGACCTAGCCCGAAATCATATTCAGACAGGCCACAAAATAGATTTCAAAAAACCAAAACTATCGTCTCATCCGCTTCTTAAAATCGAGAATCATTCATGAAGCCATCGAAATTGAATAATGGCCTAACAGCTTAAACACGGGAGATGACGCTAAACGACTGCTGGCAACATGGCGACCGCTGCTTCAGCTACCCCCGCCCCCACCCATCCTGCTCAGACCATTTTCGCGCATACCGTTTCCGCGCAAACTGAGAGTATAGAAACAGCTACACAGGGTAAGACCGGTCGTCAAAAGCCTAAGAGAAGCAGTAAACGTACCAAGATACGTAGCTGAAAGATTTCTCTTTAGAGAATTACAGCAAATCAGAGTGACTGACACTATGAAAGAAAAAGCAAGGATCAAGTTTGCAGAATTAGAGAACTACCACAGTCACATTCTACGAGAGACAATGAGTTATGACGCTTTCCACGGATGGAAGCACAAAAGACCGAAACAACAGATAGTAGACTAAAGAAATACCAGAGAAAGAAATAAAAAAACCCCCCTCCAGAGGGAAACGTAACCCTAAAAAACACGAGAGTGAAAAGAAAATCCAAAATCAAAATACAAAACATAAGGAAGATAGTTCGTAGCTCAAGTCACCCAGGATACCGCATATCGCCTCGCACACAGTGGGCTCAGCTGCTTATACAAAGATACAGTCTGTATTGTGTTATCGTATAATATTTTATATATTTTCTTTATTATAATATAGACTATATACTAATTATGATTTTTTGTTCACAGGGCCACCTACAAAAAAGAACCACAAAAAACACAAAAAACCGGCTTCGGCCACCAAAAAAATTAAAAAACTACTAACAAAAACCGGCTCCGGCCACCAAAAAAAATTAACAAAACCCAAAAACCCGGGCACGTAGGGCCCATCCCCTTGAGCACCAAGTCGCCAAACTGAGCTGGGACTCATTAACATAACAGGAATATAGCGGAGATGCGCTGCTCTGAGTTTTTGCATTCGGTTAGGAAACCATGTTGGGATTCTATTACCCAGGACCTCCACATGAAGAGCATTTGGCTGATTGTTGTGCCTCTATAGCGCATCAGAGTGCTATAGGGGGAAAGGGATGGTCTAGAGCATTGGAGCACGGTGGGGTGACTCCTGTTTATACTCGAGTTAACATACCTTGCTCCAATGAATTGTTACACCGATCGTACTACTTAGGGGTAAACATTTCTCATAGGCTGGGTTCAATTAAATTGCTTGCTTGCTTGAGACCGGTCGTCATTAAACACTGACGAGTAGACATATTGAGACGTCAGGGTTGTTTGACGGTTCTTGTATATCTCACCAGGGGCCTTAGTCATGGACTAATACGCACCCCGGTGCGCATCGCCCTGCCTTAAAACATCTTCCAATTTTTCTATTGGCCAAGTGATCTTAAAATGCCATATAGAAATATATAAATATGCGAGATTTTTCTATCTCGGCCAGCTCAGCTGAGTTTGCGTCGTGATTTCGTAGAGTAGGGTTGTGTGTTCTTGTTTTTAGGTTCTCGTTCGCTCCTACAGCACAGGATCAGCTTAACAGCCATAGGCACCGTTATAAAGCTGATCGCTTGGACGAACGACGTGCCGAAGAGATAAGACAGACAAAGGCGATAAGAAGCTACAAACAATAGAACAATAGAAGCATTGTTCTTTGTTCAACCCTCCCATTGTTCGATCTAACGGTTTTTAAAAAACCGTTTAGTCTTCATAGGGCTGCTATTGTGTTGGTTGGGGGCTCCCGTCTGCTGTTTCGGAGATTCTGCTGGTCACGGTGAGGGCTTAGTGGATGGTCCTGTAAGAAGCCATCCGCGTGCCGTAGCCGGGGCTTTCAGCTTCCGTTAGGGCGATAGGACGACCAGGTCCAAGATTGTAGCGGTTCTGTGATATTTTAGGTACAGAAACAAGAAAACAAAGAAGAATTAATTCAGTCGTGATTCAAAAAGTGTTGTATCTTTTCATCTGGGGCAGTCCGTTATATACACGCTCTTAGATAACTGGTAAACTGGTGTAAGCATAGTGGGTGGTTGTTGTAAGAAAAGGCCACCTACGAACGCTGTAAGCCGGTTCTCCCGAGTTACTAATTGCGTGTTGACTAGCTGGCCTAGTGTTACGTACGGTACTTGAGTCGCGAACTGACTTCGGTGGTTTTCCATATAGTTACTAATTTTTAATTAGTAACTTGAGAAAATTCTGATTGGAAGTTCCAATTAATATAAATAGAAAAACCAATTAGTACACAAGGCAGTGCATCGAGGGACCGACAGCTCATTTTATAGTTAGTATAGTCCGGCGACCCGCCATCCTATACATTGCACAGCGTATAGGAAAAAGGGTGTCTTCTGAGTGTACGCCTAGTTACCACATCGAAATTCCACGCTCGACCCGTTCCAACAGGTCAAAAACGCGTCCAGCTGAACCACCTGACCCTCCTCCCATACAAAATCAATCGATAATTTCCAATAACAGTAATAACGACGTAGCACCTGATCTCACACCTGACTTTCCACCTTTACCCCAACTTTCTTACCAAAATCCAATCTCACCGCTTCCCATTTCACCTAACAATCAATACATACTACCGACACCTACTACCTACACTATTCCTACAATCCATATACCCGATATCACCAACACCACTCCCAAGATGAACGTCGCCACTGACAGTTTCGTCGAGGACCTGGTTACCACCCTTCCCATCGACCAAATCGACCGGTTGATCGCGCGATTGCAGCTGTCCCGGTCCTCCCTTATCGCCAATCCTCTCTCAGCACCCACTAACACATTAGCACACCTACAACAACAAACTTCTACTACTCATACTACCACTATCCAGCCTACACCTCAACTCATACCCCAAATTAATACACAAGTAAAAACTACCATCCCGCAACAAAACCCTACCTATGCCACCGCTGCACACACCCCTAAATCACAGCAACCACAAACAACCTCTCAACAACCTAAACATTTCAATTACCTCATCACAAATATCCCTCTGGAAAAATCTACTCAACGTGATTTTTTCAGAATCCTTAACACTAGAGAACTTCTTCTTAACCAAATAACCACAATCAAAGTTTTACCCACCCAAACTGCACACCTCACTACACCACACCCAATCAATCACGTTGAAGTCCAACGTCGACTCCGTGATGCGGTAGGTGATCCAAAAATCCAGATTTCCCCTAACCACAATCCTAATTCGACAGTTACCAAAAACACCACTACCCGCACACACAATCCCGGCTACATGGTGGTCGTCAAAGGAGTAGACAGAGTTTACTCCGACGCCGAATTAACCATCCTATTTACACAACTCAACATCCCTGTTATCCGTCTCTGGCGCATCATCTCCAGAGAGAATAAACCAACAACCTATGTTAAATTAATCACTTCGAGTGAATCAAAATACACGGAGATGCTGACCAGAGGCGTATACTTTGACGGGCTCCGTATGACCGTAGAACTTTCTTATAACTCCAACCCCGTTCCTCCCGTACCGAAGTACTGCGCCAGGTGCAGTTCAAACGGGCATACCATTGCGGAGTCCCCGCAAAGACAGTACAGGTGCCCTACTTGCGGTCAAGATCACAAATCCACTTCCTGCCCTACTCCACAAGCTCCTAAGTGCACTAACTGTGGTGGTGAGCATGCGGCCTACTCGGTCAAATGCCCACACAGAAGGGAAATCTCAAAAACCCCTCAAGAAACCCAACCAATAACCACCGACAAAAGAGACCCTCCCTATGAACTGTCTTCAGACATGAAGGCAGTCATGGAATTCACTTCCCTTATCCTCATCAACCTCCTTCCAGATAGGCGTCAGCTTATCTTGGACATAACTAACCGAATGTCCACTCTGATGTTCGGTCACAAGAGTACACTTGTGGCTCACAACAACAGAGCCTCCATCTCCTTCCTGCCCCTCTAATGGACAGTTCACTGGGTGCTGTAAACTGCCAGGGTGTTCGGAATAAACGACCCCTCATCAAACATATCCTTCAACATCATAATATCCAAATCCTAGCCCTCTCCGACACCCTTTCAAAAAGAGATCCAATATTTCCCGGTTACTGCACGGTACACCGTCCTAAAAGCCAAATATCTCGCGGTATTGGCTTCCTTATCAAATATGGTATCCCCTTTTCCCCTCACGTTACACCTTTGCACCTGAACCTTAATGATGTTGACTTCCTGGCAGTGGACATCCACCTTGACAATAACACGACAATTACAATAGTTTCTTATTACAAACATCCTCACCAGGACATGTCCGAAACTTTGTTTGATTATGTCTCTAGCCTCAATAAGGCAATTATTCTCGGCGACTTTAACGCCAGACACATACAATTTGGTGACACGGTCACAAATTATGCAGGCAATGACTTTTCGGACATGCTCATTAATCTTCCTATCCACCGCATCCGTAACCGTGAGCCGACTTTTGTGGGTCACCAGGGCTTGTCGATAGTTGATCATATTGTGTGTACGTACGATGTGATTGATCTATTGGATGACGAATGCTTTCTGGGCGATTCCATCACGTCGGATCACCTACCTTTGCTGGTTAAGGAACAGATATTTACACCCACCCCGCCTGCACCACCCAAAGTAATGAGACTATAAGCACGCTAACTGGGACCGCTACAGAGCCTTTCTATCAACTAACATTCCAGAGTTAGGCAATTTAATACACACAGATGATATCGATCAAGGTATCACGGCTATCTCTAATCTGATAAATCAAGCAATTGATATATCAGTCCCTAATAAGGTTATAAACCCTAAAAAGCCACCTCTACCACAATATATAATCAATAATATCAAACATAAGAGACGACTTCTACGTCAGTTTCAACGTACTCGAAATCCTCTTATCAAAACAGAATATAACCGCCTGTCCGCGGTGATTAAGCTACAGGTGAACGATATGCAGGTCAGACAATGGCGTGCGGCCACCTCTAGTCTTGATTTCCGCGACGGTGGTAAGTTCTGGCATAAATTCAAGTGCCTAACTAAACAGAAAACCAACAATCCATCTCACCTTTTAGTGAACAATCAAATCATAAACACACATCAACAAAAGGCCGACGCCTTTAAAATCCATCTACAAAACACTCTAATCTCACCTAATAATCCTAGATTTGACCCCGCCTTCCTGACTGCGACTGAAAGAGACGTAAACAGACAACTCGGTGCCCCTTTCGATCCTCAGGTGCCGCATGATCATCCCATCATGGCACCGGTGGATCAACAAACTTTCAAAAATTTTTGTCAAATTGGCAAATCGAATGCACCGGGTCCTGACAACATTGCCAGGAGCTGCGTGAAACAATTTCCTCCGAGTGTCTACCTTTATCTAACAAATATTGTCAATGCCACTCTCAAACTCTGCTATTTTCCGTCACAATGGAAAGTAGCAAATACAATTATGCTCTTAAAAAAGGGCAAACCCCGCACAGATCCTAACTCTTACCGGCCGATTTCACTTACAAATGTTTTAGCAAAAGTCTTTGAGAGAATCCTAAAAGAAAGACTCATTGACTTCATTAACGAACACAATATCATCCCCTCATTTCAATTCGGCTTTAGAGAAGGGTGCTCTACAAATATGGCATTCACAGAAATTGTCACACACATTTCTCAAAGTCTGAACGACGGCAAATTATCACTAGGTATTTTTCTCGATGTTCAAAAAGCCTTTGATCAAGTCTGGCATGTGGGACTGATCAAGAAACTACTGAACATTGGACTACCACTTCCATTCGTCAGACTAATCCAATCATACGTCTCTGAACGTCTGGTCAGGGTAAAAGAGCGTGGTTTTTTCTCAGATTCTTTTACTCCAACAGCCGGAGTACGACAAGGCTCCGTACTGGCTCCCATACTTTACACAATTTACAACAGTGACTTCCCAAATACCATACGAAACAATACCACCACTCTACTCTACGCGGATGACACTGCTCTAGTAACTACAGCGATGAACGTTGATTCTGTTCTCAGGTACGCTCAAAGTCACCTCAGACTAGTTGAAAACTGGTGCAGGAGATGGAGAGTGTCCCTGAATCCGAACAAAACTCAAATGATTCTCTTTAGACACCCTAAACACAGTAAACGTGCGGCCTCCTTTAACGAAAGAAACTATCTCACGCTCTGGGGAGACCGACTCCAACTCCGTGATCAGATCGAATACCTCGGCGTGGCGTTCACACGAACTCTGAGCTGGAGGGCCGATCTGAACATAGCCTGTGCTAAGGCCAGGAGCAGATTGGGTCTCCCCAATAGTTTGAGATGTAATTTCGGGGCTGCACACCCTAGAACATTAATTTTCACTTACAAAACCTTTATTAGACCTATTTTTGAATACAGAGCCAATATATATGCTACAATGTCAAAATCTGTCAAAGAAAATTTGTTAAGACTAGAGAGGAAGATTCTGCGTAGAGTGAATGGCAAACGTTGCGACTACCCCTCAGCCCTCATTCATCAATTATCTATTATTCAGCCCCTAAATGAGAGACTACACTGTCTGAGCAGAAGTTACACTACACGCACAATCCGGAGCCAAAACCTCAGAGCTCAACGCATCCTAAAAACTGTCTGCTCTTCCCGCGGCAATGTATTCACCAGACATCCTAAACCTAAAATCCCACACCTTCCCACTATTCTACTGGAACTCACCAGTAACGAACTCCCTGATGAATACATTGACATACAGGAGGCAACTCCCCTCTATTTCCGTCGCATTCCTAATTAAATTGCTCACTTAGAGCTTGCCTAGACAGGGGGGGATCGGTTTTCTGCGGTTTCCCGATCCCACTTGCAAATGATACCTGTCTATTGTGAGGATACAGCCGCAGCTGCCCTCTCGCGCCGCGTCATAACACATTTACTAATTATAACATATTAATGCATGACATATGTATTTATACATATATTAATATCTCATTTTTTCTACATATATCATTTTAATAAACACTAATACACTAATTATTTTAGAAAACAATTCTGAAAAGAACCGACCACAGCCTTTCTCCACTGATTGTCCTGGCTAAACCCCACCAGTGGACCAACGAAGAAAGAAAAATCAGAAGCCAACAACCAAAAAACAAAAACCACATCCTGAAGAGGCAAAAGCCTAAAACAGGATGACAAAACCTCAACAAAAGAAACAACACCAAACCAAAGAGAAAACCAACGCAACAGTGAAGATATCTCGGCCAGTCTGGTTTCTAGGTGGACCTTGTCCACTTTTTCAACTGTGTTTCATTTTATTTCCCTTGTGAGAAATGTAAATTATCTACCAAAGATGGTATTTAAATTATGTACCAAAGATACGAAGAGGGCACTTCGAGTAGACTGGTCGAAGTCCCTCTGTAAGGTACCGTGGAAGTGGACAAGTGGCCGTGCATTTTCCAGGCCCTTAAGTCACGCGTCGTATCTGGTGATATATTTTTACACACCAAGATACTGGTACATCTCGGGTGAGGGGTGTAGGCAGATTAAGACCCTAAACTTGAACGAAACCGTATACCTCATGATACGGACTCCAAAATGACTGCCGAAACGTCGAGTCTCAAATTCTCAACGCGGTTTTTGCTGCATATACCCCTGTTTGATAACTACTTTCTCTACTTTTCGCGTGATTTACGCTATAAACTAAAAATTAACTAATAAACACTACATATCAAAATAGCAAAAAAAACTTACCAAAACTGCTTACGAGCAAATTAAGCAGATAGGCTAAAGTAAGTTGAACACCATATACAGTTCCTACTACCACTTTTTGGGGCCTTAACGAAAGTTTTGGTTCAACTAGACCTAATATTGATAATATTACACCCATGTTGATTACAAGAAAAATTAACTAATAGCAAACGTTATGTAAAATAACACATTTTGACAGACTCATATCTTTTTTATTTACTTCTTTTAGGTGCTAAAATAAGTAAGATTAATAGTAAGATACAATCTTATGCAGATACGTTCGTTGATTAAATATTAGTGTTGTATAAATTATTAACTGATAAGATATCAAATATGTGAAAACTAGAACGATATGGTAGATGTTGATACAAGGAATTTAAAATATTTTTGCATAGGCGGCACTAAAACAAAAAAAAATACCTTTGATTAAATGAAAGGCATATATAGAGCACTGTTTTATTAATTAAATCTTGTCCAAGTACTTTTGCTTCCTAGAGCATCTTTAGGGACATCTGAAATAAGCCAAGAAACGTTTTTTTTAATGAAGAAATTAATTAACTTCGATAAAAAATTCGAAGTTAATGGATAATAAAAGTTTGTTGTGATTAACGTTTTAGACTTACTTCGTCAAATTTTGGGCTATCCAACAATTGCAGAATGTCATAAACATAAAATTGAACATAAACCTACCCTATAGTTTATTTTTATGAACGAGAGAGTAATTAGCATAATTTTAACTGGTACCTCCGACCACTCCATGGGCGTGCTCAAGATTAATTGAAAAATTACTTTAAATAATTGTATCCATTACTATTACACAGTTCTTAGGAAGAAGATCTATCATTTGTTCGAACCATTCTTGAAAGACATCAGCGTTCATGTCTTCATGGTAGTCACCGTTACGAGTTGATTCAAAAGTTAATAAACCACCTTCAACAAAACCGTCTGAACTGCCAATGTGTACTATTATCAGCCTGCGTCCCTTTCCTGATAGTGGGTTTAAACCAGTAGATAAGTTATTTACAAAAGCGTGCCTTTGACTTGTAACAGTTTCACCCTGCCAAAATTTATTTGGTGTATGACCCTCGTTGATCCATGTTTCATCAAGATAAAATATTTTTCTTTTTTGGTTTCTCATTTCCTTTATGGTTCTTAGAAAATGTCTTCTCCATATGACAATATCGCTTATTTCTAATAAAATAGACTTTCTGGGATTCTTTTTCCAGCGGAAGCCTATTTCTTTTAAAAGTTTCCATAACGTACTTCGACTCATTTCTGGGTAATCCTTATCATCTCGAACTGAGACAAGAACTTTATCCAATGTTGGAAATTCTTGTCTAAACAAGAATTCATGCACTTTCCGTCGAAGTCCTTCTTTAAAATGATATTCTATTTGAAATTTTGATTTCCCTGGAGCATTACGTGGCATTTGAAAACTACCACATTTCTCTTCTTTAAAAACTCTGTAAATCGTAGATTTCCCAATACCAAGTGTACTGCTAACTAACTCAACGGTCTCATAAACACTTTCACATAAACGTTTGTAAATGATTTAAAGCAATTAAATATTAATGTTTTTTCATTAACTATTAAAGGACCAATTTTTCGGCGTTTGCACGGCACTTCCAAATTTTCCATAACACTAGTATACACAATAAACTGCACCTTGCAACTGAAGTACCTACTTTTAGTGAACTGTTGAGAATTTTGAATACGCCACTTGGACCTTCCTACAAAATGCAAAAACCCACTATCATATTTTCTGTGGAATAAGTTTAGAAGGTAATTATCTAGTCAATTACTGTCGTAGATTCCTGGAATTAAAGAATTAAATGTTTGATTGTTGAAACCCTTACTTCGTGGAATGCACTCATTTCAGATAAAATAAAACGTTTTATTTTATCTAAAGAATTAAACTTTATTTTGCAAATAGGTAGGTACTTATTAAACTTTTATTGGTTATATATAACCAATAAAATAAACATCTTACATTTCTTGCAAATTCATTAGTACCTGTTAACCTCCATCACTCCGACACTGGCAACCTTATTTAGGGATTAGTAACCCTCACAACTATTGTATTCTATTCTGCTCCAACCTTTATACCTGGTGGTCATACTCAATTTAAAATTGTTTTCCTATATACTTCTGTAAACTTGTTGACAAATATCTGTTTTTCATTGAGTCACCCGTATCAACAGTTTAGAGATTTGCATACATAATTTATTGTTTTATTACTCTCTCATATATAAAAATACACTATAAACAAGGACAAATAGTTTAAAATTACTTAAAAAATAGTGGAAACTCCATTCTTGTCGGCATCAGGTGAGAGAATGTCTCCCGGTATTAACGGAAATGTTAAGGTGACATTTGACATATGACAGCTTGGATGGTCAATCACAATCATGCAGATGTGATCTGCACATTTCAAAATTCTATGTAACTAAGCATTGACCAAAGGTCCAACTGACACTGCTATAGGAAATCAACTGTTGAAATATAACATATAGAATATTTTAACTAGATTGCATAATCCAGATCTCACACTTACACCTGTCTATAATACTTAGGGTTTAAGTTTGAGAGCAGCTGAAGTGGACATAAACTATGAATGCAAGAAAAGACTAAACAATCTATTAGATAGTGGGTGGTTGACTACAATAACAGGGTCTACCAGGCACTATCAATACTGTAGAAAAGAAGAAATCTGAATATGAAATTAAAATATAAAAAACCAAAAAACCAAAATTGAAAGCAGTGTATAAATGGTGTATAATTCAAGTAGTTCAGTTATATCCCCAGTCAATGGGAGAACTAAAATTAATATGTAAAAGCGTTTCTCAAGACCAACTGACCAACAGTGGGAGATGTTGAAATATACAACTGTGGAGATGGTATATCTAAATTACGCAGAGGTATGGAGAGTGTAATTAACTCCAACTATAGATTAATTGAACCTGGGCACAGTATAGTGCTTTAAAGCACTATACTGTGACCTGGGCAAGCTAGTTTTGTAAATTGTTGAAATATAAAATAGTAATGTTGATCAAAGTATGAAATTAATAAATGCTTATTGGGTATACTCAGTGCAGGAAGTCTAAACAGCCGAGCTGGGTCAACTACTTGATGCTTTCATCAAGTCCTCGTAGACACACCTGTCTCAGGACTAGCAACTTCACGTGAAGTCATACGTCGCCATGTTACCAAGTCTACTGGTAACTGTAACATTATAATACATAATAACACATAATGTAAACTAAATTTAAACAAACAATTTTTAACGGGTTTTTACCCACATATTTAGTGGCCACATACATGTATACCTAGACACTGATGATGGAATATGGATTCCGAAAACGTGTTGTGATATAGCCCGTAATTTGGGTTTTTAAATTATATATCTTTTATAAAGGATTTTAATAAATTTTTTTATATATGGTATATAGCCAACTACAGGAACTTAGATTCCTTGTGAATTTCTTATTATTTCTAGTCGAAAGTCATAAAGAGACAGTTTTGTTCTAGAATATTTGTTAAATAAAAAATAAGAGTTTACTAAAATCACTTGTAGTATATGTATACCCAATTTTGTCTACCAGCGAAGGGTTTCTCTTTCGAAAGAATAGTATGATAACATTTGATCTTTGCGATCAACACCACTCATATTTTTATTATATTCGGCGATTGGAAGAGGTTTAAGTTTTTTGTTTTCGTTTGTTCTCACAATCTACCATAACATTGCTGAACTCAGTGGATATATACATTACTTCCCGTTTATCGACCCATTTGCCAACAACAACGCCGTTTTTATATTTTGCTACTGACTTGCCTTTTTTAACTTGGCTTTAGAAATTTCTACTGGATTTCCTTGTCTTCTTCCCAGAATAGTTCCTGTACAATATGTTTTGTTCTTCATAAGTGTTTCGGAAAGGTCCACACTCATGTAAAAATTGTCCATAAACAACGAGTGACCTGCATTTAGATGTTTGTGCATCAATTCCATGACAACTTTTTTTGAATGGTCTGTTCCGGCGGTAGTATCAAATTTACCAGCATAAACTTTCATATTTTAAACTAATGAATTTTTATACCAAATTTATGGC
The DNA here is from genome assembly GCA_918026665.1 of Diabrotica balteata. Lineage (NCBI taxonomy): Eukaryota > Metazoa > Arthropoda > Insecta > Coleoptera > Chrysomelidae > Diabrotica > Diabrotica balteata. The sequence goes on from OU898277.1 coordinate 46,239,612, forward strand.
ACTTGTTTTTAATATACATTCTAAAACAGAGACGACCACGCCATAAAACTACTGATTTATCAAGGGAGAGATTTTTATCAGGCCGAATTTTGTACGGCTTGTTCTCTATAACTTCTCCTACCTCTGGATTTTTGACAAAGTGCGGACACCTAAGAATTAACAAAAAACGGTCTTTACTCATATTTTATGGGAAACACTTTACATTAAAAAGACTATCAGTTTTCCTCTGTTGGTTTTCCATGTCCCAATGCGTAAGAGTAGCCCAAAAAATTTATGTAATTCTTCGTTAATGAGTGGTTTCCAATTTGTTACTCTAGATCTTTCTGTAACACACGATAGAAATAATTGTTCAGCATAAAGATTCGTTTCTGTCACTATCAGCTCAAAAAAAAGTTTCATCCGCCAGAAAACGAAAGTAATCAAAAGGTGTCTTACTTTGTGGTGACTCTACCAACAAGTTGCAATATCCAATAAACTCAAATTGTTTCATTCCATCATGATCATTTTGCCATTCATGTGTATTGGGATGTATTTGTTTTCCGATGAAATATATTCATCTTCACTATCTGATTGTGTTACAAAGTATTCAAGTTCTTCTTCTGTTACTTTTTTTGGGTTTTTTACGGATATTTTTTACGTTTTGGCTGAGAACAACCTGGCTCTGCGTTCTCCATCATTGCAATAGTTAAAAACGTATCAGAATAAAGGGAAACAACATAAGTGACAACTGTGACGTAACTTCCGTTACCTGATGCTACTCTTAGATGCTGATGTAGCAAATAAGCGCACAACTGTCGTGCTAATAAAATATCATACTATAAATAGAAGTCATGTTTAAAACGCGGATCCGCGCCGTTAGCACCGAGGAATGAATGTTTTTTTTATTTAAACATAGAGAACCCACATCAACCACCAAGGGTTATTAGTGGGGGTACATACACAGTAGTACAGTTTGATAAATTAAAATTTATTATAAATGTTTATGTCTTTTAGAAACTGCAATAAATCCGAGATATTTGTCGTAAGTGCACTTCTCAGGTTTTCACTAATTCCTCGGAATGTTCTCTGAGGTTGGAACTGCGGACAGTCGACTATCAGATGCTTCACGGTGAGTTGAGTAGAGCAGTAGGTACACATCGAATCTGGTTCTTTATTTAGAAGGTATTGGTGTGTTAGTATTCTGTGGCCGATTCGAAGACGATTTACGATTATTTGATCTCTTCTTTTTTCTTGTTGTGGTAGGCTGGCGTCTACTCGAGGCTTTATTGTTTTCAACTTAGTCTGTTGCGTCCCAGGTTGCTTGCCATTAATTTATTATATGATTCATGGACTGTCGTTTATGGTCGGTGTGGGGATATTTAGTAATTTCTGGAACATTTTCATTTCTGATGGATTTTAATGGCAATTGATCAACTTCCTCATTGCCTTTAATGCCAATGTGTGAAGGTATCCAGATAAATGTAACCTTTTTATTTATATGTTGTAGTGCATTAAGTTCATTTCTTATATTTTGTGCAATAGGATGGCTAGGGAAAAGTTCATTGATTCCATGAATTGCGCTGAGTGAATCTGTGATGATTAAAATATTATTTTCAGTCGTTGAAGAGGAGTTTTTGATAGCTTCTATATCGCTGTGGTTTTCCCGGTGTAAATGCTGCAGTGCTATGGAATTCTAATGGCATATTTGTAATCCTTATTTGTGAAGATTGCGGAATGGATATTTTCAGTTTTTGAAGCATCTGTGTATATTATGTGGTGATTTGGATACTTCTCCATAATTTCTTTGAATGCATTAATGATAAGGTTAGGATTTGTGGTATTTTTTGAGTACTGTGTTAAAGTTAAATCGGTGATAGGTAAGGGGGTAAGCTATGGAGGGAAGTCTAATTTTGTGGTTATGGATAATTTGAATTCATTGCAATTGAATCCTTTTTGATTGATTCATTCCCTAAAGGGTTTGTCTTTATATTGTTTGTTTCTATACAAATTGGATGTAGGTGCGTTAATAATCTCAGAATATAATGGGTGCTTTTTATTGGAAGATATTCTTTCTGGATAATTTAAACTAAGTAGATGTCGTCTTAGATGTAAGATCAAGAGGGGGTAATCTTGATATTACCTGTAAGCTGCTTACAGGACTGGTTCTGAAAGCACCGACGGCTAATCTTAGAGCTGTTGTTTGAATTGTGTTAAGGTTTTTTAGGAATATTTATTTGCCGTATCGGAGCATATTGCACCGCAGTCCAGTTTACTGCGGATAATTGATTTGTAGAGGTTAAGCAGAATACTAGAATCAGCTCCCCATATATTACTGGATAGAATTTTCAGCAAGTTTATTGTATTTTGACAAGTTAGTTGTACTGATAGTTTATTTAGAGAAATATACAATTATTATTGCAAAAATGGACAAACAAATTACAAATTTTGTTGTTTCTAAACAACTCAGTTGGATAATATCAACCGTAGGACTCTAATGTCCTTTTTTTAGAGCAGGGCTGTGTATGTTTCATTAATAAAGTGAAATCCTCTAATATCGATCTCGTGTCACAACTTTTTTAAAATATATTTACAACACGTAATCTGGTTGTTAGACCTTTCTATGTGGCTAGTTTCAACTACTTTTAAGATGTTTTCACTGATACTGGTCTAGTATGACCGAAAACGTTCTGAAAATGCTTTTGGATAATTTAAATTTTGTAATAAATTTAGACCATTTGACATCAGAAGTTTTTACTTCATTGTAAGATTTTTAAACTACATATGCTAACAGATACTAGTGTGATTTTTCCTTTTAATTTCTTAACTTCTTAATTTTTTTATTTTATAAAATTGATTCTTTAAATTTGCCGGTATTGGCATAAGAATAAAATAGAAAAATTAAACACCTGTATCTAAATAAATGCACGTTCATGTTATGTATTTTAAAAGTATATTTACATAAATGTGTCCTTCCGAGGTAAATATTATAACATTAATACAAATATTTAAAAATGAGAAAAATATAACAAAAGCAATTTTATGTTTGCTTGATGTAAAATATTATCCTACCATTAGTATTCCTACCTAATACTTAAAAATGTTAGATTGGAGTTAATTACGTTGGATCCTATAGAAGCTATTATCACGCAATCAATTCAATTTATTTCTTATATCTGACACAACCAATGAAACCAAATCTTATAAAAGAGAATACATCATCTATAAGTCATAAATTTAGAACTAACTTATGTTTAATTTTTTTTAAGTTAGTTCTAAATTTATGAGTAAACTTACGTACATATGTATACAATAACATCAGAAGTATAAAGCGAAACGTCTTCTATAAACTTATGAAGTAGTTGACTTCTGTTTTTTATTTTGCCAACCTGAATGACCGAATAAATCTCTGAATTCACTAGTTGAATACTTTATTAATATAAATTGACGGTCGTAGTTTTTACTATATATATATATATATATATATATATATATATATATATATATATATATATATATATATATATATATATATATATATATATATATATATATATATATATATATATATATGTATATATATATAAATGTTGAAAATGTTATCAAAATATTTTTCTAGGTACATCGTATATCGAATTAGGATGGTATAGATAATCAGCTGATGGCAGTGTATAATAATCTAATATTAGAAGAGCCGTCTCTGGAAACAGCTGGGTTGGGATGGCGATGGCATCTCTATCGACCCAAAACTCTTCGATGCGATACGATGCGGCGGTGGTCTAGACCGCACCGGCACTGCCACTACCACCTCCACCACCACCGCCACCGACAAATTTATTATAATGTTGCTTATACATCCCCTACGGCACGTTACATGCTCCATATTCAATTTAAATTCATTAACTTTTTTCCTCAATCTACAGGGGTGGATGTCAATGGCTCGTAAAAACTAAGTACACAAAGCAGGATACGCCGGGACGAGATTCATTTATCCGTTTCTTTACAGAAGGCAAAAAATGTTAATGCTTTGTTTATAATTAATAAAAACAGTCTACAAAACTAAAGAAAGTTTGTAGGCTTCATTATGACAATTAGCATATTCTTTAAAATGGACATTAAGAGAAAGATATTTAAAATTATGTTAATTACATCATAAACTTCTTTTTCAAGTGCCATCTCCTCGACGGAGGTCGCCAATCATCATAGCTATTCGGACTTTGGAGACGGATGCTCTGAAAAGTTACAATTGAAGTTTATTAACGTTTCAACTTCGACGCAACAGAAGATAATAACAAAGTTTCAGAAATTGAAGACTGGCTTTCGTAGAAATCAAGAATGCAATGAGATTTTAGAATAGAATGCAAGGGGGATCCATGTAAGGAGGATCGCTCTAAAAAGTGCCTTTAAAGCGACGCAAAGGAACTTGCCATATTTTCCAGAACATAAAAAACTACTGATAACGAGATTGTTAATAATCTTGCTAAAGAAGAAGCTAGTACTCCCTTAGCGGACCAGCACTACTCTGCGGTGTTCCAAAACGTCGCATTGTAGAAGATATCTTAAAATATTAAAAGCAACTACAGAAAAATTATTCCAGGCGAAAAACAAGAAAAAATATTTCTGCTCGCTAAGCAAAAGTACTCTGAGAGTTGCGGAAAACTGAATTCCGACTAATGTGTTGTCACTGAATGCTGCTAACTCAGATACTATATCCGTAAAATAGAAAAAGTTGACAGATCAATATGCACATGAGAATCGAAATCTTCAAATGTGTAATCAGTACTGGATAAAACTAGACTATATTATTATTATTATAGAACAGTTATTTATGAAATGATTTTTATGATTACTTATATAATGCCATACTTATATATTATATAAGTATGGTATCATTTTATGGTAATGAAGGTAGGAAATTCAAATCATTACAAAAGTCAAAACTACAAAGAAATAAAAATAAAATATTAGAAGAATGTTTGGAAGAAAAAGAATTGGTACTTACTCTATACACAATACACAAAAAAAATGTGTGTGTTTTTACTTTATTTTTGATGTTTTTAACTGTTTTTTTATTTCATAGTTTTTGTTTACTAAACAAGATTTGCTCAATTTTTCCAAGAAGAAATCCTGGCGATTATGAACACATAGTTTCGATTACTACCCCGTAGACTGTAGACCTGGGGGTCACCCAAGATAATGAACAAAATTGTATTAGAAATCAGATCGACTTAGTACTTAACCCATCTAAGATTTAAAAATTTCATTATAAGCGTTAAGACTTACCCTGGAGCAGATGTTCTATCAGACCAATTTTCTTGTCTCAAAAATGAAACTGAGGGTAAAAAAGATGATAAAATCCAAAAGTTCTAAGGTGAGTACTCAATTGTAAATTCTGCCTTTCGTTTCTTTCCCGATATTTTTATTTCTCCATATTGTTTCATTGAGTCAGTCTGCGGCTGGGGCTTCAACTGATATAAATGAAGAAATGACAAAACTTAACATTAGAAATAAAAAAACACGGAGAATGTGAACATTATGTGGATCAAAATCAAAGTTTTTGTTATAAAAGCTCAAAACGAAACACTACAAAAAAAAAGGAAGAAAGCCGAAAACCTTGGATGACTCAATAAATATTGGAATACATGATTTCCAATAAATTGCATTACAATTACATTAAAAATAATTACAAAGAAGAAAATATAAAAACAAAAACCGAGACATATACAGACACAAATATAAATTAATTAAGAACAATAAGAGAGGCCAAGGAAAAATGTATGATGGAAACACGTAATGAAATGAGGAGTTGCAGAAAAAAACATGATCATTATAAGTTACATAAAAAAGTTGGACAATTATCTGGAAAATTACGAACAAATACACCTAACCGATTAATAGACAAAAATAAAAACCTATTAATGACTTCTTATTCTTCTTCTCTTTCTTTTTATAATAGAAATGCTCTGTCTGCTTTTCAATGTGCCTCCAGTAAGTTGTCATTGTATCGTTTTTGTGGTTTTCCTACTGAGCGTCTTCCTGTTGGGGAACCATCTCTTGCGGTCTTTACAACTCTATTTGTTGTCATTCATAAAAAGCCTTTTTACAATACAGAACACAACAAACACAACAGGCAAATGATCACAATAAACAAATCAGAAACTAAACGAATGCTTTAGTTAGACAAATAAAAAGTTAACACTGGCAGAACTTCTCAAAACAGATGAAACACGACTTCTACGGACACAAAATGAAATATGGAGAATGATCAGAGGACAAATAAAAGAGATGAACGAACTAATCAAAACGAAACACAATCAGAAGAAAACATGGGCAGACTACTTTCGATCCCTATTTGCTAAAGGTGACATTAAGGAAATTAAAAAATAGAAAATCACCAGGAGATGACAGAATACCGAATGAACTTCTAAAGTACAGATGACAAGAGCTGACCAAACAACTATTAAAACTAATCTAAAAATAATACAACAAAACAGAATTCCTCAAGAATGGAGATCAAGCATCCTAATACCTCTCTTTAAAAAGGGAGACAAATCGTATCCGGAAAACTATAAAGGAATTAATTTCTTAAACACAACACTAAAATTAACAACCAACGTGATAACAAATAAACTGAATAAAATAATAACACTAGTAGAACAACAACAAAGTTTTAGGTCGGGAAGACCATGCATCGACGCTATATTTATAATGAGAGAAGTGCCAGAGAAACCATTAGAATACAACAAACCGACATATGTATGTTTCGTGGACCTTAAGAAGGCAATTGACTGGGTCAAATTTAAAGGCGTTATCCACTTATTCTATGCAAGAGAGATATCTCTAGGAATAATCAAACCGATCGAAAATCAAAACGACCAAAACGATCTACCAAAACAACACAATAAAAGTAAAAGTGGAATAAGAACTAACCGACCATATTGAAGCTGGCAGTGGGATAAGACAGAGAGATTGCCTGAGTCCTCTTTTGTTAGATCTGGTAATGGATAAAATAATAAAAAAAGTAAGAACTAAAAAAGAGAGAGGACAAGAAGCATGTTAGAAACAGCAGAGATGAAAACACTTAGAACTATTGATGGCATGAAACTATGGGACAGAGCTGGAAGTACAGATATAAGACGTAAATGTAAGATGGAGAACATCAAGAACTGGGTAAGAAATAGAAGAGTAGAATGAACCGATCATATAAGCCGAATGACAACAAATAGAGTAGTAAGCACGGCAAGAGGCGGTTCCTCAATAGGGAGACGATCAGTAGAAAGATCACGAATACGATGGAACGACAACTTACTGGAAGCACATTGAAAAACAGAGAGAGTCATGTCTACATAAATCTTAAAACCTTTATTCTACTTTTATAAATATCATTACTTCTTCTTCTTTGATTATCGTGAACAAGTTTTAGGCGGGGGTAGCTTCCATGACGATTTGCCGATATCGTTCTCGATCTTGCGCGGCATGTAATAATTCATCTGCTGATAACCCAGTCCATTGACGAAGGTTTCGGAGCCATGAGTATTTCTTCCTACCAATTCCTCTTTTTCCGTAGATCTTTCCATTGAGTATCAACTGTTTTCTCTTTTTTATTATCTTTATTACGTCACCTTCACCTTGACCTACTCTGTTCAAGACTTCTCTGTTTGAAATGTGTTGAACCCATGATATTCTGAGCATTCTACGATATAACCACATCTCGAAGGCTTCTAATTTGTTCATTATGTTAACCTTTATAATCCAGGTTTCACATCCATACAGTAATACAGGATACACATAACATTTTAGGAACTTTATTCTCAGCTGTAAGTTCAGCTGAGAATTGCTCAGAATAGATCTAAGTTTCATATATGCAAATTTGCATATTGCAATTTCTATACGAGTTTTAATTTCTTCATCCGGATTTAGTGTCTCGTTTATCCAATATCTTAGGTAATTAAAATGGTTAACTTTTGCTATCGGTTCATTATTGACAGTTAGTTGTATAGCGTCGAGGTAATTTACTAACCACAAGTAAATTTGTCTTTGTTGTATTTATGCTTAGTCCGTTATTAGAGCATTCTCTAGTGACTCGATCTATATCGAATTAAAGATCTTCGATACTTTCAGCCATGATCGCGGTGTCATCTGCATGTCTGATGTTGTTAATAGTTTCTCCCCCGATTCGAAATCCACATTGCCCTTCTAAGGCTTCGTTAAAAATTATTTCTGAGTAAACGTTTTGTAAGTACTGTTCTGAGTAAAACATTGCCCGTAAAATTGTGGCAATACACAACCCTGTCTAAACCTCTTTGAATACAAATTTTGTCTGTTTCTTTGCCGTCTACCAGAATAGAAGCTTCTTGCTTCCAATATAGATGTTGTAAAAGTCTCAGATCTTTATCATCCAGTCCAATCATTTCTAGATATTCAAACAGCCTACCATGTTGAACCCTATCATATGCCTTCTTAAAATCTATAAAACAGACGTAAATTGGTTTCTGTACTTCCTATGATCGTTGAAGTAGTGTTAAGATTGAGAACAAAGCTTCCCTTCATCCTTGATATCATTGCTAATTTATAACAATTATTTGTTTTCAATCATTTGACATATTATTTTTCATTGAAACAAGAAAAATTTTCAATTTTTACTTAAAATTCTTATAATTCATTACAAAACATTACAATCTAGTTTCTTCTTCATATTTAAATAATTTGTTTTAGGGATAACTTATCGATTGAACATACTTTGACTTTCAGTCAATTTTCAATATATTATTCATTATGATGCTATGGAAAGAAAGATTTAAAAAATCTTAATTTTTGGAGAATCTTTGATACATGTCTTCTTTCATTATGAATTTTGATGAATTTCAATTCAGCAATTTTTCGATAATTAAAAAATCTTATTTTTCTAATGACATATGTCAATTGCCATCTTTGAAGAATCATTTAAAAGCTGGCATTCGATTTTCCCCAAGCTATCTGTTTGGTATAGTATCCACATAAATGGAGAGAAGCTCAGTCATTTGAGATTTGCAGGTGACATCGTCCTTATAGCCGATCGTATGGATGATGCAATAATAATGTTTGAAAAATTATATCGCGCTTTCTTGGAGGTCGGACTAAAGATTAATATGAACAAGACGCAAATAATGACTAATCTGGTGCTAAATCGAAAAACGTGGAAAACTATGAATATAATAAGAAGGGGGTCACTACAGTAAAATCAAACATGGTAAAAGGGGGAAAAATAGACCAAGATGATGTGAACTGTGACTGTGGAGAAACAAAGAATATGGAACATCTTCTTACATGCAGAAACTGTCTTCATCGATGTACCCTTGAAGATTTGTGGCTCGCCAACAAAGATGGAACCAACGTAGGCCGATACTGGGCCGAAATTTTATGAATGACATGTCCGGATACGATAAAGTAAATTAAGTAAGATCAATCGAAATATTGCTGTTGATCAAAGGGATAATGTGCAGAGGGATAATCCCAAACAAAAAGATACGTCGTAGAAAACAAACAACAGACGCTATCGAAAAAATCGCGCCGTTAAAATGGAATTGGAAAAGGACATGTCGCCAGATTATCAGATAACCGATGGACAAAACGTATTTTAGAGTGGAGACCAAGGGAAGAAGCAATACGGAGCAGAGGACGCCCACCAACTAGATGGACTGGCGACCTGAAGCATGTTAGCAATAACGAGATGCAAGCCGCAAGACAGAGACAGATCGAATGAGCTGAGGCAGTCCTATGTCCAGCATTGGACGCATATAGGTTGATGATGATGATGATAATGAAGAATTGTATTATTTATTTTTGATGTTTATATATTTTTTAGTTTTAATATATTTTTTTTTAGTTGTAAATAAAATTAAAGAAGTTTACATAGGTACTCGTCGCGTAAATAGACTTTTCCAAATGTGTACTTTGTTATTAAATACCACAGCAATTTAGAAGAAGAAGTATTTAGAATAAGAATTTAAACAGATGATTCAATATTGTCATTAATTGAATGACATTTATGAAGACCTTTAAATTTTGACCGTTTGAGAATCGTTACGACTCGAATTCTAGTATCGATCTTTTATTTTTCTGTTTGTTTTACTACATATGTTATTGACAGATATTCTTTTAAATTTTTTACTTTTCATGTAATGCCTGTATTTGTTGTTGTTGTTTTTCATGTAGTTTTTAATTTAAACCTGCTTAGAATAAATATATGATGACTAGAAACGAACTGATGGATAATAGTAAATCGATGGGAAGACCGCTATTTCGTGGCACTACTTCAGTGATGTCGTTTTGTGGCACTATTTTTGTGACGCTCGCTCAGCAGTTTACTATAGAGAAAAAGTTATACAACGCTAGTATAGAAGCTTCGCTTTAAAAATATTGCCAATTGTAGATCGTCTGAATGACACCTGCTTGTTCTTCCAACTTATGTATTTTGTTATAATTAATTATTTTTCTATTAATATCTTTATAACCAAACATGTTACAAAAAATAAAAGTTTATATATGGCTAATATCCGTATTAGATAAAAAATTATTCTAGTTAAATAATGTTAAATTTACACAAAACTACATAATATTTACTAATGAAACAATATTGAATCATTTATCTAAGATTTAAAAAAAAAATACGGAATAAAAGTTTTTTCAATTTTATCGTACAAAGGTTTCATACAGTCCTAAACCTAAAACATATACGAATCTTGGGACAGTGAATTTTTGCGCCTCTGAAACCTTATTCTTTCCGTAATCAGGACAGCATTGTGTTGCGTTCCTTTAATCTCAATTCAACCTTATCTTTAGAGACGCACCACTGTTGTCCCATCTTTTGAGTGGTGAGAATAATTAGTTGGAAGAAGAAAGACACAGTAGATTTTATCTTAGCTACATAAGCACGTCTGTAAAAGATTCGTGGGAACAAGTAGGTATGTATTATTAAAAAATATATTTTTTAAACCGTTAAACCTATTCCGCATGCGGAAATAACGTTATAAGATACTAGTGATACCGATTCATATACAGAATGTTTGGCGAATTGTACTGTTGCGCCATATATACGACTTTTCAATAATTCATATATATGTATATATATATATATATATACATATATATATATATATATATATATATATTATAATATATATATATATTATATATAATATATATATATATATATATATATATATAAGGATCACTCAGACGAGTGGTGGGTTCTTATATCGGTCTCAAGGTGGAGAAATAAAAGACAAAGTTGATAGGCTACTTTATCTATTTTGAAGACGTTTCGCTTTCGAGTTTTGAAAGCATCATCAGTTCATCTAAAAAGTACAATATGAGAACCACACAATCATGGAAACGATGTTAATTGTTACATTAAAAAGACATGTAGCAGTCAAAGTTATTTACAATAATGTGAATGAAACTTAAGTAAATGGACATAATACGCTGATATTGTATAAATAATCAAGTAACTAACAACATATAGGAACTTATAAAAAATTAGCACAGCAAATGACCTTGAGATAACTCCATAGAAAAGAGTCGGGTGGCGGTAAATCTGGTGACCTCGGTGGCCACTCAATAGGATCGCTTCTTATAGCATCGCCTAATATTCCTGCCCAAACATTGAATTTTTTATAATATTGAGTGTGACTTTCTTTGAATCGATGACAGTTCGCAACACTTCAGCACCGACAGTTTTGTTTATTTACATTACCATTCAGGCTCTATTGCAAAATTTCCAAGGACCTCAATTAGGAATGCTTTATTCAGTAATCTTGGGGCATCCCTTTTTTATTTTGCACTGATCCCGTTTTTCTAAAGTTTTTAACTAAATCGCGGACGTATTCGTGACTTACATTTTTGTGGATGCCTTTCATGAAATATTTGAGCTGTTCGAAAATAACACTTGTTCGGGGAGGCAAATATGAAAATAACCTCCACGCGTTTCGGTATACTGTAAACCATCGTGACAACTACAGCTGAATGACGGAAATGATGGAAACTAATGACATTTAAAATTCTCAAATAAACCAAAAATTATTGAATCTCTCAGAACCCAAAAAGCAGATGTTTTTAACTTGTTTTGCAAAAACGGCAAATTAAGTTTTTACTTAACAAAAAAACTCCGACGAGCACTTATCATTAAAAATAATAGTCCGGGAGACAGCATTACAAATACAAAAGTCATAGTAAGCTGGCTGACATTAACACCCTGTATAATTATTAAACAAAAGTTATACAGGGTCATCAACAGAATTAACAGAGACCTCATTCAATTTTCCATTTAAGCCAAAGTTTCCTACTTATACTTAACTAAGCTACTTATTTCCACACCATTGCAAGTACCAACAAACTCTACACTAATTCTCCTTTCTTCATTTTTCATAGTCTTTTCATCCGGTATCTTACAATTTGGAATCCTATTCCTTCTTACGGTTCCTAAGCGGTGAATACCTTGTTTGGAAATATATACAAGGAGAGGTATAGAAGAGTAATAATTGTCAAAATAAAGCCCGTGACTCATATTCCTAGGAATAATTCTAGCCAACCTTACCACAACATTTGCAGTTGCTCCGGGAACAGGTTTAAAAGCAGGTCTCGTTTTTTGATCATTCTCTTGTCCTGTATATAATTCTACACGATACGCATATCCAGAGCTACTGCATAAGAATCCCATAAAAATTTAAAATCCCATTTATGTGGCTTGTTTGGTAGGTACTGCTTCATGTAGTGCCTAGTTTTAGTAGAACAAATTTGTTCATCGACGAACAGATATTGTTCCATTGGAATTCCATCTGCAAATGCTTCATTAAGGTGTTCAATTAGTGGTCTCATTTTATAAACTCTATCGTAGTTTGGATTGGTACAGGATAAGGCATTCTCATTATTATTGAAATGTAAAAATTGTCCAATTTTTTCGTACCTGTTGACTGACTAGCACTTTTTATTTTCTCAGAGCCAATTTTTTCTGACCAATATGTCTTTGTATTGGGCAAATGAACAAGGGACGTATATATTGTAATTCCAATTAAGACGGGTAGCTCTTTCGAAGCGACAGACTCAGTAAAACACAGGTTGAAATAAAAATAAATCTATTAATTCTAACGTATGTACAAACAAAAAAACAAAATATATTCTATATCCCCACCTGGATCCCAAGAGAGTGAATTCCCTAGCGGACGGTTGTAAAAGAAAAAAAAATATTAATAACAAAAAATGAAATACGCGAATTCGATCGCACGCAGACTTATACTCGCTTCCACAGTCCGGTGGAAGCGCCGAACGTTCTCGCAATCAAAATATTCGATTGTGCAGATCCACGTTATACTCTGAGTCAGAGTTGACGGTAATGTTCAATCCACGATACCCACGAGTTTTGCTTGATTAAGGACAAAGTATAATCCTCACTGCGGAAGTCTCTCTGTCCGGGTTGGCTCGCAGATTCAATACACTAGCGAGCCAGGGAGCCTAAAGCGTTAGGCACAAGACTTCTTTAATTCCGCTAGTCGTTCGCTTTAAATAGCCGCTCCGGACCTCACCTCGTCGTCTCGTCGTCTCGTCGTGGAAACGGATGCGTGATTATCGACACTCCCACGGTTCGAACTGTTGAACGTTCAGCACGCCGTTACACAATAAACTGCTTTATGTCACATAATGACGGTACTAGATTTTGATTTGATACAAGGCAGCGACAAGCCATACGTATTTCGGCCTCTTTAGGTCAAAATACGTATCAAAATATAGTTGTTATCAAAAATAACTATGTACAGACATAACTACGCCATCTAAGAACAAACAGAGAAATCATAGGATTTCTACTTGGCGATATCGAATTCAAATCTCAACCACCGTGCTTTTTACAACTTGCAAAGCAAACAGCTTGATGAATAAATCGGCAAGGGAATCTAAGATTGCATTCCAAATGCCGTTCATCATGGTCAAAATTCGTAGTGAATTCAAGCTGTTTGCTTTGCAAGTTTTAGAAAGCACGGTGGTTGAGATTTGAATTCGATTTCGCTAGGTAGAAATCGTATGATTTCTCTGTTTGTTCTTAGATGGCGTAGTTACGTCTGTACATAGTTATTTTTGATGACTATAATCTACGACGGGAAAAGATTTTGTTTCGATACGGAGTAGTGGCTATACCATACTGAGGAGACCTAAAGAGGTCGAAATAGGTATATGCGGCTTGTCGCTGCTCTGTATCGAATCAAAATCTAGTATCGTCATTATGTTTTATTTCTTTACTTGGTTTGGAGTACCATAAATTGAATTCACTACGAATTTTGACCATGATGAACGGCGTTTGGAATGCAATCCTTGCCGATTTATTCATCAAGCTGTTTGCTTTGCAAGTTTTAGAAAGCACGGTGGTTGAGATTTAAATTCGATTTCGCCAGGTAGAAATCGTATGATTTCTCTTTTTGCTTTATGTCACTTCGTGTAATATTCAGTGGTTTGTTAGGATTCTGCTGTATGGCATATAAATTCGACTCCTCCACAATTTTGTCTAAAAGGCTATGTGTGAAGAATAAATTAAAAATATTCATAGTGACTTTCTAGTTGTAGGATATGATTTGGAAGACTCTGATTTCCTCTAAATTTTAGTTGTTGTTCGGATAAGTTCAATTGTTTTTTCGCCATATACCTAATGTCTAAAAATAAAAAAAACATCTAGTATTTTTAATCACAAATTGATTGTAAAATAAGTATACCTTTGTCCTTGGGGTAAACCAGAGTTTCTGGAGGTCCTCCTCTACAGTGCTATTAACTATATTATTGTCTACAACATTCTCATCCATTTCGTTCACTGGTTCAGAATCCTCATTATCACACTCATCATATGTACCAACTTGTTCGTCAGGTAAGAAATGTGGATCGACAATAGCATCATCATCATCATCATTAAACCCATCTTCGCTATCCCAAAGCCAATCTATTAAATCGGCAAGTTCCTTCTCAGTCAGCGGCATTTTATCTTTCCAACTCATGATGTTTCATCTCAAAGATAAAATTTACTAGATATGCATGATGTTGTTTGTAAACAACAACAACAAAAAAACATCATTATGAGAAAAATATGCGCAGTACTGTATACCGCAAGACATCATGCATTTCACTTACCTTATTAATAACACGTAAAATCTCAAATTACCTTGTTAAAACTATTAAGAACAATCTGAAGCACGTGTCAGTGTCTAATCGTGTACACTACCTAACTAAGAAGACAAAATATTGGTAACCAACACCATCTATGATTGTTTAGTCTACTTACGCTGATTATTACTGCATTGTTAGTGAACAACGTCATGCACAAACTGATTCATCTTTATCTGCTATTAAAATAAATGTTTATTTTTAGTATGTTGTTTTTAAACAACATGATGCAGCGAAGGGTTAAAACTCTTTTTCTTTTAGCATATTATTATATTTATTTAATTTTATTTAATTTTATTAAATTTTTTATGTAGCCACAAAAATTTTTTTTATCAAATTTTCTTTGTTTTTTGTTAGATCTATATCTTCTTTTCTCAAATTTTGGTATAAAATTAAGACGCTCTTTTCAAATGCCAACTCAGACAATTTAATTTGACTAATTGTCCAACATCAGTAAAATATCTAAAATTAGCAGTGTAATCATAATTTTCCATTTTCTCTTTCGTTGCTGATCTTGTCATTTTAAAACGTTTGATATATCAATTAGAATGATAAACGAGATTTTTATACGGGTCGTTTTAAGCGTATCAATTAGAAAACTGTAAATGGAGAAGCGAAGGAAGTATTTTTTCTATAGATTCGTTATGTCGTTGTTGCGCGTGTTATATCTGCCATGTGCACATTTATTGAATTTGCTTTTATTTGCTTAATGTGCACAGGCTTGGTCATTCTATGAGCCAGTAATATCTGCTATGTGCTACAAACTTATTTTTGTAAGGCATTAAAACGAAATTCAAATCTGTCATGTGAGCCCGGAAAAAAGATTTAATGCTATTACCATAGATAAATAATATAATAGTAGAAAGCTATTACATATTAGTTTTATAGTTCCCCCATTGGCTTGAGGTTTAACTGAACTACTTGAACCATACCCATTTACACACTGCTTTCAATTCTGATCTAATTTTAATATTTCAATTTCATAGTCAATTTTCTTCTCGTTTTGCAGTATTGAGAGTGCCTGGTAGACCATTTTATTGTAGTCAACTACCCAGATCGTTTGGTCTATTTCTTTCATTCACACTTTATGTCCACTTCATTTAGCCTCAAACCTACAACCTTGTTATTACAGACGGGTGTGAGTGTGAGATCTGGATTATGCAATCCAGTTTAAATCAAAATATTCTATATGTCATACTTCATCAGCTGATTTTTTCAGTAGTAGTTCTAGTTGGACCTTTGGCCAATGACAACTTATACAGAATTTTAATATTTGCTGATCACAGATCCATAACATTGACTGCCTATCAAAGTTGTCATATGTCACATGTCACCGTATCATTTCCGCTTAGATCATTATCCCTCCAGATACTGACAGAGAATGTAGCGTAGAAGTAATTTTAAACTGTTTGTCCTCCTTTTAGTGTAGTGTTTTGTACAATTTTATGTTAATTTTAATGTTTCCACATTCTACGCTTGCCGGATAGTTCACATTTTGACGAAGTAAGTCTAAAACGTTAATCTCAAAAACTCTTTTTTTCATCCATTAACTTTTTTATGTTCATGTTTATGTTCAATTTTATGTTTAATTTTAAGTTTATGAGATTCTGTAATTGTTGGATAGTCCAAAATTTGACGAAGTAAGTGTAAAACGTTAATCACAAAAAACTTTTATCATCCATTAACTTCGAGTTTTTTTATCGAAGTTAACTAATTTACTTCATCTAAAAAACGTTTTCTTGGCTTATTTCAGATGCCCCTGAAGATGCTATTTTAAGCGAAAGTACTTGGGCTAGATTTAATTAACTTGTGCTCGATAATAGCCTTATTTTCAAAGTTCATTTATTCGAGCATTCAACCTCATTTCACTTTTAAAAAAGTTTTAAATCAAATGTTTTATACATAGATACTGAAGTGTTTTACTTCTGTATGAGGTTTTAAAAGATCTATTGTCTATGACAAGATTCGAGAATGGAAGTTTTTAGGAAGAGAAGAGACGAATTTAAGCCTAGGTCTAGAAAGCTTTTCATTGGTGTTTTGAAAGATGAAAACATCGTAATTCATTAGCCCAGGAAGATCAGTGTAATATATGCTTGTTCAAAAGCTAGTTCTTGTAGATAAAATACATTTTAAAAGCATATTAAAATGAAAGATAAAGCTAGAGCTGCCAAGCGTGAAGCTGAAGAAAGTGCTAGACGTCAGAAACTGGTGCTCGTGATGGACATGCAGATCTGGCATCTAAGATGTACTATAAACAAAAGTTACAAATCCATAATTTTACCATCTACGAAATAAATGATAGTAATGTTACCCTGTATGTATGGCATGAGGTTAATGGTGCCGTAACCAGTAATGAATTCACTTCTTACATAAATCATTTCATCTCAAACTTAGATGGAGGTTATAAACATGTAACCTTAATTTTAGGTTGTATTTATTAAAATCAAAATAAACTTTTAGCTTCTGTCTTAAGTGATACTGCAAAATCTAGGAATATTATTATTGAACAATTATACCTGGAAAAGGTGCATACTACACTTGCGGAATCGCGATAGCGTCAGTTACTGGTATGAAAATGTTAAAAGCTCTTACTTAAACGTTGACTCCCCACTTTTTAGGTTTTTTGGTAAGTATTGCTTTATACCTAATTTTCCTTTTAGTGGAATAATTTGCTCATTAACTAACTGATTGGTATTCTTCTGGATCTGTGGCACCTAAGAAGATTTTCTGAATTTTATCCAAAAATGATCAGATTATTCTCAATTTGTATATAAAAACCTCAAAATAGATTCAAATCTATTAACAAGCATAGCATCTACAATAAGGTCCATCCTCAGGCCATTATCACTTGACCAGTAAAGCCGTATTCTAGGATATCTGGTGTATGGAATCACTAAATTTAAGCCCAAGAAATCATGTGTAAGACCAAAATTTAATTTATTTTTTTGGCGAGCTTATAAATTGGTCTGTAGGAGGATATCATCCATTATGTCTGCAGTCTGTCATTAATCTACACTCGGAGCACATTTTCTAAGAATCTCTAAAAGATATTGATGAAGGTATCTCAATAAATGAAGTCAATTTCAATACCCTGCGGTATGCAGATGATACAATAGTGTTTTTCAATACCATGCAGAAGGGCTGCAAAACTTAATAAACAAAATAACGGAAACAAGTAGAAAATATGGGCTGGATGTAAACACCAGCAAAACCAAGCTAATGATCATCAGCAAGGAAAACATAACTGGAGCAAATCTGTATGTGAACCAAATGAGAATTGAACGAGTCTCACAATACAACTACTTTTTAACTATAATCAATGAGTCGTGAGACAATACCCAAGAGATTAAATGTCGTATCGGAAAGGCAACGAGTGCATTCTTGACTATGAGTTTTGTGTTCAAGAGTCATGATCTCAGCCTAGAAACAAAAATAAGGCTCCTTAAATGTTATGTGTACTCCGTGCTTCTGTACGGAGTAAAAACGTGGACATTGAAGGCGTAAACTCTATCAAAACTTGAGGCTTTTGAGCTATGGTCATACAGAAGGATCTTGAAGATACCATGGACAGACAAAGTCACCAATGAAGAAGTACTGCGGAGGATGAACACAACTTGGGATTTGGTCAACATCGTAAAAGGCCGTAAGCTGCAGTACTTGGGCCATATAATAAGAAATCAAGGTAGATACGAGCTACTTCAATGCATTTTACAAGTTAAAATGAAAGGAAAAGGGACCCCAGGACGAAGAAGAATATCCTGGCTTGCTAACCTGAGAGCATGATATAGAAAGACCTCAACACAGCTATTTCGTATAGCAACCAACAAAGTCATCATAGCCAGAATGATCGCCAACGTTCGGAACGGACAGGCACCCTAAGAAGAAGAATGTCTGCGGTGAACAGTGATAAAAAATAATCACTGGGATTGTTTCCTTAAACATGAATATTTTCTGTTCCTCCAAACTGTGGCAAAGTTTATGCGAAAATATGCTGAGCTAATGGAATGTCATCTTCACTCATATCATCGTCACTGTTTTCTGGCTGTATTTCTTCTAAGTCACTTTCAACAATTTGGTCTTCAGCCATATCGTTATCGAGTGAATACGTCTCTTCGTCATTGTAATCAGATTCCAAATCTAAACCTTCTGGTAAATCATAAATAATGTTATCATTATCAATACTTATAAATTCTTTATTTTCTGGTAAACATAAACATGTTTCATCCCTATTGTCGTCTTCATAGGCAAAAAGTACTTTCTGAAATAGAATAAAATTTCCCATTGAAGAAGTAATATTATGTCAATAAATAAAATTGATTTATTTCCACTAAAATAATATAGGTAAGTAGTAAGTACATAAAAAATGCTCTCGAAAATTACTAAATAAATAATAAATCTTTGACAAGAAAATAACAAAAAATATGTGAACAAGAAACCTACTACCTCTTTGAAAATTATAGGGGAACCTGGCCCAAAATGACATACTAGGGTAAAATGACACATCCGGTGTATCTCTAACTTGGCAACATGGCTATGCGCTAAGAAGTTTTATACAAGAGTATCACGTGGTGCATAATTGATGTTCCAACGAGCGTCGCGATCAGTTCAGTCGTTTACTTGTTAAAAGGTGGTTTATGCTTTATTGAGTACCAAAATATTTTGGTAGGCGACGTATACTTCGCTATAAAACGTTTAAAACTTTAAAATTTTATATCTCTGTTAGTCCAGGTATGTATTGTTATTCATATTAACAGAAACATTACGTTTGGAAGCTTTGTTTGTTTAAACAAAAAATTTATTGTAAAAAATATAAATACATATAAATTTTAATAATAATATGGTAGGTAGAATATTAATGTATGGTATTTTTCTTTTTTAGTATGGTGGGACACTACGAAAGGAAAAGTACACGCCAGTCTTGGGATCCAGTACAAATGCAAAGAGCCATCCAGGCAGTCCAGTGTGGAGACATGGGCCGGTTAAAAGTATCGATAAATTTTAATGTGCCCCATGCTACTTTAAGAAGACGAGCATCAGACAAGAATAAACGGGTATCAGGTACTAATAAAGGTCTTGGCCGGTACGAAACTACGTTCTCTGTAGAATTAGAAAGAGACCCCGTAACACACATAAAACACCTAGAATCAAGTTTGTTTGGATTATCTTGTGATGACGTTCGTTCTTTAGCCTACCAGTTAGAAGATCGAAATGGAATAGTACACCGATTTAACACAACCACTAAGATGGCTGGTTGGGATTAGTTACGAGGGTTTCGGTCTAGACACCCCGATATATCCCTTAGAAAACCCGAGTCCACGTCTGCAGCAAGAGCGCAATCATTCAACAGGCCGCAAATTGCCAATTTTTTAAAACTTTTAGAGGATACTATTACAAATAACAAAATTAATCCTACACGCATATGTAATGTGGATGAATCAGGCCTATCCACGGTTCAAAAACCCGGCAAAATATTTGCAACCAAGGGTCGGAAGCAAGTGGGCCTAATTACAAGTGCGCAAAGAGGGCAGCACATAACGGTAGTTGCTTGCATTAGCTCAGTGGGGAATTATGTTCCACCAACACTTATATTCCCCAGGAAAAATTGGAAAAAAGAATTAATAGGTAAAGCGCCTTTAGGAACTTTAGGAATAGCACAGGAAACAGAATGGATGACAGGCGAAGTGTTCCTAACATGGATGAAACATTTTAAATAATATTCTAATCCTTCTATAGAAGACAAGGTTATGCTGTTGCTTGATGGGCATGCGAGCCATAAAAACATTAATGTTTTAACTTTTGCCAAAGAACATGGAATAGTGATATTGTGTTTTCCGCCGCACTGTATCCATCGTCTACAGCCGGTAGATGTATGTTTCTTTGGTCCATTAAAGAGCTACTATGATCAAGAAGTTACCAAGTGGAGGAAGTGTCATCCAGGCAGAACAGTTTCGCAATACCAAGTTGGAGGATTATTTGCTACAGCGTATGGAAAAGTAGCTACACACCAAAATGCCGTTAGTGGATTTAAAAAGACGAATTTGGCCCCTTAATCCCGACATATTCCCTGATTATTTATTTAATCCTTCCAAAATAACAGATATTCAAGAAGAAGTTGCAATTCAACCCTAACAGAGTCAAAAGAAGAGAATGATAATGTTTTGCGACATCAAGATTTTCCAGATCAAGGAAACAAACCGGTTTCTACACCTAGACCAAACTCACTTGAAAGTTGTTCTTCAATTAATCCTGGTATTCGTCTACTTGACATTTCACCTCTTCCATCGTGTTCAGGTGTCCAGTCACGCTCCAAAAAAAGAAAATCAGAAGGAACAAAAGTTCTAACGGCTACCCCAAATATGAAAGAACAAAAAGTCAAAGCACTCGAGAAGCGAGCTACAGAAAAACCATTGTGTCAGATGATGTTGAAGACGAAAATAATCCTCCATGTTTATATTGTAACAGTTTGTACTCCCATAAGAAAGGGTAATTGTGTAAAATACATAACTCTATAAGAAAAAAAAAATTCTTATTTTTTTTGCTTTTCCATAGAAAGTACGGGCACTTATTTCAGGCAATTTGCAGGTCGCCATCGCAGTCAAGTAATTTATAGATACTAACTTAAACAATCTTTGACTTTCAAAATAAATATTGTAGATGGCGGTAGTAGTTACTTGAGTAGAGTCCACTGAAAGGGGTTTCATCCATGTTGCACAAGTTTCATAGAATTAAAATATTTTTTTGAGTTAAAAAAATCTGTCCACTGGAATGGACTCAATGCATTAGAAGGTTAAACTTCACAAAAGTATTAATTTTTATGACGTGATTGACAATATAAAAATGTTACTTTACGCCTAGATATAAAAGTAAAGCACTTTTATGCCTAGGCTCAAAAGTGTAGAAGTCAAAAGCTTCGTAAATCTCAGTTGACTTGGTAGGCAACAATCCTTTGGTTACAGTCTTTGCAATACACAAAATATCTAAAGGAATACGCGATGCTGTGGACTCTTCGGAATCAGACATAATATTCGTACTTTTGGGCTACAATAAGCACACACGTATACACAAGTTAACTAATAGCACAAAAATCGATGATTTTTCTTATTGGTCAAAGTAACAATCAGTTGAAGTAACCATAGTAACATAGAAATTATTTGCGATGTTTGAAAAAAAAATAGTATGTTCTATTCGGAATAAAAATGACTTTTTGTACCTCGGCTTAATGTCGCGCACAAATGTACAGCCTCGCCACAAAAAGTAATATTTTTACTCCTAATAAAACAGTATTATACTATTTTGATTAAATGAAGATAACATGAAAAGTATATTTGCTGTATTTATTCCCATAACAGATTTCGTGATTAGAGCACCAAAAATAACGTTATTATGCATGGAAACAAAAAGGAGGAAAAAAATTATTTTTGCACACCAGTGTTATTTTTCTTTTCTAGTTATTCAAGAAATCAAAATTGTAGTTGGATTTCTCTCTAGGTTTTATGATTAATACACAGTTTATTGACTATTTGACGTGCCCCCTCGTCTATTATCATTATCTATTATTATTATTTATCTATTGATCTTCATTGGTTACTTTCTTGTTTAGATGGTTAAATGATAAAAAATTTGTGTTCAGTTAGTCAAAACTTGGAAAAAGCAAAACATAAAAATAAATTTATAGAAAGTTTAAAATTAATTCAACTTTGATTCAAAAGTTTTCTTCGTGTAGATGATTGACCACCTATTTTAGGAATTATGTCGCATTCAGCTCTGCATCTGCACCAATCTGCAAATCCATTAATAAAAAACGACGTTGGCCCCTTAGGCCTAACCTGTCGAAACGGCAGATCGTTGTGCGCGTACGCCCGCGCCGGACCCAACAGCAGGAGTGATCCCAGTTGGCAGTGCTGCGAAAATCACCCAAATCGTGAGTATGTCCTAAAATCTGCCACCACTTTCACTGTTCGCCTCTTGCACACTTTCAAGACTATTGGAGGTATTGAGTGATCGTTCGTGGGTGTGAAGCTCCTGCAGAAAAACTTGGCGCGCAATGTAGCGCGATGCACGTGCATTTCTTATCAATCATGACGAGGAACTTTTACACCCACACGGTAAGTATTATCTCATGTCAAGAACAAACAACGAAAATAAACTAGAGTATACCTCATAAACTTCTTGTCTAAGGTTTGATTTAGTCTCCAATGATTATGTCATTATGTCAAAATATATTTTCACATAATATTTACTTTCTAAACATACCCCAGAAATTTGATCGGAAATTTGATTAATTAAATTTGAATGCTAATTTGTTTACGTCAATATAAGCCACCACAAGATCATAAACAAAGATTTTATGCATTGCTTCTTCAAAAAATAGGAAAAACTCATCTTTTATATTAGGTACACTGTGACAAATCTTTTAGTATTTATTAAAATTTCTTTATTTCTTTAGTACACATACCCTCGTTGAGTATTCTAGATGTAAGTAAGTAGGTGTCAATGATGTAATTTTTCTTGTATAAGTTTCACAAAGTTTGACATTATTCATGCCTACAGCTGTATTTTTATGTGTTGAGTTTTGAAAAGCAGTAGTTGTGAGTTCAACATTAAAACTATTGTGAAAATTTTGTCCACGAAAGCAACTTTTATAAACTAATTTGAATATTGCCATTCTTCTACCATTTTGTTTTAAACCTTGATCTACCTTAAATTTTTTGTAGTCCTATTTTAAGATATTATTTTTCTAAGTAGTAGCAAAACTTATATCCCAGTAATGTTATCATAAATCATAACCCAATAAATAATAAATTATTCAGAAACATGAAATAATCTACCCCAGAATCATAAACAATGATAGGACATATGAAATAATCTATCTTTAAAATATAAAAAAAAACTTTTACTTTCGTTGATTTTGTTGTTAAAAACGCATTAATTTCATTAGTCTACACATTCCCGTTGTGTATTCTTTGTTGTGTGTATAGATACTATTTCTGGTGATATTTTTGTGTGAAGTTGAGAAAAGTATTCCAGTGAAGTTTAATTACCCTTGTGTGAAAATCTCGTGCACAATAAACTACTTTTAAAAACTGCTGTGCATTTGCCCACTCCTTAACCATTTTTTTATTGTGTCTTCAATTTGTTTTGAGATTTATATTTAACCCGTATTTTTGCGTTTTTTTTTATTTATTGATACAAATTATAAATGGTGTGCTTCTCTGGTCATTTTTTAATTTGCGATATAATGTCATCTTTGCAAATTAATTCATCATCATCATCATCAATGGCATTACAACCCTTCGTGGATAGTAGCCGTGTTTACTTTTGCCTTCGATGAGTGTCATCGTGCTACTATTTCATATTGCACTATCGTGCTACATTTTCAGAAGAGTAATTTGAAGTTGTTCAGAATTTTGGTTTCCCATTATTTTGTTTTTCAAACATTAACGTTTACTTTGTGCATACTTTTCAATTCATTTAGAAATTTTTACATTACTAAAAAACTAGTTTTTTATTGCTTCATTATTTTAATAAAACTTTAGGTGGACATAGACTCATGCTGCATCAGAATTATTAGTGCAAAAGTAGCTTATCTGGACTTATGCCAGTTCATTTTCTTCTTCATATGCCATCCCCATTACCGGAGGTTGGCGACCACATTTCTAAAAGTTTCTCTGTCTTTTGCAACGTAGAATAATTCGTCTACAGTCATATTTGTCCAGTATCGAGTATTTCGCAGCCATAACTTCCTCTTTCTACCTATTTCCTTTTTGCCATCGACTCTACCCAGCATGATGACCTGCAGAAGACTATATTTATCATTCCTCAGTATGTATCCAAGGTCTTGCGTACTTTTATTGTTCTCAACGATTTTTTGTCTCGACCCATCCTCATCACTTCAGCGCTTCTCAGCACTTCCTCATTGATGACCCTGGCAGTCCAAGGAATTCTCAACATTCTCCGGTACATCCAAAGTTCAAAGGTTTCAAGCTTCTTAACTATTTGCGCTTGTAACGTTCACCAAGGGTTAGTTGTTTATTGTTTATTGGACTCATTGGTACTATCATAAATTTGGTCTTATCTGTGTTGATTTCAAGTCCCATTTGAATGCATTCACTATTTATTACATCTAGTAAAGTTTGCAGTTCTTTTATACTCTCAGCCATAAATACCCTGTTATCTGCAAATCTCATGGTGTTTACGATTTCTCCACCAATTTTTATTCCCTCTTTTCTTTCCCATAAGGCCTTTCTGAATATGACCTGTGAGTACACGTTGAAAAGCGTCGGAGACAAGACGCATCCTTGCCTGACCCCTCTCGCAATCGGTATATTATTTGTTTCTATATCGTTCACCTTTACTACTGCTTTCTGGTTCCAGTATGTAGCCTTAATAAACTCGATGTCTTTTTTTGTCTAAATTGATGTTTTTTTAATTCGTCTATTAACTTCATATGCTGCACTCTGTCAAAGGCTCTCCTAAAATCCATGAAGCATACATGTGCACTCTTCTAATCTTCCCGACATTTCTGCAAGAGTACCGTCAACGCAAATAATGCCTCTCTTGTACCCATGCCTCCGCTGAAGCCAAACTGCCTTTGATGTTTCTGCTCCTCACATTTCTTATAAATTCGGTTTTGAACAATGTTCAAGAGAATCTTTAAAGGGTGGCACATTAGGCTTATCAATCTATAGTCATTACATGATTTGGGATTGTTGTTTTTTGGTAGAGATAAAAATATCGATTTAAACCATTCCTCCGGGATGTTGCCCTCTACATATATGTGGTTGAGAATTCGGGTGAGTCTCTTTATATTACCGTCATCTAAGGCTTTTAACATTTAAACTGGAATTTGATCAGGACCCGGTACTTTTCCTTGTTTTGCATTATGTAGGGCATGCTTTACTTCTGAGGGTAAAATTTGTAGGTATTGTTCTTCTTCACCTATATTTTGTTCATTTTCCCTCTCGTCATGGAACAGATGGATTATATATTGTTCCCATACTTCCTTTATTTTGCTCTCTTCAGTAAGTATTCATCCATTATTATCTCTTGTTATGAGTGTTCTTCTTTGTCTGATGTTGCCTGTAAGTTCTTTAATTTTTTTATGTAAGTTTGAGGTATCATGTTTGTTGCTGAGTTCTTCCAGTTCCTGGCATTCCTCCTTAGCCTTTCTGATTTCATATTTGATTTTATTCTTGATGGTTTTATATTTATTTCCATCTTTATTTTTGTATTTTTTTTTCAGTTATTAGCTCAACTATTTCCGGTATCATCCAGTCTTTTTTAGTGGTTTTCTCTTCTTCTCCTAGGACCTCTTTTCCCGCTTTTAGTATGGCTTTTTTCATATCTGCCTATTCCACACTTCCTTCAGTTACTTTATTTATCTCTGCGTTTAGTTGCTGTTGGCAGTTGTCTTTTAGATTTAAATGCTAGTTCTATACTAACAATATTCTTCATTTTTACAAAAACACTCAGTTGCTATTTAAGGAAAGCCGAATGAAGGAATGATTAAATAAATTACTACTGTTCATAAAAATACAAATATTTTATTAATATGTCACTGATTACAAAATAAATTATAAAATCAGTGATTTCTTAAATTAAGTTCCCTTATGACTTTAAATTCAAATAGAAGTCATGGTACACGGTCGGAGTGACCAAATATTTACATACATATTATATTATATTCAACATTTGCAGGTCATTATGTACTGACAAAGTTTGTCTTCTTGTCGTACGCTCAGTATTATTTCTGATAAAATTTACATCATCATAATTGTATTTTATAAAAACAGAATTATTATGACACGTACCTTCTGCCACTTGACCTTTGCTTCATTTTCATTTTTGTGATTTTTTCATTAATTTTAAAATGACTGTGATGATCAATTAATGAAACGTCGCAATGTTTACCATCATGAGAAGAAGGGCTAATTTTTCCACACACATCTGTGGACACATATTGAAGTAAGAGTCGAGGTTTCTTATCACTTGGGATGCTCTTTAAAAATGGAGAACGTGTCTGCTTACCTTTCAAACATATCTTACACACTGTACTCATAGGAAACCTTCAAGAGTGTACCATCTGCTTGTGCCACAACTCAGGTGTATCACGAACAATGTTAACCACATTTGAATACAATTGCAATTCTATAAAATACAAATTACACCAATTTTCCGGTAATAATTGCAGTATCACCCCTCACGATTTTTACTTTCTTACTTTTAAAATTCTCACGAAAACCGTTTTCTTCAATTTGTCTTACCGATAATAAGTTGTAAGAAAGATTGTCACAAACAAAAACATCATTCAAAGTAAATGAAAGTATTTCTTTAGATATAGCTGAGAAACCAGCTTGACTTGACTTCAGTTTCACCAATTTTTGCTACATTTATTTGTCTACCCACTGCTCTGGAATTAGTCAAAAATTGAATGTATTTTGTAATAAACAGGTGATTTGTACAATCACTATTCGCAACCAGATGTACACTATTCATTACATTTGAATCACAGCTGACTGCAAATTTCTGTTTTGTGTGACTACCAAGAAATGAAATTTCTTTATTTTCAACATTATTCATATTAGCAGCTTCATGATTTTAAGACAGTTCTTTTGGACATTTCGAGCGAATATGTCCCATTTCATGACAGTGGTAACAACGAGCTATAAAAGTATTTTTGCCCTCCCTTTATATTTATATATTATAGGAACAGGTACACTAGTAACTACCTTTGTTTTTAAAGGATCATCTGCCATTACATTATTTTTCACAAAATCGATAGTTACTTTTGATGGATTCGAATGAAATAAAATATGAATGGATGTTACAACTGAACTAAATTTATCAGGCATTGAAAAAAAGTGTGGTGATCTTTTCACTATCATCTATTTTACCTTCTGCATCATTTGATTTTCTTAAGGTTTTATCAAAATCCAGTAAGAACTCACCCAAGCTGCCGTCTTCTTTAAAGACTAAATTGCGCAACTTTTTCTGGATTTGTACTCGAGACTGAAGTCCTGTCTTTTCGTAAACAGCTTTAAGAGCTTCCATTACTCCAATTGAAGTTTGTTACTTATTTCCAAAACATTGTCCCCAACTAACTGAACAATAATATTCTTTGCAGTAGAATCATTTTTAACAAAGCCTATGTACTTATCATTAGTGCTAGCAGGTTTTTCTTTAGAAATGACATCAAGAACCCATGTCGTTCCAATTTTCTTTCCAATCGAAATTTCCACGAATTAAAATCGGCTTCATTAAATTGTTTTACATTAGCCATAAAAAAATTGATTGCTGGATGAATGACACACGTAATTGTAAACACAATAATTTTTTCTACAATCTACACTTTTAGCAGCATTATCTATTTACGCATTTTCATAATAAACACTATTAATATTTTATTAGAAATGAAATAAATTTTACTGTTTTACAAGTTAAAGTTTACAGAGAAAAGTGACAAGTGACAAGTAAGCCATCATCATCAACACAAAGAAAACATACATTACAAATATTTATACTACTAAATTGTACAGCAACAGGGGAGATTCTCTTTGAGGGTAGAAAATTGCAAACTAAATAATAATTATATTAAAAACTAAAAAGGCACTTATCAACTGCAAAACAAAACATTCTTTTTGACTAAAAGTAAACTTAAAAAATACCAAAAAATTAAAAAATACTTATCTAGTTGTTCTTTATATGGTAAATTATAAACAAAAAATTGAATTATTACATAGTTACAATGCACAAGCTTAAGTCATGCATAAACATAAGCCACTGTTTCCCACTTACACACAGTTTTCATCTCCCCTACTCAAGCAATGGCAAGCAAACCAACACAATCTTAGTATCATTTCTGGGATATCTTCGGTAGGCTTGGTATAGGTCTTCGAAGAATTATTATTTTATTTCTTCTGCTGTGTTATCCGTCGAACCATGTGCATTGATCAACTGTAATATTGAAGAATTTCCCTTTTAAGCGCAAGTAGCACATTCTCTAGGCTTTAAAGCCAATAAAAAGGCCTTTTGTTCTTTGATTTACAATAAATCTCACTCCATATAGGTTGACCTTCATTGCAGCTATAATTTATGGAATGGGTTTTTTTGTCAAGATTACCGGTTCTCGTCCAAAGCATTTCCTACAGTGCTAAAACATCTACTTTGTACGTGTTCGCTATGTCTAGTAAAGATGTGCTTCAGCTCGGTACAGGGATCAGATGTTCCATGTTCCTAACATTAATTCCCTTTTTTGTTTGCAGAGTCGTCATCGTAACTTATGTCCAGCTAATGGTTCCTAAGGTTCCGTAACATATTCCTTTTTACAGGAATAAGTTGTTGGCCTTTAGCCCAACCCCAATCCCCAACCTGGAGAACCAGGGATTCTTCTGTTGAGGTTACCATACCTTAGTCTGTTTTGGTTCGCTGGGGACATTTTAATTTTAACCTTACCACCGGTTTTCAAGGATCGGTTAGGGCATTCTCCTAGGCACCACCTGGGGACGAGTCCGATGGGAGATATACTCCACACGGTCTTTGAATACGTATTAAATAGTTCCACAATCATTTTTTTTATTGGGTTAATGCCTCGACAACTATGATCATTGGCATGGTACAGTCAGGTACCTAGTGTAGTGTGTGTGTGTGTGTGTGTGTGTGTGTGTGTGTGTGTGTGTGTGTGTGTGTGTGTGTGTGTGTAGAGTAATTGTCTTGATACTTAGCAAAGTCGACGTCATTGTCTTTGCTAAGAGACGCTAATTGTATCCGAACGTC
Source organism: Diabrotica balteata (assembly GCA_918026665.1). NCBI lineage: Eukaryota > Metazoa > Arthropoda > Insecta > Coleoptera > Chrysomelidae > Diabrotica > Diabrotica balteata. The sequence goes on from OU898277.1 coordinate 46,269,537, forward strand.
TGCGGTCCCTCTGGTGAGTACCGATCGCACAAGGATAGAAATTATTTTCATTTATTAATTTTTAATAAACGAAAATTTCCACCCAGATGAGATTCGAACTCACGACCTTTAGATTTAAAGGTAGGCGCTCTTACCACTGAGCCACAGAGGGGGTTTACAATCATTTTTAACGAATAATTTTAAATATATGAATGAAATGAGGTTGAATGCTCGAATAAATGAACTTTGAAAATAAGGCTATTATCGAGCACAAGTTAATTAAATCTAGCCCAAGTACTTTCGCTTAAAATAGCATATTCAGGGGCATTTCGTCAAAATTTAACTATCCGGCAAGCGTAATTTTAAATACGTCTAATTATTTGGTGACTCATCTAGATCTATAGTTTTGTCAATATTCATTTCTTTAATCGCGTGTTGTAATTTTTCTCTAAAAACGGTTTTGCTCCTAATATATAACATTTCCAAATGTCTTTGTTTTCACAACTTAGCATTTAATTTACGAATTATTATTGTTATGCCTCTTTTTTGATCAGATTTAATGCCGTGTCGGGTTGTATTTTTCATATCTTATATTTTCAAACGGAGTATGAGACACTACTGTATATAAATAGAACAAATATCATAGGTAAAACATTCTAGCATTGTTTTTACTGTACATCGAGGTATGAAATTTTATTCTTGTTTTCGACTACCTACTTTGTATCTTTTCTCGCACGAAAAAGCCCTAGTATTTGTTTTTTAGAGATAACGATACAACATACTTCTCAAAACTAACGTCTATCTTTTCTACGCCAAACTATCCTCTGTATTTCTTTGTTGAATTTATAAACTGAGTACACATAACGCACGATGCTCTGTTTCAACAATGATAATTGTTTATTTTTTAAGCCATAAAAGTATATTCAGTAGTTTTATTATTTTGTAGTATATAGCAACTCTATGTTTAACTACAAATTTAATTAAAAATATTTTATTTTGGACGTTTCGATTTGCAACTCAGAAAATAGTTGGCAAAATATACATTAAATATATTATTTTGATTTCTGTTATCTAAAACTATAAAATTTCTTTTATTGATAGTTCAAGGATAGAATACACTAGCTTCGAACTTCTTAACGCCGTAATTACTTTACTTAATTACCTTTTTTATATTAGAATCAAATAATTAAATTTAATAAAACTTTAAAGGGGATCTAATTTACGTGGCAACAAAGTCATCATTTGCTGACTGGGTTGCACTCGTGTTGATTATTTTCAATAAATAATCTTGTGAACCTATATTTTTCGTTCTGTTGGCATACACATCAACATCTTCTTCTTTAGCCTTAAGGAATCTAACTGTGGACATAGGAATCCACCAAACCAAACCAGTGTCTTCTAGTTTGCGCTACTTGCTTGCAGTTGTATCTTCCGATCTTCTTAATATCATCCGCCCATCTCATTTGTGGTCTTCCTCTGCTTCTCTTTCCTAACCATGGTCTCCATTATTGTATTTCGTGGTTCCATATCTTATCCTTCAGTCGGGTATTGTGTCCTGAGAAGCTCCATTTTAATTTGGCTGCATGTTCTCCTACGTTACTTAGGTTTTGCTTCTAATATATTTGTTTGTTTTTTTTTTGTCTATAAGTCTCACCCCGAGCATTGATCTTTCCATCGCTCTTTGTGCTTTTACTCATCATCATTCATCATCATTCCTCACCCTCTTGCATCCACTGTTGGATATAGGTCCCCTCCATGTTCTTCCACTGTTCTCTATCTTGCGCCTTCTGTATCCAATTTCCGACTGTTTTTCTCAAGTCGTCCATCCATCTTTTTGATGGTCTGCCTCGGTGTCTTTTGTCTTCTCTAGGTCTCCATTCTATGAGTCTTTTGGTCCACCTATTATCATTTAAACGTGCTATATGTCCAGCCCATCTCCATTTGGCTTGTGCAATTTTTTCTATGACATCTGTCACTTTAGTCCTCTCTCTCACTATCCTATTTGGTACCATATCTCTTCTAGTTATTCCCAACATTGCTCTTTCCATTTTTCTTTGGGTTACTCTCAATTTATTTGCAGAATGTTTGGTTAAAGTTATTGTTTCGGAACCATATGTTATTACTGGCAGTATGCATTGGTTGTAAACCTTTTTCTTTAAGCAAATCGGTAGCGTTCCTTTTAGAATATAATGCTTTTACTATTTTATCCATATTAGACTTGATAAGTGTCCACGTCTGTGAACCATGCGTAAGTATATGGAGGATACACTGATCGTAAATTCTAGTTTTCAAATATTGTTCTATTTTAGTGCTTCTTAAGATCCAACTCAGTTCCAAATCCTACCCACGCTAACCTTATTCTTCTGGTAATTTTAGCAAAAGATTGTAATTTTTAACTTACGTCAATTTTTTAAATACCACTACAAAGGAGAGATCTCATTTCCTTAAATTTCAAAATTATGATTTTGTAGGTGTTGAAATTCTTAAAAACTTATAAAAAAAACATATAAAAAGCCGACACTGGACTTCACAAACACGTTAAAAAATTGAAAAAATTTTTGTCATGGTACGAGTTTAAGAACCCGACCATTGATTGATGTGAGGACGTAGACTGAATAGAACTAATGAAATCAAATGTCGGTCCTTTTAAACGATTTTTCAAAAGTGACAGGTGACAAATGTCATATATAGGAAATAGAGATTGTTTTTTTTAAATTCTTACAAAATTATTTAGTAGTTTGGAATTACTAATAGTCATCAAAGACTTTCTAAAAATTAAGTTTATAAATTAAATTTTATGTGTTCATCACATCATGTTGACATTAGTTTGTAAATTCACTCAAGTCATTGTTCAAGGTCAATGTATGTTCAATCTGACAGCCATCCTTAAGAAACAAGGGCTCAAATTGTTCAACAACAGGATAAAGAAGAAACATGGTATTAATGTTACGTTATCTGATACTTAAGTGTATTAAGAATTGTATGTCTTGATGGAAAATTGTAAGAACTTTGCATAAAAAATTCTCGAAACTAACTTTGTTCATTCTCAACCACAAATAATCCTATGGTACAGATATGTGGATGACATTTTAGCCTTTATAGAAGGCCCACCTTCAGAACCTCACAATATTTTGTCAATAATTAATAATCTACATCCTGCAATTAATTTTACCTTAGAAGTAGAAAGCAACAACATTATCAACTTTTTAGACCTAACTATCAAAAAGAATACTTCCTCCTTTTCTTCTTTGCCTACACTAGAATTTTCAATATTCAGAAAACCTACTCAAACTGACCATATGATACCAACATCATCAAATCATCCTTTTCAACACAAGATGGCAGCTATTCAATGTTATGTCCACAGACTTCTTAATATCCCTATGTCTCAAGAAAATTACAATAAAGAAATCTCCATCATTAAACAGATAGCAAACAACAATGGTTTTCCTTCTACTACTGTTGATAAAGTCATTAGAAAATCTATACTCAAAAAGAGACTAAACCAAGCTTTTAATGTTGATAACAATTCCAACACTACTTCCACATATAGATCCTTAACTTACTTAGGACCAATTTCAGAAAAAATTTCAAGAGTACTTGTTGATAAAATTAGTGACTTAAACATCTCCTTTAAAACCAAATATAACATCAAGTCCATCTTCAGCAAGACCAAAGACAAAGTTAACAAACTAAACAGAAGTGGTATTTACAAGCTGTCCTGTGATGACTTTAATATGACTTATGTAGGTAGAACAATGAGAACTCTGAATCAAAGAATCAAAGAACACCTCAATAACCCAGAAAAATCAAACTTTGGATATCACATTAAATTTAATAATCATTCATTTTCTCCTTCTAAAAACAGTAAAATTTTACACAACATTCCCAATAAAAACTTTAGACTCATGAATCTCTTGGAAGATCTAGAGATATCCAAAGAAATGAAAATAAACCCTGATTGTTGCTTAAACACACAAATCAACCTCAATTGCAACTATAAACCTCTTTTTAAATTATTATGGGAGACTTTAGAGGAAGAAGGGTGACCTCATGCAATCTTGTTATATATTTTTCATACTTTTATATTTTTAAACAAATTTTAAAACTTTATTAAAATTTACAACAATTTGTAATCCATTTGACAGTTATTCTTATGAAAATACATTCTTAAAAAATTTTTTATGCAAAGTTCTTACAATTTTCCATCAAGACATACAATTCTTAATACACTTAAGTATCAGATAACGTAACATTAATACCATGTTTCTTCTTTATCCTGTTGTTGAACAATTTGAGCCCTTGTTTCTTAAGGATGGCTGTCAGATTGAACATACATTGACCTTGAACAATGACTTGAGTGAATTTACAAACTAATGTCAACATGATGTGATGAACACATAAAATTTAATTTATAAACTTAATTTTTAGAAAGTCTTTGATGACTATTAGTAATTCCAAACTACTAAATAATTTTGTAAGAATTTAAAAAAACAATCTCTATTTCCTATATATGACATTTGTCACCTGTCACTTTTGAAAAATCGTTTAAAAGGACCGACATTTGATTTCATTAGTTCTATTCAGTCTACGTCCTCACATCAATCAATGGTCGGGTTCTTAAACCCGTACCATGACAAAAATTTTTTCAATTTTTTAACGTGTTTGTGAAGTCCAGTGTCGGCTTTTTATATGTTTTTTTTATAAGTTTTTAAGAATTTCAACACCTACAAAATCATAATTTTGAAATTTAAGGAAATGAGATCTCTCCTTTGTAGTGGTATTTAAAAAATTGACGTAAGTTAAAAATTACAATCTTTACCAATTAGTACTTATAAGAACATTTTATTGTAGCATAGCTCTGATGATGGCTTTGTAAAGCCGAAAGCGCTCAGCTAGGAATTGCCTAAAATATACACACTTCAAAAATACTTTTTTGCATTTTCTTTCGACTTCTAAATTTATGTCGTTCAACGTTATTTCTCTAATATTCGGTGTATTTGTCATTATTTTTGTTTCTTCAAAGTTCATCTTAAGACCTACTTTTTCTGAAGCTTGAAATAGTTGCGTCATCATGGTCTGTAGTTCTTCGACACTTGTAGCGAATATTACAATGTCATCAGCGTGTCTTAAATGACTCAGAATATTCCTTTATCTGTCCAGTTAATGTCTTTGAACATGTCCTACAGTCCAAGTGTGAATAGCTTTGGTGAGATAATATCTCCCTGGCGAACTCCTTTGTTGATTGGTATAGTTAAAAGTGAAACAAATTCAAGATATTGTAAGATGGGGAAGGCAGCGCAAGAGGATGTGGTACAACCATGTAAGACGAATGGATGAGAATAGACTCCCAAAAATTGCCCTAGAAAACAATCCGCCCGGTTCAAGACCCCCCGAAAGACCACCTAAAAGATGGAGGGATAGTTGGCAATCTACCTTCCAAGAAATTAACCAGAGGCAGCTTCAGAATTAAACAGATCGAAAGATCTACAAAAAGTAGAAGAAGAAGAAGAAGAAGAAAAGTGAAACTGGAACAAACCATGAAGTGGAGATATCCAGGAGTGGCTATTATACCTGTTGAATATAAAGCACGTGGTGTTCGTGTGTATTAAGGTATAAAAAAATGCTTATTAAAAGCTTACACTTTTTATTTTAAAGAAGATCTTTTCGGAATTAAATCAATCCATCATCAGTTTACTAAAAGAGAGAGTAAAAATACCAATATTAAATAACAAGTAAGTTAAAATTTAAATATATAAAAAGTAGTAGTAAAAAACCAACGTGTTCTTTTTATATATTTAAATTTTAACTTACTTGTTTTTTAATATTGGTATTTTTACTTTCTCTTTTAGTAAACTGATGATGGAATGATTCACTTTCGAAAAGATCTTGTTTAAAATAAAAATTTTAAGCTTTTAATAAGCATTTTTTTATACCTTAATACACACGAACACCACGTGCTTTAATTGGTATAGCTTTGGTTTTCGCATCTATTTGTATTTTCATCGTGGCTTTCTTGTACATATTATGTATGAGCATTCTGTATCGGGAGTCTATCCTGCGGTTGTTCATAGCTCTCTCTCTATTGTCCAAAGCTCTATGGAGTCGAATGCCATTTCATAATCAACAAAGCCAAAGTTCAAGTGATATTCATTGGCTTTCTCTATTAGAGTTCTGTACACATCAATATACTACATACAATGGACCATGAAAGAAACAATTATTCTCTAGATTCAGTCTAAAAATATTAAAGGATTGGCCTTGTAATTTGTTTATCGTCAAAGCTAATACAAGACTAATCAAATATTAAATTCTTTTAAGTTAGAATAACATTGGTCGATATCATCGGAATTCTAGGAATGGTAACTTCCTCATCCTTAAATTTTCCTTTGAGTATCGTCGCGTGTATTATATTGTATATGACTTTTCACATCACCAAATTGTACCATAGTTTTGGTTGGTTCATATATCAAATTATTTCTTATATTTTCAAATTATATCTTCGTTTGTTACTCAATCGATAAATTTAAAGAAACGCAGTTGACTAACGATTCGATTTTGAATTATTATGTTTAGGTAATCTATATACTTTTCTTTGCTGTTAAAAATGTTCGTTCTCTCAGCCGAATGTGAATATTGTAGTTAGCAATAGTGTTTGGGAATACTTTATTAATGAGCTAGTCTTTCGTTGAGACGAAATTTCAAACATTTATTTGGACACAAATCAAACCATTCGATTCATGGTCATTACCAATAACCAGAAATATCTTAGAGAATTCTTCTGCAGAAATATCGTTTATCAATGCAACTTACTTGTTTTTCGTCAGTCAGTTTCATTCACTTATCGTGCACTTATTTATAATATGAGTTCAACATTGATACATTCCTTCAAACTAATTAGTTCAATGCATCTCAAGCATCCCGCGAAAAGCGTCGCTGAATTCACAATTTTGGCGATAGTATTCCTCACGTGTTGGGTGAAGAATAACAAACTGCTGCGCAAGACATAATACATGTCTTCGATTAAAAGCAAAGCCTGGTTATGTATATCCTCATTCACCTCTACATTGGGATTCCTTGAACTGACACGAATTCGATGTAAAATGTCATCTGACGGCCATCCTTGTACTGTACATCCTTTGTACAGCTTATATTGTGCATCCTTATAAACAAAAAGATATACAGTTGTGACAATTTAAACAAAAACAATAATGCGCTGTTATCTGATAACAATTTTTAAAGCTTTATGGTTAAATCAACCCTTTAAGTGAAAATTTTTTTTCCTTGGCTTGTTAATTACAGCTCTTAGTGCATATTCAATGTGACCTTAAATTTACGGGAAAAATATTTAAAAAATATGTGAATGATTTTTTTCCAAATTTACGCAAAAAATTACTGGTAAATATATCTATCAGGGTTTCTTTAGGATGACAACAAAGTGCCGAAGGATCACTGGTAAATATAGATACCATTATATTTTTCTTTAACTTATATTACAAAAATTAAAATATATAAGTATATAACTTTATTTATTACCTAACAATTATAGAAATCAAAATATTAATTTTTGTGGTATCGTTTAAAACAAGTTTTGCATAAAGCAACATTACATTTTTTACAAATTATATTTGACCTGTCACATCTTCGGTAGATCCCTGTATTGTCAAATTGGTTCGAATTTCGCTGGGATCCTGTGCGTTTTCGACACGTAAATGTAGAAATAGGAGAATTTGCCAGATCTCTTCTGAACTACAAATGAAACGTGGGCTTCTGGTCATTTTGTTATTTCTCATAAATCTTCTTTGTATAAAATGTAGCTATTCACAATTGCCGCATTAAGCAGGTTATAAAAAAATTTTCATTTACCACCTCCTTAACTTCCAAGTTATTATGTACGTGGAATGTAATTGATTAAAGTTATCCACGGTGCCCATATATCTGTTGTGGTCCGCTATGGCTATATCCGCTTTTATCGGTACGTGATACTTCTTACATATCTTAAATGTTATGCATGTTACTGGTACCTGTCACATGTTTCACATCGCTATCTTTCCACTCGTATACGGAAATATTTCCCGAAGACACACCATCCGATTGACTCATTTTTAACTTTTTGTCGGAGCATAAGTTCTTAGGAAATTGTTTTCTAGCTTGCAGGATTGTACTACAAGTATTTATTGTACTACAAGAAGTACTATTGTACTTAAAGATTATACTATAAGGGCATTTTTGTGGAATTTTTGTGGACTTAAAGGAAGCGATTCATCGTGAAGATATTGGTGATTCAGTTTACTCGAAAATTATTGTCGTTAGACCAATACGATTATTGTTAGTTAGTGTAGGTAAAGAATGAAACCCCATTATTATAATAACTCTTTCAAAAGCATCAAATTCTGCGCTACCTAGCTTCAACGTAACATTTTCTTGTTCGGCGTATAAATTGGATTGTCTGATAATTCGAGCACACAAATCCGTATCAAAAAAAGGTTAAAGTATATCCTAGTAGAAGCAACATGTGTGTCACCACAATTATTATGGTTTCTAATGCTTTTCTTGATCTCAAAATTTTCATAACTCAAAGGAACTTGAACATTTTTTGACCATATAAATTCTAATGAATTTTTATTTACTATTTCTTCATTTATACTCATGCCAGTTTGAACATTATTAGTTGATTCCGATGAATTGTTCATTGTTCATTCATCCTTGCTACTCGATGAGAAACTGTATGTAAATGTAAACATATTTTTTCTGGCACTTTTAGGATTTCTAAGGAAGAATGTGGGGTCATCATCAGAGTTATCGAAAGTATTTTCAACTTATATTTTAATGTTTTCTGTTGCTTTTATTTCCTAAATAATTAACGTTACTTGTCTTTCCTACCCTGTTATATGGACTTGAGGCTTTGAAACTAAAACAGTTGACCATAAAAAACATCGAAGCTTTCGAGATGTGGTGCTATAGGCGCATTCTCAGAATATCATGGATGGACCGCGTCACTAACACGCAATTACTCCAAACTTTAGACAAAAGATGCGAAATTCTAAATGAGATAAAAACTAGAAAGATGGAATACTTAGGGCACATTGTGAGAGGTGAAAAGTACGAACTTTTAAGAAACATCATGCAGGGCTAGATTAAGGGCAAAAGAAGTGTGGGAAGAAGAAAAATATCGTGGCTTCTACGTGAAAATAGAAACAATCTATGTGAATGGTTCGGGTGTAGTTCGATTGAACTTTTTAGGCGCGCTGCTAACAAAGTCGCAGTGGCCATGATGATTTCCAATCTCCGCTAGGAGTGGCACGAGAAGAAGAAGAAGAAGCACTTAAAGAAGAAGGACCACCCAGCACCAGAGTATTCTCGGCATCTAATTTCCTTGATAGTCCGAGTAATAGAACGCAATATTTTCGGAAGTTTCCAGTAAACATTGCAGTTCTGCATCGTTGAGACTTTTTTGGCGATTTTTCTGCAACAACAACGTTTCTGTAAGTTTATTAAATAAATACGCACCACGGATACGCTCAACTCATAATAATGTTGAATGGAAATAATTGGGACACCCTGTATGAGATTATAATAACTCTGCGAATATAACTATAAGAACAATGCGATAAGTTTTAAAATTCAGTTACGGTTTATCAATTTTGCAAGATGTAATAATGATAGCTGGTTTGATTTGCCTAAAAATTGAATATTTGGATCTTTATGCAAGAGATGTCTCCCTAAGATATCTTTCAATGACGTTTAGTTTAAAAATAACACCGTTTTTAACGAAATTCAAACCACTATAATCTATATATAATATTTTTGTAACAATACTTACTAAATTATTTTACAATTCTTTCACTTCTAATAGCTAAAAATAGACTGAAATGCACAAACTCTATATTTTCGGTGAGATATGGTAGACGGAAATGCGCAATGGTAGCTATACATACCGGCTAACTCATCATATCTGATTTTCGCGCGCATTTCTTGTTGACCTGGTATGCTTTCTTACCAGAGATACTCAAGAGAAGAAGTAAGGTGCGTAACGCTCAATTTCGCTTGACTGTCGTTCCAAAATAAACTTGAAACTTGTATGGTAGCTATTGCTACCACTACCACTACAAAGGCTTCAAATATTAAATATCTTAAGATAATTAACTATTTTATTTAACTATTTCATTTTGTTTAGGTATTTGTGTAAGTATTTAAGATTTTATTATTATTTTATTTATTTCTTTCTATATTTTATTATTTCGGATGGAGACAAATCCAATAAATCAAAAATCGTGAAATTTTGTTCAGTTGTAGCTACATGAGTTATAAATGTACAGTAGTCTCTCTTTATAAAGATTCTCTATATAACGATAATTCCCCCATAACGATGAAAATAGTAAACGTTATTTGGATCGTCATAAGGATAATGTATTAATTCTTTCTCTATACAGATATTGTTTTTTCTTTATAGCAATGACTTTTCAGCGTTTAATAGTCGATGACAAATGTGTTATTGTGTTATTCAGACTACATGAGTCACAAGTGGCAAGGTCAATGCGGCCACCCCTCCTACTGATTGTTAAGCAAGTGTTAAGTGAGACGCTTTTATTGTTCGCGCGGCATGCATAACTGTTTTCACACTGATGCTGTTATCTATTGACGACTTTTCAATTCCAGTTTTAAGAGTTAGAAAATCCATTACAAGAGAAGACTTTTAATGGAATTGGTTGAGAACAATGACCATTTCAAACTAAACGTTTTTGACGTCATCCTAATCATTAGTAAATTCTGGGAGAAGGTGACGAGCAATACGATAACACATTCCTTCCAAGGATTGACTAAGGATGAAGATGACCTGCCGTTAGTTGTTTGGACTAGACAGTTTGAACTTCCTATCACATACAAACCGGAAGAGCTAACAGATTTCGAAGAAGTTGATGAAGATGTGAGCTACAACGTCTGAACTTTCTGACGAGCATATCCTATAAGAAGTTCGTGTAAAAGAGGAAGAAGAAAACAGTGACTCGGAAGTGAAAGCAGAGCCAGAACCAGCACCGACCCCTCAGCAGGCATTGGATGCGGCTAAAGTAATTCATCGGTTTTTCATCCACCAGGAAAACGATATGAGAGCTCTGGAAGATTTTATGCGTCTTCAGGACAAGGTCAGGTCAGTTCTATGAACAGAAAAAAGGAAACAGACAAAGGTGACAGAGTTTTTCGTTAATGTAGACTAAATATAGGATATTGTTCTGAAGCTATTCTCTTGTGGCATTTTAAAGTAATTACTATTAAAATGGAAATAAGCCACAATTAAAGGTTAAAGTCCGTTTATTGACGTTTCAATTTCCACTTCGGAAATCATTCGAACGATACGTTCGATTAATAAACTTCCAATGATACTTAATCTATAAGGTTAATAAACGTACTTTAACCTTTAATTGTGGCTTATTTCCATTTACGTAGTAATTACTTTAAATATAGGATGTAATATTTTTTCATACTTGATGAAAATACTGTACAGTACCATATTATTTTGTTACTGTGCTATATATATTTTTTAATTGTACAATAATTTTTTTGCTGATATCATTCTTTAATAAATATATGTTGTTTACAGTATATACAGTGTTAATTCATTTATAATTGTTTTCTCTATATAATCTCTCTCTCTCGTAGAGAGAGGACTATATATACAAAAAAAAATGTTACTATGGCTCATTTTTATAATAACGTTCGGTTTTTTTCAAATCTAAAATTATTTTTTTTTTTCATCCTAAAGTCTGATTTGGAAAAAGTAACAATTTTAAACCTAATACAGTACAATTTTTTTGTTAAAAAAATAAGCTGTAAAAATATCTTCTTCTTTTTCTTTGGGTGCCGTGTCCGTATTCAGATGTTGGCCGTCATCATGTTTATAATTTCCTGAAACCTTTCTCTGTCGGCGCGAAATAATTCTTCTACTGTGAAACCACACCATAATAACAGTCAGTGTAATTAAAAAAAAAGTAACAATATTAAAAATTCAACAAACGAGGAAAACATCCATGAGCATTCATTTTTAATCTCTCAAGATCAGACCTTAGTCTAAAACTCAAAACTCGGATAATCAGATGCTATGTTTTCTCAGTTTCATCTATATACGGATGCTAAAGTAAGACAATGTACTCGCAAATATAAAAAAAAATAGAGGCATTCGAAATATATGTATACAGGAGGATACTGCAAATTTCATGGATATTAAAAAATCATCACTGACAAGCTTCTCCAGCTCATGAGTAAACCAAAATAATGATTAAATAGCACCAAAGAAAGAAAAATGCAGTATTCTGGTATTATGTAGTATCAAAAAGTGAAAGATATGACTTATTTGACGCATAATATTTTGTGCTGCAGTTTCCAAAACTACAATTTCCATTTGGATCGCCAATTTTCTGAAAAAGCGGCGTAATAAAGAGATAAAACCTGTATAAGCTTTTAACTAAGATCATAATCAACAGCACTCTATTGTAATGATAGAACTAAAATGACTAAATTTTTTATTAATAATAAAGCCGGTTTTAAAGAAATGGCACGATAATCCTAGTAACCGAAAATAACAAATGACTTTTTAATTTGCACAACTTTGTTGCAATTTTTGTTGGCTAAAATATTTAATAGCAATTTATATATACTCATTACTATATTAATCATATATTATCATATATTAATCTGAACTAAATTTACAACGAACCTATTTATTTTTAGGTGGCAGGCCCCAACGGCGAAATCTTTGTAACGCAGAAAACAGAATATTTGGGCCAAGTTCTAGCGTCACTAGCAGTTTCCCTTGGACCACTTACCGCTGGACTTGGAAAAGGATATAGCTCTCCAGCCATTGCATCCCTGCAACAAAGCGATGCTGAAGCATTTCCAGTTAGTGGACAACAAGCATCCTGGTTAGCATCTTTATCTCTTCTTGGAGCTCTGTTCGGAGCGCCGGTAGGTGGATTGGCAGTCCGTTGGGGCAGACGAAAGACGTTGGTATTTGCTGGAGCTCCTCTTACCGTATGCTGGATCATAACCGTATTTGCTGTAAGTGTAGAAGTGATGTGTTTTTCAGCTTTCATTAGCGGATTCTTGGTAGCAATCGTTCAACTAAGCGCACAAGTATATGTCAGTGAAATTGCAGCTCCATCTATTCGTGGAGGTCTCAGTGCTCTCTTAAAAATAGCAGGACATGCAGGAGTACTGGTATCATTTATTGCTGGAGCATTTTTAAATTGGAGGCAGTTAGCTGGTTTTATCTCTTTAGTTCCAGCAATTATGTGTCTCGTACTATTAAATGTACCAGAAAGTCCAGGTTTTCTTGTTCTCCGTGGTCGAGACCAAGAAGCTGAGAAAGCTCTACGATGGTTACGAGGTGATACTGCAGATCTACAACTTGAACTAGCGTTACTTCAAGCACATGTACTTTCGAGGCCGATGCCAAAAAACCCGCTACTGCTCATGCAAACATTAAAAAGTCCAGCGTTAATCGCTTGCGGTCTAATGTTTTTTCAACGATTTTCAGGAGCTAACGCATTTTACTTCTATGTAGTAAGTGTCTTTAAGGAGACTTTTGGCAACACTAATCCTCACACTGCTGCCGTTGCAGTAGCCGTAGTACAATTATTATCCTCATTATTATCAGGTTTATTGGTCGACTCTGCAGGGCGACTACCTCTATTGGTAGCTTCTAGCGTTCTTATGACAATGGCCTTGGCCTCCTTTGGCTCATTTGCTTATTATGAAGAAGTTAATACGAAATCTGTAGCTAATTTGGACTGGATCCCTTTACTATGCGTTTTAGTTTTCACGGTGGCTTTTTCTTTAGGAATAAGCCCTATAAGTTTGCTGCTGGTCAGCGAACTATTCGCGTTAGAGCATCGTGGATTCGGAACCGCTCTAGCCACAGGTTTTAGTTATTTTTGCGCTTTTGTTGGAGTAAAAACATTCGTGGACTTTCAGGAATTATTAGGGCTGTACGGAGCCTTTTGGCTCTACGCTTTTATATCTATTTGCGGGCTGTGTTTTATTGTATGCTGTGTACCGGAGACCAAAGGACGAGATTTAACTGAGATAGACACGGGTAGGTGATCCAACGCCATGAGACAAATGCACAAAGTCTCAATAAGCGTGGTAGAAAGATATTGCTAGCAGTTCAAATTGCATTTCAGAAAACCATATCAACGATATTGAAAAATACAACTATACAAAAATTGTGAAGATTGTTTTGAATTATAGATATTTTTAGCTTATTGGTGCTGAAACTAGTAATATTGCCAGCCAGGAGAAAAACGTGAAAAAATATTTTTAAAGAACCAAATCGTACCCAATATAACAAGATTTAATTATTAGTACTTAGAGAAAACACTGACTATTTTCACAAAAATTGGGATACACAGTGACTAACAACTGCAATATGGAAAAATCGTGGAATAGAATGGAGTAAAAGTAAATAAAAACAACATAATTTTCCCAATATACACTTATATACCAAACAAATAAAACATATATTTGTTATGAATGATGCTAAGACGAATTCATTGTCTTCATTCTAAAGAAATTTATTAATTATTCCATCGGGAATTAGTCATTTCATTGCTGGTGAAATGGGTCATTTCTAGGACTTATTTTCAGAATAAGGATTGCTGAAGGTAAAAGTATGTATAATAGAAATATAATAGACACGTTTCTACGTACTTTAATATTAGACAAAATATAAGGGATATGTAATAAGTGTTAAGCTAACTGCAGCGTGGATTTAAAGGAGTGCTAAAATATGAGCTTTAACATTTTGATAAAGATGATAGTGGAACTGTGTGTATGATAAGAATAATAACCTTTTAAATAAATGGGCACAATTTTGTTACATTGGCTATAAAACTTTAAGCTTGTTAAAGTTGGTTAAAGTGAAGAAAACAAATATTCAATAAATTGGTTAAACTGCGGAAATAAAAAATATATACTCTATAAAATGGGTACGTTTTGGTTCTACTAAGATACCAGGTATAATTTCTCCATACCAATATTTTTTTGCAAAATTCTATAACCTCTTAGGTACCTATAATTTTAAAGAATAACAATGTTTCAGCGTCATTTCTAGCTTATCTTTTGAGATTTTAAAGGACGTAATTAGATTAAGAAGTTAATTTTCCAAATCTCAGGAAGATTTTTAGATATTTGTAAATGATTCTGATGAGTGAATTCATTTGGTATACTAATCAATGGCTCAAATTACTGTATAGCTTCAGTATATTTACTATAGTTGAGTAAATACCCTATACTTAAAAATGTAAACTATAATTCATTGCCGTTTCAAAATTTATACATCTTGCTAAGCAATAGCATTTTATACACTTTGAGATTTACTAGAAACAATGTAAAAGATTGTAGATTATTTTTGGGCCAAATATGATTGAATTTGAAACAGAAATAGTTGGTATATTTGATAGCGATTATAGAATATTAGAAAAGTGTTGTAGTAGGTATTACTATGAATTTAAATCTGGTTGGAAAAAAATTGGTCTTTCTGAAAACATTCTTAATTTCCAACCTGTAGCAGTTTTCATAGACTATGCCTGTCTGTCCGGCATTTTTATGAAAAAAGTAACGACCGATCATTTCACCAGCCCATCAAGCATTCCAAACAGTTGCTGGAATACTTAAAAATTACTCTCACTTAAAATGTGGCAGCTTTGCTTATTAATATAGCGATTAAATCAAAAATTAGTTTTATTAAAGCCGACAGCATTGCTTTGATCTTCCCAAAAGCCAAAAACGATAGATGAACTATGTACGACACTATCATTTTTACACATAATTAGCATTTCTATATTATAATTACACCAAAATATTCTATTTGCCTAAAATATGACACCAATATTTCCCTTTCTGTTTTTTTTGTACTTATATTTTAAAAAATGCCAGGTTACATGAAAGACGTTTACTTTCTCAAACTTTTTCGATCCCGCAATTCATAAATCAACAAATGAGTTGTTTTTATTCATATACCACATCTAAATGATCAAGTGCAGACTGAGAAACGCTGTAATCTTAAAAATTATTGTCAAAAATATGCCTTTTCGGGTTGAATGGATGTTCAAATATTTAATTTTAAATTATAGTCCGTATAGTAAGTATCCGGAAAAAATAAAGCAGAATTATAATTTTACGATAAATATTTATTTCTATCACTTAAAATATAAAATTTCAACAAATAATTCATCTTATTTACTTATACAACCTCCATTTAAATCTAAACACTTAACTAAACGTCCAGGTACACCCGAAACTAGGTCAAGGCCATAATTTTCGACAATGGTGTTCCAGGTCTGTAAAACTTACCGAATCAAACCTTCTTTATCTCGTGGCGCTGCTCGTTCCACTTCAATCTTGATCAGTGCTCAGATGTTTTCAATGGGACTAAGATCTGGAGATGCTGGCCACGGAATTTTTGCTAGTTTGTGTTGTTGCATCCAAGCTTGAGTATAAGCAGAAGTATGGCAGCTTGCATTATCTTGCTGAAAACGCCACCCCTCTGGATATAAAACATGAGATGTTGTAAGAAAAAAACCATTTAGGATGTCACAATATTTCGCTCTATCGACAGTACTATTAACTATATAAAGTATCACCACGCTGAGATATTGCTCCCCAAACCATTATTTTAGTGGGAAATTTGAACGGTAACATTTTCTCTTGATAGGACTTTTAGATGATTTGCACCAAGCTGGAAACAACTTTCATCAGATATAGACATTATTAAAATTATCTTCTCAAAAACGTTGACAAAAATCTATTCTTCGTTGCCTTTGCAGAGGTGGCATTGTAGGATTTTTTTTGGATTCCTTGATATATAGCCTTGCTTTTTCAGTGACATGCGGACAGTGTCTGGGTACACTTTTATTCTTCGTTGATTTCTAAATTTGTTTAGAATAATAAATAGAAATCTATTAAAATTAGGAAAAATGTAAAATTCCGGACACTTTCTAGACGGACTATACTATACTGTACTATATTATTAAATTACTGCAGTTTAGTTTCTTTTACTTTGTTACATCTTCTTGTTATTGTACCGTCTTCTAACGAAGTATGGCGATCACTTCTTTAAACGCTTCCCTGTCTTTCGATCGGGAAATATATGTTTAACATAGTCCAATCTCTGATATTTCTCAGCTTAGATTTCTTCTTTCTTCCCAAGTCTTTTGTTCCCTCTACTCTTCCTTACATGATGGCGTGTAGAAGCGAATGTTTATCGCTTCGAAGTATGTGGCCCACATGCGATGTTTTTCTTATTTGAATTGTATTCATAAGCTTTCTGTCATGTTCAATTCATCTTAAAACGTCTTCGTTTGAGACTTTTG
Source organism: Diabrotica balteata (assembly GCA_918026665.1). Taxonomy (NCBI): domain Eukaryota; kingdom Metazoa; phylum Arthropoda; class Insecta; order Coleoptera; family Chrysomelidae; genus Diabrotica; species Diabrotica balteata. The sequence goes on from OU898277.1 coordinate 46,286,882, forward strand.
CAGTCCAAAGAAATTTTAAGAATACGCCTATAACACTCGCATTTCGAATGCCTCCAATTTTTTACGGATTGGGCTTCTAGACTCCAAGCTTCTATCTCATATAGCACTTACGACCGCACATAACATTCGACGAACCTGTGTTACATAGACATATGTTATTTGAAGGTTTCCTTTTTGTTTATAGTCTGACATTAAAACTATAACTAAAGGGTATTTCATATGACGACTGGGTAACAGTAGCTTACTAAAATCAAGTCAGAGCTTGAGTTATATTTGACGTAAAGCAGGATGCATACAAGATTGGGATTCTTAATTAAAAAAATCAAGCAAAACGCTAAACAGAATAACATAGAAAACTTCGAAAAATATGAATTTTCTAATAAATAATATTATATACATTAGGCAGGTAAATTATTATATAAAATGACTTCATTAAATTGGAATGAATTAATATTATATCATAGAGTTTAAATGATCAAAGTGTATAAAATGTTACCGACATTGTACCGAAATACTATATCCTATTAACTTTTCTTTTGGTATAGGTTATTTACTATAAAAATCCATATACATTAATTTTTTTTAAACCCCGTAGTTAAGCAAGCTGGTAAAGAAGGCTTATTATCCCTAAATCAACACAAACGCTTGAAGTATCAAAATGCAATTAAAAATACTTACAGTACAAAATTAGATTTTTTAAAAATTATGTTAAACTTTTTTCCATATATATATATATATATATATATATATATATATATATATATATATATATATATATATATATATATATATATATATTAAGATGTGGGAAATTGAGGTTGTAAAATATTGGAAAATACCCGATGTTGTATGGTAGTTGCCAGTAGTATAACAAATGTTTTTGTAGAGAAGTTGATGATAAGTACATTTACGCAACTATTTTCGTGAAGTAGAATTGGTGGTAGGATTGTGGGACAAATTATCTTTGACACTAAAATATCTAATAGTAGTACTAAAATCCACAAAAATACTGAATTCTTGTAGTTGGCTATATACTATGAATCACAAAAAATTTTATTAAAAAAATCTTTTATAAAAGGTATATTAATATAAAAATCCTATCGGGCTACATCACAAAGTTTTCGGAATAACTATGCTATCATCAGTGTTATCTGGATCGACACGTTTGAAGCCACCAAGTAGTTGAATTAATTTTAAATTATAGGTCGAAAAGGACACATACTTTAGAGATTCCAGCGTTACATATATGTAGATCTACAATTCAAAGCTGCTTTTATCAAACATACACAACGTAACTAACTATTTTCACAGGCAACAACAAAAAGCACTACTTACTAGTATTCTTGTAAAAATAGCATGCGTTTTACTCTAAAAATAAGGTTTTTGCAGCACTTACTCGAAACGAATGCTATGCTCCATGATACTTCCCAAATTATACTTAGTTCAGACTGTAATTACTTACTAACTAAAACAACTATCAGTCTGGCTTTGCTAGGAAGGCTTTCTTATGTTTGTTTTGAATGCCATACACCGCTATCTAGTGATTGTATCCAAACTAAAACTTCATGTAAAGCGAACTAGGCTCTGCAAGGTCATAATGGGTTAATATATCTTTTATAGATTTTTTAATAAAAATAAAAAAAGGTATAAAAATTTGTGGACAATGCTTGAACCATCTAAGGTACGCTGATGACATCGTATTGATAACCTATAAAAAAGAAGAATTATTTGAAATGATGAACGAACTGGACGTAGAAGCTGGAAAGATAGGCCTTAATATGAATTACAGCAAGACTAAAACTATAACAAATACAGATGAAGACTCACAATGAGAATCGGACAAGATCAAATAGAAGTTAAGGATTATATATATATATATATATATATATATATATATATATATATATATATATATATATATCTTGGTCAAACTATAAAACTTAACAAAGAGAACCAAACAGCAGAGATCAAGAGACGAGTTAGACTGGCATGGGCGGCATTTGGCAAACTAAGCTACATTCTTAAAAATAAAAGATATCCACAGCATCTTAAGACCAAAGTATATAATCAATGCGTACTCCCTGTTTTTACTTATGGTTCCCAAACGTGGACATCTACAAAAGCAAAGCAAACGTGGACAAAATCATAAAAACCCAAAGAGCAATGGAAAGACAAATGTTGCACATAAGACTAATGGATAAGAAGAGAAACGAGTGGATAAGAGAGAAAACAAAAGTGAGGGATGTTAGACAAGAAGTTGCAAAATTGAAATGGAGATTTGCCGGACACAATATAAGACAAAAAGAAGACCAATGGAACAAAATTCTTATATGCTGGAGACCGTGGGAATATAAACGAAGCCGAGGAAGGCGCCAAATGAGATGGGCAGATGATATCAAGAAGCACGTGGGCTCTAGATGGATGACTGTAGCGATAGACAGAGAAGAATGGAAAAGGATTGGGGAGGCATATGTCCAAAGATGGACCGAAGAAGGCTAATTAGATAGATAGATTTTTTATTTTTGACATTTAAACATAAATAATTTCATACAATTATAATATGAAGTGTATCATCTCAGATTAAAGATTTAGTTTTCCTCGGAATGTCAAGCACAGTGATCATTCAATTATATTCGAATCACAATATTTCTTTTTATTTTATATAGCTACTATATTCCTTTCCCATACTGTTGTACGGAGTTGGTTCGTGGACTTTCACAAACGTTACCTGCAAGCAAATTGAGGCTTGTGAAGTGTGACTTTATCGTCGAATCCTGAAAAATTTTATACCAACCACGTTACTTAACAGGACGTTTTAATAAAAATACAAAAAGAAAAAGAGTTGTTAACTACAATAAAAAGAGCCAAAATCGAATACCTTGGTCACATCGTGAGGAACAGTGAAAGATATGGGTTGCTGCAATTAATTCTATAAGAAAAAGTAGAAGGAAAACGAGAACCAGGAAGGCGAAGGATTTCCTGGCTTAAAAATCTACGTACGTACGTGGTTCAACACAATAACTACAAATCTTTTCAAAACAGCAGTTTGCAAAATACCATTGCCAAAATTGCCATGATGGTCGCCAACATTCGAAACGGATAGGCATTACAAGAAGAAGATATTCCTTCGAGCGGCTACGACTAAATTCGTTAACCATAAGTGTACGGCCTATTTAAGTCATACAGGATTTCTATTCAGGGACGTACTAACACACAAACTTCGCTAATTAATGAACATATGTACATATCGTTAGTCACCAATGGTTATTCGGACAAATCGTCAATCGGTTTTGGGTCATTACGCAGTTGCGAAGTGACTTCATTAAAAAGGTCCACCTCATCTTTAAACACTTTTTTGCGTTTTTTGGTTCTTTTATGCAATATACCTTAATGGCGAAATATTTCCTCGTCGTCCATTCTCTAAATCGATAAATATTTGAATAATTCATTTCTTTTACTCAATGACACACGACTACAAGGTTATATTGTACGGAGAAACTGAAAACTCTATCATCAATATTATTTTTTTTTTCATGTTATTGTTTAGTTTGACAATGTAACCCGCTTATTTATACATCGATGATTGAATTATGCTTTAGTTGAAACAATAATGATAGTCTTTTATACAACCGTAGGCAATTGTTGTGTTCGTGTATATTCCAGTGCTATGATTCTTAAATCCGGTCCTGATGCGCCGATCGGGGCAAACCGGCAACGTGGTCGGCCGTTCTCCCGTATAAAATACATTGCCTATCTAACCTGCACTTGCACTGCATTTTAACTGTGGCTTCTACTATAGGTGATATTCATAGGTGATATCTGTATGGCTCTTTCAGTTAAAATAAAAATATTGGACTACATATGTATTGGTTAGAAATAAGAAAGTAGAACAAACAAAAAACATTTTAGGTTCTATCTATAAGAATGGTGACGTTTGACAGTGTTCGAATAGGAGAATTATATCACCACGATAATATAGGATGATAGGATACGTAAAGAAACGAAGATATTCAATAATCAGTTTGAAAATATACAGACTAAATTAAAAAATCATGGGATTTATATTATAAAGGCAGCAAAGAAGAAGTTTATGGCCAAGAAATCCACAGTTAAAGTATGTCTAGTAATATAAGGAAGCATTAAAATGGAGGGTCTCGTGTAATTTGTTTGTAGAAGTTAAATATGAAAGATTTTCGAAGTGAGCATCTAAAAATATCATGAAACATGAACGCATCTTTGTTCTAATTCTTATTGAATATTCAAACAAACATAGAGGTCACCAGCTGACAATAATAACAAAATAGTCAGAAATCAAATTATATTATCGTCAACAGAAGATATAGAAATTCTATAATATTATCTAAAACTTATCCAGGGCGGGACATATCTTCCAATCACAACCCGGTTGTTTGTGGATGAGAGTGAAACTAAAGAAGGTCAACAGCCCTAGCACCAAGAAAATCATGGATGCAAGACGTCTCAAACAAGACAACATATATGCGAAAACTAAATTTAAAATAAACGAGAACTTAAGGAAAGTCTAAGAAGATAATGCGGAAACTCTAACTATTGACCACAAATGAGGAAAAATTTAACATGCCCTTGTGTCAGTTGGAAAAGAAACCCTCAAACCACTTGGAGAAAAAAAAAACCTTTAATAACAATAGAACTTCTTAAACTTATGGAAGAACGAACAAAACATAAAGGAAAAGATAAGATAATAAATACAAAGAAATTCAGAAAAACATCAGAAAGAAAATTCGAGAGGTAAAAGAAAGGTGGCTCTCCGACAGATGCAAGGTAATAGAAGATCTGGATAAAAAGTATGATGAGGATGACCAGCAATTATATTTGCTGTTAATCGAAAGCTTTAATTTACACAAAAAAATCAAAGAAATGACAGGTTTTAGAAAACGTACAAGAACGAATATCTTTAAAAATGATAAAGGGGATATTATTACTGATATGAAGGAGAGATTATGTCACTGGACCAATTACATCCAACAACTATTTAATGATGAAAGAGAAGAACTGTCATTAGATATCACCGAGGATACCGTACCACCAATATTAAGAGAAGAAGTTATCTAGACCATCAAAAACACAAAAGAGGGTAAAGCTACTGGACCAGATGATGTGCCCATCGAATTATTAAAACTCATCGATGAAGATGTTATTGATGTAATGGTTGAACTCTTTAATCTAATATATCAGACTGCCACAATCCCCAGACAATGGCTGCAATCGACCTTTGTAGAAATTCCCAAAACGCCAAGTGCAACAACTTGCTCAGATCACAGAACAATAGCTTTAATAAGTCACACACTTAAAACATTTTTGAAAATAATTCACAGCAGAATTGTTAAAACTCTTGAATATGAAATTAGTGACACACAATTTGGCTCTAGAAATTATCGTATGAGTACAAGAGATACTTTGTTTGTTTTGTAGACTTTGAAAAGGCATTTGATAAGGTTCAACGTAAAAAGCTTGTAGATATATTAAAAAGCAAAAATATTGACAGTCGTGATATGAAAATTATATCTAATTTATATTGGAATCAAACTGCCAAGGTAGGAGTTGACAGCTAGTACACCCAAAATATCAAAATACAAAGAGGAGTCCGCCAGGGTTGCGTGCTGTCCCCACTACTTTTCAATGTCTACAGTGAAGCGGTATTTCAAGAAGCGCTCTCAGACTCAATAGAAGGTATATCTATCAATGGAGAAGTTTTGAATGACTTACGTTTTGCAGACGATACAGTAATAATGGCGGATAACAACAATGATTTACAGAACGTAATGCAACACCTTAATGAACACTGTCATGAGTACGGACTGAAGATAAATTTAATGAAAACTAAATGCATGATCATGACTAAATCTGCACATGCAAATATCCAATTGACTGTTGAAGATACTGTAATTGAGAGAGTTAATAACTGATTGGTTAAAGTCGACATTTGTCACAATACCTAAAAAACATCGTCCAAAGACATGCGGTGATTATCGGACAATAAGTCTGATGAGTCACGTTTTGAAAATCTTTCTGCGAGTAATACACAGCAGAATTTATACGCTGTTAGAGGACAGAATTAGCAATACTCAATTTGGGTTTAGGAGTGGCTTGGGTATAAGAGAAGCCTTGTATAGTATACAGGTGCTAGTACAGAGATGCAGAGATATAAATCAAAATGTGTATATTTGTGCAATCGATTTTGAAAAAGCTTTTGACAAAGTTCGACATAACAAAATGCTAGAAATATTGGAAACAGCTGGATTGGACGATAAAGATCTACGAATAATTACAAATCTATACTGGCATCAAGTGGCAAGAATAAAGGTTGAACAAGAACTGTCGGATGAAATAAATATAAAAAGAGGAGTGAGACAAGGTTGTATATTGTCGCCTTTACTTTTTAACTTATATTCGGAGGAAATATTTAAGGAAGCCTTAATGGAGACAACCGAAGGTATTATTGTGAATGGAGTAACCGTCAACAATATTAGATATGCCGACGATACCTTAGTCCTTGCTAATTGCGGAGAAGACCTTCAAAATCTAATGAACAAAATAAAACAGACTTGTGATCAGTATGGATTAAAACTCAACGTTAAGAAAACTAAATATATGATAGTTAGCAAACAAAATTATATACATGATGACGGTATAAAAGTCGGAGATGCCACACTGGACAGAGTAGAGAAACTCGTGTATCTCGGCAGTAATATCAATGAGAGTTGGGATCCAACCGCAGAAATTAAAAGCCGAATAGAACAAGCCCGAGCTGCCTTTGTAAAAATGAGAAACGTACTTTGCAGTCATGATGTTAGCATTGACCTTAGAGTTCGTATGATATCTTGCTACATCTTTCCTGTCCTGCTGTATGGAGTAGAAGCGTGGACCCTAACTGAGGCATTGCTTAAACGCTTGACAACCTTTGAGATGTGGGTATACAGACGACTACTGAAAATAAGCTGGGTCGACAGAGTTAGAAATGAGGAGGTCCTTAGACGGCTGAACCAAACAACACAACTGGTCAATATAATAAAGAAACGCAAGCTGGAATACTTCGGTCATATTATGAGACACCCTGAAAAATATGATCTTTTACATCTGATCATTCAGGGAAAGATCCAAGGTAATCGTGGTCCTGGTAGAAGAAGAACATCATGGCTGAAAAATCTAAGGCAATGGTATGGAAAATCAACTACATCGTTATTTAAAGCTGCTGTCAATAAAGTCACGATAGCGAATATGGTAGCCAACATGATATCCAACGATCGATAACGGTCATGGAACTAGAAGAAGAAGAATAACTATAAATACTTAGTAACATGGATAACATCAGATGTAGACCCATCAGATTTCTTTGTTGTCGGGATATAAGTTATAATAGGTTAGAACTACGCCTGACAAAGCTTTGGTGTTACGTGTTCTCTACTCTTCTTTATGGCTTGGAAGCGTGGACACTAAAACAAGTCCATCTGAATAAGTTGGCCGCCTTTGAATTTTGGTGTTATAGAAGAATCCTACGAATATAATGGATTCAAAAGAATGTCAAACGTGAAAGTAACTGAAAGGATAGGAAATGAGGCGGAAATAATATTAACTATCAAAAGACGAAAGCTTGAGTAGGTACTTAGGACATGTGATGAGAGGGCAATAAGCATTATTACAACTTATTATGCAAGGTAAAATCCGAGTAAAGCGAGATGTGGGGAGACAAAGAATATCCTGGCTTAAGAACTTAAGGGAATGGTTTGAATGCAGTAGTGCAGAACTTTGTAGAGCGGCAGTCAACAGAGTCCTCATAGCCATGATGATTTCCAACCTTCGATAGATGATGAAACTTAAAGAAGAAGAATTTAAAAAATATTGAGTAATAATAATAACAATATAAAAGCAGATGGATAAAGAGAAGCGAGTGGGATAATCAAAAAATATTGACAAGACCAGTCCGAGATTAGTACGATGTACGTTAATGAATATTAGACAATAAGTACTATTAGTTCTACTGCCAGATATGATTATTTGGCTCCATTTTCTAAAATATTTGTCCAATTCTTTTTAAGCGGTTTAAAATAAACTTAAAAATGTCACAACTTTAAACGTCCTACAAGAAAATTAATTTTTATATTGATTAAACATACCTAAAAGCTTTTTAGTTTTTGTCCCCATACTACCATAAATTACATCACAAAGGTAGGGTAGTTGAAAGCACTTGTATGTTTATTTTTCCTTATGTCATTTTAGATTAATTACACTATAGCGTTTGTGTTGACGTATATGGATAAAAGCAAAATTAGATGTACGATGTTTTTTGTATAGATATATTAACGTTACGGTAAAAGCCGTTAAATTATCGCCGGCTCTAAAATGTCTTGTCTTACAAGGTGGTAAATATATATAAACCTATTCTAGTATAAGAAATCCATACAAAATTTTATAATTGTATCTCTGTTCAATTTCTAATATTTTGAATTTTACCACTGAGTCTAGGGTAGCATAACTAATATTTGATTATTTTGCAAACGGTAATTTTCTTGCTACCTTCCTATTAAAAATGTAGATAAAAGCAGTTAATACAATTATTTACAATAATTGATATTAATTACAGGGCACTCTATTTATTAAGTAGAATTATGCGATAGTGGATGTCATAGCTATCGAGTTTTCAGTTTTTTTATTCACATACAGTGAATGATTAAATTATGAGAGACCCCTGCCTGGAAAATTCTTTGTTTAAAAAGGGTTTACAAATAAGCTACAAAATAAATGTATTTGCTTATATGATGCTGCACAATTCATGCACGATGCTGTCACATCGTTAATTAGGCAATATAAATTATACGATAGTATTATTTTTATAAGGGATTTAGCCACAATTGATTGTAATGAAAATAATTTTTTTCATTTTTAATCGCGCTGGAAAAAAATATTTATGAGGCAGCATAATATTAGGGTCAGAGGATAGTATAGGATTTCTACCTACTAAAAACCTTCAACCATTAAAATCGGTATAATGGAAAACATTAGCGATTGTACTGCACCATGCATGAGAGAACGATGTCTCGATGTCTTTTTCAATTATTACTATGTCCCTCGGATATTAGATCTACCTGTAATCTAACCAACGCACCTACAATCAAGAAGTGCCAAAGATAAACAATTATGGCGTGTATTTGATTAAAAATGGATTCCATCGACGATATTAGTAAATTATCTACATCATCATCTGCTAATTATATACCTCCAGAACAACACTCGTCGGCAGAATCGGAATTAGCCAAATTTGATCAACTGTCCTTAAAAATAGCTGCAGCAACTGAACCTGAGACATCCGATTCACTTATTATTGAGCAAAATGTTCATCTAGCAAAAGCAAAACAAGCTCGAGATGTACTAAAATCGTACAGTGATGACGTATCAGATGAACACTATGTTGCTACTTTTGACCTCCAAAAGCACTTCTATACCCGAAATTGTCTAGATCCATTGCATATTACAAAAGAAATATGTATGTATTTGAAAAACGGCTTTATGTATGTGTGGGACGAAGCAGATGGTGGTAGAGGATCTCAGGAAATATCTTCAATATTGACCACGCATCTGAGAAAACATACCAAAAATCATAACCACGTTTTTTTAACTCTCTATTCAGATTCATGTACAGGACAAAACAGAAATTTTAAAGTGACTGCCACGTTACTAAATCTTGTTCAAGATCCTTACATAAACATAAGAACGATAGATCACAAATTTCTTGTATCCAGCCACTCCTTTTTGCCAAATGACCAATATTTTTGGGTTATTGAAAAGGCTGCCAGAAAATCCTTCTCACATCTTTGGGTCAGACGACTGGATTGATGTAATAAAATCTTCAAAATTGGCAATGCCTTTTGAAGTAACTAACATAAAAACGAGCGACATTGTGCCGAGAAAGAACATAGAAGATGTGCTTGTAAATCGAAAAAAAGGTAGTGATGGCGGATCCGTGAAGGTGTTAGAAATGATATGGATGAGGTATAAGACAGAAGATCTTTGGGTTTTGAAGTTCAAACCTACGCTGAATTTTCCGTTTTTTACTATCTCTATAGCCAAAACAAATGTCTCAAAATGCATTGGTAATCAAAGTCATCTGTACTCCACACCTGAACTCATGACAGAAGCAAAGAAAAAGGACATGTTGTCTCTTCTCCCATATCTGCTAGAAGTCACACACTATCATTTTAAAAATCTCTGTATGAACACAGGAATCCGTTCACGAATCCAGCAACATGGAAGATCATGAACTGATCTATGATGATTAAAACTAATGTCACTTAAGCTGTGAAAGTATTATTGAACATTTTTGTAATAAGTTTTTTATTTTGTATTATTTTTTGTAACTAAAATTCCAGTTTTGTCATACTTTGCTTTTTAATCCATTTTTCCACCAAATATTTCAGAGTTATAATGGATCAAGTCCAATTTTTTTCGAGAGTCTCTAATTATTTCTAAAAAGGTTCTATCTATCTAATTAGCCTTCTTCGGTCCATCTTTGGACATAGGCCTCCCCAATCCTTTTCTATTCTTCTCTGTCTGTCGCAACAGTCATCCATCTAGAGCCCACGTGCTTCTTGATATCATCTGCCCATCTCATTTGGAGCCTTCCTCTGCTTCGTTTATATTCCCACGGTCTCCAACTTATAAGAATTTTGTTCCATCGGTCTTCTTTTTGTCTTATATTGTGTCCGGCAAATCTCCATTTCAATTTTGCAACTTCTTGTCTAACATCCCTCACTTTTGTTTTCTCTCTTATCCACTCGTTTCTCTTCTTATCCATTAGTCTTATGTGCAACATTTGTCTTTCCATTGCTCTTTGGGTTTTTATGATTTTGTCCATGTTTGCTTTTGTAAATGTCCACGTTTGGGAGCAATACGTAAGAACAGGGAGTACGCATTGATTATATACTTTGGTCTTAAGATGCTGTGGATATATTTTGTTTTTAAGAATGTAGCTTAGTTTGCCAAATGCCGCCCATGCCAGTCTAACTCGTCTCTTGATCTCTGCTGTTTGGTTCTCTTTGTTAAGTTTTATAGTTTGACCAAGATATATATATAATCCTTAACTTGTTCTATTTCATCTTGTCCGATTCTCATTGTGATGTCTTCATCTGTATTTGTTATAGTTTTGGTCTTGCTGTAATTCATATTACAGCATTACTAAAAAGGTTACTTATTTAATATTACACACAGTTTACTTAATTATTTAAACTACATATTACATAAGAGGTTTTCACTTAGATTCGATTCGTTGGTGTATTATGTAATAGTGAAGAACTTGTTAACTTTGACTCTAAATATCTCTGACTTATGTATTATGGACATGATCCACTATGGTTCTGAACGCCTCTGAAATATGAAGTAAATAACTGAGTTGATTGGTTGGGAGACGTAGCTAGGATAGATGATAAGAGAAATACAAAAACAGTACTTAGAAATGAATTTAACGGGGAGAAACAGAGAGGTAGGCCAAGAAAGAGATAGATTGATGGTATTAATTATAATTTAAAATAATTATGAATACGAGACTGGAAAAAACAAGCAAATGTAAAGGAAGCAAAATATACATGACACTGCAATGATCTCTTTAAAAAAGACAAACTAGGAAGTAACGGTTTTAGATATAAAACGCTTAACTTTTTTAGGAGTTAAGCGTGTGGCTGGCCTTCACACCATGTAAAGCTTTAGAGCCTAGAAACCCCAACGAGCAACAATGGCCCTCCATAGGCTGTCAGTGGTTACAAATGATAAACAATCCAACTAACACTGTCACCGCATCCGGTAGTCAGGTAGTTATTACATATACTGGACCTGAGAAGTACGAAAGTTTAGACCAAAGTATGTCGTTCATCAAAACTTGCCTGCACAAGCTTTCACCGTTCTACGAACAATCCTGCTTCCATTGATATAAATGCAAATTCTTAAATAACTGATAAAGAACAACAGTTATGTTTACTATACTAGAGAACTGACTATCAGTTCTCATCGGACATCTAGAACCAGCAGAACTAATCTGACTTGACAATGGCAAGTGTGAGAAGCGTCGTCAAAAGACGAAAAACGACCATAGAAATCCCAACGATGATCTTAACCGGAAGATATTAAGACACTAGAAGAAATTATATAGTATCGTAGTCTGTGAAGTTGTTATTCTAGTAGAAATAGTATAACATATACTGCTGTATCTTCTTCTTCTTCAAGTTCCACTCCTATCGGAGATTGGAAATCATTCTGGCAATTATAATTTTATTGGTTACTCGCCTGATTAGTTCAATTGAACTGCATCCAAACCACTCACGGAGATTGCGTAGCCACGAGATTTTACGTCTTCCTACGCTTCTTCTACCTTTGATTTTACCCTGCATGATATTCCTTAGTAGTTCGTACTTTTCACCTCTCATGATGTGCCCCAAGTATTCCAATTTCCTGATCTTTATGGAATTTAAAACTTCGCATTGTTTTCCTAGTTGTTCGAGAACTTGTTCGTTTGTTTTGCGATCCATCCATGATATTTTCAAAATGCGTCGGTAACACCACATTTCGAATGCTTCTAGGTTTTTAATGTTGGATTTTTTAAGTGTCCAAGCTTCAACTCCATACAAAAGGGTAGAGAAAATATAACATGGAAGCATTCTTATCCGGAGCGATATATTGATATCGCGATTACAAAAAAGTTTTCTCATTCTATTAAAAGTTGACCGCGCAATTTCAATGCGGCATCTTATTTCTTTTGTCTGATCAGTATCTTCTGTGATCCATGCTCCAAGGTATTTGTACGAAGATATTTGTTCTATTTCTGTATTATCTAGTACTAACTTAACTTTGATGTTTTGTGCTTTTGTAAATACCATGAACTTGGTTTTCTTCAAATTGATTTTTAGTCCATAATCGTTGCAATATATATTTAGTTGTTCAGCAAGGTGTTGCAGTTCTTCTAGTGTTCCTGCCAAAAGGACGGTGTCGTCAGCATATCTTATGTTATTAAGTGGCTCACCGTTTATTATAAGGCCCTCACTGATCTCGGCAAGCGCTAATTCTGAGATGGCTTCACTGTATAAATTGAATAACAAGGGTGATAAAATACACCCTTGGCGGACCCCACGGCGAATCTGGATATCCTTGGTCAGTTCGTTTTCAACTTTCACTTTTGCTGTTTGATTCCAATAGAGGTTACAGATGATTCTAATGTCTCTACTGTCTATGTTTTTATTTAATAAAATTTCTTTAAGTCGATTATGCTGCACTCTGTCAAATGCCTTCTCAAAATCAATGAAACAGGCATATACTTCCTGATTAATATCTAAGCATCTCTGCGAAAGAACACTTACTGCAAACAGTGCATCTCGTGTTCCCAGACCTTTCCTAAATCCCATTTGTGTATTACTTATGCCTTCATCTAATTTCTTATGTATTCTATTGTGAATTACTTTTAAAAACAATTTCAAGACATGACTCATTACGGCTATGGTGCGATGTTCATTGCACTCCTTTGCATTGGCTTTTTTGGGAAGCAGTATGAATGTTGATTGGAGCCATTCTTTAGGTATTATACCTGTTCTATATATGGTATTGAATAGATCCAAAAGAAGATCAATAGATTCAGCATTCACAATTTTAAGTAATTCGATAGGAACTTCATCAGGCCCGGGAGATTTACCATCTTTAGCTTGTTTCATTGCATATTCAATTTCTTCTCGTATAATGTCATGCCCAGTATCATCCTTAAATTCTTTTGGTGCTTCTGTTCTTTCTTTGTCTTCAAATAGTTGTGCTATATATTGTGTCCATCTCTGCATTTTTTGGTTTATATCTGTTATAAGTGCACCCCTTTCATCTCTTAGTTGCCTAGTTTGAAGTGTTTTTCTCATTCCTGTTAATTCTCTAATTCTTTTATGCATGTTAAAAAAGTCATATTTTTTCTCAATTTCTTCTAGTTCTTGGCACTGCTCATATAACATTCTCTCCTTAGCTTCTTTTATTCTCTTTTTTATTAATCGATCAGTTTCATTATATTTAATTGGATTTTTTGTTTTGAATGATATTCTTTCATTCATTAATAGTAGTAATTTCTTTCAGTCATCCAATCTTATATGTTTTCTATTCTTTGGTTTTAAGTTTTCATTTGCTGTTTTAATTATTGCTGCTTTTATATTTTTCCCATTTCTGATCAATGTTATAGCTACTTTTATTCAGTTCTTGGGCATTACGTATATTTTCAGTAAGAGTTTTTACAGTTTGTTCCTTTGTTTGTGGTTCCCTTAATCTCTTAATATCAATTCTACTTTGTGTGGTTTTTTAACCAGTTTTAATTTGGTTCGTAATGTGACTACTATGGGGATATGGTCTGAACCGATGTCTGCTCCAGGGTAAGTTTTGGCAGACAGTATAGAATTACGAAATCTTTGTCTAATAAGGACAAAGTCAATTTGATTTCGGATTATTCTATTCGTTGTATCACCGGGAGATTTCCATGTATACAACCTTCTTTTTGGTAGCTTAAAAAGTGTATTAGCTATTACAAATTCTTCCGTCTGGCAAAATTGTATCAAACGGTCACCACGTTCATTTCTATTTCCTAGACCATATTCCCCCACATATCCATCCACTCTTCCCTGGCCAACTTTGGCGTTGAAGTCGCCCATTACTATTGTAGTGTGATGTTTTTTCATTGATTTTAAGACTTGTTCCAAATCATGGTAAAAACAGTTCGATATCGTCGTCATCTTTATCTGCCGTAGGAGCATAAACTTGAATAAAATTTACTATACCTTTTTTAGACTGTAGTTGTATTGATAAGATCCTATCAGAATAAGGAGTAAAACTTATCACAGAGTAATTGACCTTTTTTGCAACTAAGATAGCAACACCGTAACGATGATTGACCTCGTTGTTACCTGAATAATACACTAATTATATACTGCTGTATATAACTGCTCAATTGACTTTAATATAGAATGCCAATAGACAGCACTAAAGCATTTGATAAGTATATAAATCAATATATCTTGTAACGTCTAAACTTATTAAGACAGCACTAAAAAAAATGCTTGTCTAGACTAAATGAAAAAAAAAATACAAGTTTTTAGACAAAATATGAACAAAGGCAACAAAAATATGTACAAAATAAGAAACAAAAATGAAAACATTACTACGGATAGAACCTAAATCCTTGAGGTTGCCGAATCCTTTTGTCGCGAAGTGTATGAGAGCACCGACGAAAGACAAAATGCTTGCGCCTGCCCAAAATCACACACCAGGAATCAGAATTATTGCCAGAAATAAAATCATACGAAATCAAAACGGCAAAAACGGAGTAGTGATCGAGGCGATCAAACTAGGTGGAAATGAAATTATCCAGGCTTTGGCCAAGCTTTTTACCGAATGCATTAACCAAGGAAAAACTACTTCCCAATGAAGCATGCATTGTTTTATTATACCAGCAATAAAAAACAGATCAAATAAACTACCGTCCTATAAGTTTGCAGTGGCACATATATAAATTTTTCACAAAAATTATCAAAATAACACTTATCACTAAGTTAGCGTAAGAACAAGCTGAATTTAGATCGTGATACAGAACTAACGACAATTTACTAGTGATAAAGAACCTGATAAAGAAGTCTACAAAAGACACTGATATTCGTGGACTACAAGAAAGTACTCAAAACTATAAGTCAGCAAAAAATGTTAAACGCATTAACATTGTGTTAGCAGTAACTGCATTCAAGCCGCACAAGACAGAGAGTGATGGAAAGAGCTGAAAGAGACCTATGTCTAGCAGTAAACGCATATAGGTTGATAATGATAATTTATATGTAATAGCCTTTAACGAAGAATATATAATCATGTTAATATATTTTGTAGCTTAATTACAAATCCCTCGTATACAAAAATTTTATCAACTGGCTCTAATAGTTAGATCTATTTAAAATGAGTTTGAGTTGGTAATTTTCCCAAAAATTGTTTAAAATTTTCTGTAATTGTAATGTTTATTTTAATTGATCTACAGTCTTATAACACTAAAACTAAAAACACAATTAATTTATAACATTTATTTATTACACGGCACCAATTTATTTTATCGACTGAGCCTCTACAATTTAATTTATTTTTATGTATGTCTGCCAGAATTCAGTAGAAATTTGTAAGGTTTTTCTATCTCTTAACAAATAAAATGTTTATATTTAATGCCGAAATTTCTGCAGAAGTCGTATATTTTTCTTACTATAGGTATATATTAATTGAAAAACTCATCACATACCGGACTGTTGCGAATTTCTGAGAAATACTTATTTCCTGGACTATGTAGCCGTTGCTACATTTGGTTTCTGATTTTTTCTGAGAATTTCTGAGAAATAGTTATTTCCTGGACTATATAGCCGTTGCTACATTTGGTTTACTACTATAATAGGGCCATTATACCAGTGAACAAACTGCGCAACCGGCAACCCACAAACACGTTTATAGTGTATGAGGTTGTTTAATGTGCTTCTGTTCAAACTTGATTAAAATTAATTGCTAGCTATTTGATACAGGTGTGTAAAGTGGTACAATTGTCGAATCCTGCAATTACCATATTACGAGTATTTCTAACATAAAGCAAACATTTCAAAAATTTCAAAATACTGCTTCTCCTAGTATCAAAAAATGTATTTTATACTTTAAAGATTTGGATTATGGACAGTTTTCTTATAGAAGATTAAGTATTTATATGTTTACCACCTTTTTATATATACCTTTAGAAAACTGTGATTAAAGTAAGTATATATATTTTCCAGTAGTGCCATATTTGCTTATCGAAGTGGTCTTTTTCCAATCTTGTGATATACATAAATGTAAGGCCTCTTGCTAATATCCTATATCAATGTCACTATCTGTTTTAAATCAAATTTCAATTAAACAAATTAACATATCTGATTATAAATCATATCCGAAAAATTATTTATCAAAACGTCTAACGATATTTCAAAAATAAAGGCAAAAGGTTCTATGTATTTTTTTTAGAATTGATGGCATGTGTTTAAAAAGCAACAATAATGTTTATTCCAACATATTTATATTAATTAAATAGAATTATGCGAATAAAACAATAATAATTGGCACGATGACAATAATTCAGTGATGACAATAATTCAAGTTTTTTGGAATTTTCTTTTTATCATAGATATATAAAAGATGATATAAATATTTACCAAAAATTGGTATGTACAAGAGATTACAATGTAAGCCTAACTTTAACATAAATCCTTAGAATATTCATTTTAAATATGAATTTTTTTTATTGATGTGGAAGAATTAATAGTGTGGAAGTATTTAATAACAGATACGTATAAAAACTTTTTTATTTATAATCAAAATAATAATTAAAAAAATTAGCTAAGAATTTCCATTTTTGCAGTCAATTTCAAGACTGCTAAGAAATATGTAGTTTATAAATAGATGCAAACGTGAAGTGATTTATTCATTACTAGGATCGTATAAGAATTACTACAAGTAATACCTACTACATCTATTACTTTGCTACATATTGCAAAAATATAAAAATTCACTATTAGACGTAATGTACATTATTGCTCATAAGAGTGAATATTATATTAAATATGCTTCGAAA
This sequence comes from Diabrotica balteata, assembly GCA_918026665.1. Taxonomy (NCBI): domain Eukaryota; kingdom Metazoa; phylum Arthropoda; class Insecta; order Coleoptera; family Chrysomelidae; genus Diabrotica; species Diabrotica balteata. Next base: position 46,304,541 of record OU898277.1, read on the forward strand.
ACTTACAATCGAATTGAGTCACAAACTAACACCCTGTAGCAACTGATAACTACGAAATCTTTATATTAAAAAAATAATAATGTATTAATGTATATCTAAAATTATTAGTATATTTTCTACTGAACAATTACCAAGCCACAGGATTTATAGTGCCTCCAAGGGGGTATGATCAAAATTTTAAATTCCACAGTTAGAAATGAACAACTTTATAAACAGAATATTTAATGAAATATACTTAACTTAAGGAACCTGATAGAGAAGTCTGCGGAATAGAACAAACCATTGGCACTGATATTTGTCGACTACGAGAAAGCATTCGCTACCATAAGCCACCAGAAAATGTTAAAAGCATTGACAGAAAGCCGAATAGACCATCGCTACAGTAACATAATCAAACATGTCTACCAAAATGTCACATCTAGCGTAAGACTATCTAAACAAGAAACAAATAAATTCTATATACAGCTAGGAGTACGGCAAGGAGACACCGTTTAGGGCGAGCGCCCACCAAAGTGGCGTGGCAAGTAGCACGTAGCAAGTAGCACGCGTCTAGCATGTTTCTTAAAATGTAACCAATGAAAACGAATGATTAGAATGAATGACGTCACTGTAATTTTGGTGTACGCTGAATCATTCGTTTTCATTGGTTACATTTTAAGAAACATGCTAGACGCGTGCTACTTGCCACTTGCTACGTGCCACGCCACTTTGGTGGACGCTCTCACTAACGCTATTCACGACGCTTTTAGATACCTGTAAGAAAGCACATCTGAACGAGCATGGTATCAATATAAATGTAGAGAAGCTCAGTCATTTGAGATTTGCAGATGACATCGTCCTTATAGCCGATCGTATGGACCATGCAATAACAATGTTTAAAACATTATATCACGCTTCCTTGGAGGGTGGACTAAAGATTAATATGAACAAGACGCAAATAATGACTAATCTGGTGCTAAATCGAAATATTGCTGCTAATGGAAGGAATATTGTGCAGACTACGTCGTATAAGTACTTATGACATGAAATTAGGTTTGGCAGAGATAACCAGACATGTGAGCTTCCATGTCGTATAGGATTAGGAAAGAAAATATTTGACCAATGTGTGTTAGTGCTACTCACTTATGGACCAGAAATATTGACACTCACAAAAAAGGTAATGAATAAGATTTGCGTGACTCAGAGGGTTATGGAGCGCCAGATGTTGGGTGTCTTTCTGAGAGACCAAATATCAAACGAAGAAATCCGTGGTAGAACAAAAACAATAGACGCCATCGAACAAATCGCGTCGCTAAAATGGAATTGGGCAGAAGACGTCGTCAGATTATCAGACAACTGATGGACAAAACGTATTGTCGAGTGGAGACCAAGACGGAGCAGAGGACGCCAACCAACTAGATGGACAGACGACCTGAAGCGTGTTAGCAATAACTGGATGCAAGCCGCACAAGACAGAGACATATGAAAAGAGCTTGTAACGATAAGACTACCAAAATAAATACCTATAAATACCTATAAAAACAATACCTCAATCAAACATGAGAGCTTATCGTCTATGCTTCGCCTAGTTTAGTCTCTCAAGTGTGAATTCGTCGTGTCTTAAACTATGAATTAAACAATGAACCTTTAGCTGGTAGCAAATAAAACAATGATTTAACTAATCATATTTATTTAGCACATAAAAAATAATATTTAAATAGCAAAAACAACCCTGCCTAATGATTTACATTAAATAAATTTGAATGATACTTGTGGCATCGATGGGTTGCTTGCTTCTAAATTTGTGTAGCCTCTCGATTAAATGGTTAGGTCCTCCAGAGCATGTGCGTAGGCCCAACTGACAGCTGCAGTTATTTCGTATTATGTTCATAAATATATAGAATATAGAAATATTCCATAAAATATTTAGTACAATCTTCAATAAATTCTCCAATAAATCCAAATAAAATGTTTTAGAAATATCCCATAAACTAGAATATTAAATAGCCTGTATTGGAGAAACATCAAAGGGGGTTTAATTTCCTTGCCATTTTACAACATTACAATTAAATAAATAGCAGATGGCAAGGATAAAATGAAATAGAATTACTATTGAACTTAGTTAAATTTTGTTATTATACATTCCTACCTGCATAGAATTGAAAACGTGGTTTTGAAAGAAGTAAGATTATGAATATTGAAAATGCTATCAGAATTATAGAATATAGATTAAATGAAAGTACTCACCCCAAGAGAATTTTGCACACGATAAAATGAACCTTATAATAATTTTTACCTTCTTTTATAAATTTCAATTACAGACAAAAAAGAATATTTCCACTACGAAAGGTGATTGACAGAGAGTAAGTGGGAGATTATAATGAAGTATAGCACAGATATCATAGGATGTATGCTTATGATGGAATTAGCTCTTCTGTCAACATAGAACAGAATATTTTACTACTATTGTGAAGAAAAATAGTAAAAAAGAAATTAAAATAAAATATTTATTTAAATATAGATTAATAAAGATGCGACGTTTATAACGTTACTAGGGTTCGAGCATGTAGACTTAGTACATTTTTGGACGTGAGGATATGAATTAAATGGGAGAGGCTGTAGATACTGTCTGGAAGTAACATCTTATGATGCACATTACTACCCCCTTCGAATGCCTGTTATAACTTCATTTGTACTAAATAAATCTTTTAGTCACGTAGTTTTAGTTTTAGTCACGGCTTACTGGAGGTAATCTAAATAAAGTAGTCGAGTGGTAAATCGTTAATAAGAATTTTCCATTTACGACTATGAAAAGTATTGTAGTATAAAGATCCCATTGTCATATTATGTTGTTAGAGAGCGTCAGTTGTTACTGTTAGGTTAGTAAGTTTCCAAAGTTGTAAAGGTATTAAGGAATACCTATACTTTTATGAAATTGAGTTCAAAACTGGTATTGCAGTTCTTCGAATACTTCTACACTACTATAAATGTAATGTATAATTACCCATCCCCTAACGTACTAAAAAAAATTGTAAATTTAGCATTTATTAATAAAATTGTTGCTTTATAAACAGAAGTCATACATTTAAATATTTATACTCGTTGGCTGAATATATTGCTTTATATAAAAAAAAGAACAACAAAAGTATTGAACAATCAAAATAAAATTTAATAATTATATTTTGAATAAAAATTATATCGAGATTGGACTAATATTATATATAATATTAAACGTTTGCTTCCAAAAATAGACAGAGTAATGCCTTTAGATAGTTTTTATCGAGTTATCTATTGACAATAAATATATATTGACAATATTTGCAAAATAGAACATGACAATATTGAATATTATGACAATATCTAGACAATATTTCAAGATTTAGAGTGACTATAATTAAACATTTGGGTTAACTAGAAGCTGGAAGGAACATCCTTAAAATCACTTTATTTTATGTAAAATACGATACTTGAACATTGAGTGTGATATTTTAATTTTGTAGATGATTTTGACTGATAAGCTCTTAATTAAAAATAAAAAAGGCTTCATCAGCCCTAGACTGTATGTCAAAGAGTGATTATCAAAAACAAAAGTAAAACGTCGATATATAGTAGGTATGTAATGTGTAAAACTGAATTTGGCATCATTAAAACCTCATTAACTAATCGATGTCTCAAACTGGTAGCTTAAAACGAATGCAAACTGGTTGTATTTATTTGTAAATTAGAAAATATCCTTCCCTAGTATTGATGTATAAATAAGTTATTGGAATCTCTTGGTCTGGATGTATCTTTGCACATATTAAATTTTAAAGGTAACAAGAACAGCTCATCTGTATTCATCCTTAGTCAAATATTCTACTTCTACCAATTCATTAATGTGTTGCACGCTGGTTACGTAGTCTAATTAGTCCAAAATTGGAATTGGAAAATGTCCCAAATTTTCTTCGTCGGCAGATATTTTTTCCATATTTTCTAATTAATTCCAAAGAGGCAATATTGTGATTTATATTTATACTCTTTCCTTCGAATTGTATAGTAGAAATCTGCTGTGTATTGTTTGTTTTTTTCCTTTTGATACCTTTTGTCCCTTCTTCCATTCTACTCCAGTTTAACGTTATTCATACGTAATAGTATATGTCACAACCAACTCTTCATAGGATCAAGTGGGAGATTGTTGGGAAATTCAGTTTACATGTGTAAATATCGTGGTCTGTCAAAGAGGAAAAACTAGAGCGAAGCAAAAAAAACTTTTAGACAACTTTCAGAACATGGCAGCAAGCCCAGGTGCAAAAGGTATAAAAAACTACAGAAGACTATGATTCTGGTAGCTTACCATTAACTGTATGACAGAGATACTCGTGGGTTATTTCTCTGGATGAAGAGAACTTTACTCTTCACTTCCTTGTAGAGTGCGAGACTGTTCACGTTTTATACCTCAAGATCATGATCTCTTAAAGAGAATGAACCAATGATAAAGATTTTCAACTTAGGGAAAAGTTTGGACCAATTTGACGTAGGTTTCTACAAATCAAATTCTGGATGATTTTTTCGGATTTGCAAACAGAGTAACGTGGGCTATATATCTTGTTGATCATCTCGACCACTTAATTTAAATCTGCCCAATACACCTTCGCAACTAATAAGCAAGTATGTTCGCCTGCGGTGCAAAATAATGTGGGTTCTATATGTTTTTACTGAGTACTAAATTTGTGGATAGAATTATTGTGGATAATATTCCCATTAAAACCATTGTAAAAAACAAATGGATGAGGGACTAGAGAGCCTGAAAGCGTGGGAAAATTATGACCAATTGTGGACAAAATGTAAAAACATAATAACTGAGAAGGCATAGAGAATCATAGGGGGAAACCAAGCAGTTAAAAAACCGAATGGTTTGACGAGGAATGCCAAGAAGCACATAAATTGAGAAAGTTCATAAAATGACATATTTGGGAACTGTCATAACGGACCAACTACATCCAGACATAGAAATAAAACGTAGAATAGCAATGACTAAAACTACTTTTATGAAAATGAAGTCTTTTCTTTGCAATAATCATCTCAGCTTAGAACTAAGATAAAGAATGGTTAAGTGCTATGTTTGATCCGTACAAGGAAAACTAATGAAGAAGTACTAAGGAGCGTCAACAAAGATAGAGAACTGCTAAAGACTCAAGCTAAAGTTAAAATCACAAAATGTCTTATCTGGGACATATAGTAAGGGGAAGTCGATATAAAATATTACAACTGATCCTTAAAGGCAAAATAGAGGGCTGTAGAGGTGTAGAAAGAAAACAATTTTCTTGGTTAAAAAACATACGTGAACGGACTCAGATATCAAATCCACTAAAATTATTCCATATTAAAGAAGATTGAGAAGCCTTCGCAATGGTGATCGCCAACGTCAGATAATTCTGATATGGAACGCGAAGAAGAAGAAGCCAAGAAGCAACCGATAAAAAAATAAAACATAACAAAAAGGAAATCAAGCAGGATACACAAGAAGAGCAAATAAGAAATATCATGTCATAAGAAGAAAAGATTAAAGATTACATAGCAGAAAAAAAAACCAAATTTTGAGAAAAATCGGTTGGAGAGGAAAATATCCTCAATGATACGGCGTTAATCTTGGAGAGATGGTTTGAATTTTTCGACGCAAAATTTGATAGTCATTATATCACACAATCAGATAATGACCTAGCATATGGTAATGATTAAAATCTATTTAAACCAAACCAAAGACCACCAGAAAGGTTGTCCAAGCAATTAATTACTTAAAAATAATAATCAAATAGGAATTGAATAATTTGCAGTTGCTCTACACACATATGGTGCGATGTCTTACACTTACACTAACTCACTCCATACTTGCCAACTAACTTGGCCCAAATGGGACCATGTTGCATGTCTTAAGGCGTGATAATGCCCGTTGCATTAAAAAGGCGACCAGCTCCAAGACATGATAGAGGTCAAGAAAACAGTACTATACAATCAATGCGTGAGGTTGGTATACCAAGAACACTTATCCGATTAACCAGAAAGACAATGTCTAACTTAAAAGCCAGTGTTAGGATACAGCCCGTATATCTATGTACGAGCTATTATCCATATACCCAAAAATAACTAGTCTTCGTTCATTACCTCGCAATGTTTTATTTTTCATCACCCAGCTTGAACCATTCGACTGAACAACACTCTTCCATTGATCCTTTAAGTAACTAAAAGTTCTGACATTCAGTTTTTAGAACGGCCATCAATGCCATCTTATGATACAAATTCGCTAGTCGTTTGCAGAGCTCTTTGCAACGTATTTGACACACACTCCAGTCGTTTAAAATTTTGTTATAATTCTCGCAACTGAAGTTTTTAAAAGTTTTATAGATATGTTGCTGTGTTGTTAGGACCACACGAACGCGGATCACTGTAGTCAACATAGAATTTTTAAAACAATTGAATAACTTTTTATCCATGTGTTGCTCATACATTTGTCTTTTGTAAGGGGCTTTGATATATTATTCCGCATTTTGCAAATTAAAAGAAATTTAATAGAAGTTTGTTGCTCAAACTTTATCAGCGATAATAAACGTGTTCGCGCCCTATTCAGCAAGAAAAAAGTGTGAGGATGCTGAAATTTAAATAACAAACCCTAATACAAATTACAAATATACACCATTGGTAAGTCGTAGGTACAGCCCACTTTGTGAAGAGTTACTCATTACTTCGCATACCATAGAGTTAAAGGAAAGAAATTAATTTAAAGTCCGTTACAATTGAGACTGACTTCGTATGCAAATGGTAAATGCCTGCCCCCAAAATTAGTACGGATACAAGAAGATTAATAATATTTAATAAGATTATTTTATGCCTTTATTATTTACTTAGATCATTCATTCCATAGTGTGAGACAAAAATCTACAGTGACGATTCATTGTTAATCATGCCGATACTTTCGAATGTATAATACGTTATTGAATAGTTGAAAAACCATTGATAACACATATTTTGCTATATATTCAGAATTTACTTTAATTTTTATTTAAAAAAAAAGAGTGTCTTTATTAAGACACAACTGAAGAAAATTGTATGACACTAAATGTTTTATGATACATAAATTGTACTCTACAATTATTGAGTTGTACGATCAAAAGTCACAACTTCATTCCAGTTTCTCGGTAACCCAAAATAATTTTAAAATGTAGGTGCTACTTAGAAGCTTTAGAAAGGATAATCATTGTAAATGTACCTATTTAGAAATGTATAAAGTCCATGGTCAATCAAACGTTTCATGGTGAAAAAAACTGTGATATATGCCAGGCTAGTATGTATATTTATTATTACCTTTATTTGTAATAATATTTTTCCAAAAATGTAAGACAATAAAATAAGACTTAATTAACTATTCTAGTATCAACTCTAATCCTGAGGAAAAATGTTTACCAATTTTTTATATTAAAAGTATTGGTCATTAAAAAAATAGTAAAAATTATATTACTATATTTTTTAAATACGGTGATTTGACATCATTACCACGTAAGTTAGTTTCTATTCATTTTCAAATATAACGACTTATTACATATATAAAAGCTAGGTAACTGAAACAATAACTTTATTTAATCAGACTGTTGCGACCCTGATATATTTCTTTATTAATAGTACAGAGTACGCTTCTGTACTATAGTTCTTTGCAATATATTTACCACAAAAATTTAAGTTTTCGTTAAATGTCTTTTTAAGTTTTATTATCTCATAAATCATAGCCTTTCATATATATTCAACCAAAGATTTTATCATAATAACTGTGGCGCTGATCCAGCGCGACATTATCATTATAAAAAAGTGGTACAGTAAGCGGTACTGTAAACTAGCGCGAAGTTTTATACTATGTCTTCTGTAGTTTTAAAATTTAAATTTAAAGTAATTTTATTATTTATATATTATTTTTTATATAGATTTTTTAGATGTTCATAAAATTTAAAAAATTTACATGTTGTATAATGGACTCCCCTCGTCGCGTAAACACTCTTCCAACTGTTTACTGTGACTGCGAACTACAAACTGCTATTTCGTGTTTCGTGGCGCTACTTCCACTTCGTGACCAGGAGTCCGTGAGTCCGTGAATGTCCAGGATTTAACTCCGTAGTTTTAAATCGAAAAGATATAACATCTCACAGATTGTGAGTGATCCCATTGTTCGTTTACTATTGTTCCAAAATAGGTAAACTGTTTTACTCGGTCCACTAGTGTATTCTTGATACGCAGTTGGACGCCTCTAATTTTATTTTTGCTTATGACCATAAATTTAGTTTTTGATATGTTTACTTGTAGTCTAAATCTTTCACTTGCTTCATTTACTTTGTTTATTAGTTGATGTAAACTGTTTAAACTGTCTGCAAAAATAACGGTGTCATCTGCATAGTCATCTGTGTTCTTTAGGCGTTCTCCATTTAAACGGATTGCATGTTCGCTATTTCTCTAAGGCTTCACTAAATATTTCCTCTGAATATAGGTTAAATAATATCGATGAAAGATGTGTTCTTATTGTGACTGATTGGTTCCAATATAAATTTTGTATTATACGCCGGTCTTTATCATCTATTTGGGCTTTTGTTAGAACATCCATCATTTTTTGGTGTTGTACTATGTCAAATGCTTTTTGGTAGTCGATACAGCAGGAGTAGATATGCAAGTCATATCTCTCCATCTTTGGAATAATACCTGTAGACTAAACAGTGCATCTCTCGTACCTACGCCTTTCATGAATCCAAACTGTGTGTCTTGTATTCTCTCTTCGCATAGCTTGTATATTCTACGATGTATAATTTTAAGAAATCGCTTTCTAATCGCCAAAATTCCATGCTGGATATAACCCACGTGGTCTTTTGGGATGCCTGAGACACCTGGGCGTGGCTCATCAAAAACCGAGATGCGACCGTGTTTTAACTCGTTCTCGTTACTCGTTCACTTCCAAAATGAAGAATCGAATCACAGACCGATTTTTTTTTTTTTTCAGTTTTCTAACATCTGCGAGCACGCCTGTTTCCATATTTCGTATTTTTCCCTTATTTTCCACTTTAAACTTATCTTTTCTGTTGTATACGACTCATTTAAAGAAATGTTAGAAAATGTGACAAATCGATGCACAAACATTTACAAACATGTAAAACTTCCATTTCCATGGTGTAGGAAAATTATGTCTCAGTTTATTAATACGCTAATATAACAAACATCATCTTCATATCAAATTCTCCAAGAAAAGCCGAGCTTTGTTGACGGTACAGAACTCCGCGACTAATTACACAATGTCAGACAAGAAACAGATTAATACTAGGAATTTAATATCCAAATATATGCGAACATCTGGAAACATGGATTAGAATCCTGTATTGCGAAAATATATTATCGGAGACATTTTATCCGGTAGAAGATATACCTGCTGAAAAAATAGATTGATTGTTTTACACAATAATTAAGGACATATTTTTTATGATTATTTATTATTAAAAATCATAGTATTTAATTACGGCGATTACACTTTCGTCCAAAACAATGAGTGTCATTAAAGAAGGTAAACATTTTCGTTCAAGCCCCTAAAATTGAGGTACACACGTTTGTCCAAAGGGTAGGTAAATTTTCGTAATGCTTTTCAAAGAAGCAATTAACCCATTAGTTGCCAACGTTGCGTAAACGCAACAATTTAAAAATTCTTGTTTTTGTAATATGTTATCAACATTATGACTTCTTATTTCATCGCAATTGATTGTAAATATCACAAAAATTACTTTTTGATGAAATCTGTGGCTTGGAATGAAAAGGGCGGGTGTCACAAAACGTAAACTCGAGTAATCGGCCATTGTTTATATTTGGCCGCATATTAACCACATTTGCTTGTAGTTTATAAGCTTACTACTTAATACAGCACCATCAATGTATTTGTAAAAGATAATATTGGAATATCCCTATGTTTGAAACAATTTGTATGCTAGAAATATTATAAATAATATAAAATAAAGGGACAACCGCCTTTTTTAATGAACTGGTGTACAATTAATTCTTATGGACATCCGACTTTATAAATAAATAATCCTCTTACAAAATGAACAATTTTATTTTCAAGGTATAACAAAACATAGATTAATAATTTTATTTAGTTTATAAAAGATTTTATTTTCGGTCGTCTTCATCAGAATCTAGATTTGTATAATGTGGGAGGTTTATATAATAATCTTTATGCTGTTCGTCCACCCATTGTAGAAGAACCATAAGATTGTCGTATTTCTTTTTATTAATGGGAATTAAACTATTTACCCTTATTGGCTTTAAACAATTATTCGAGAAACCTAAGTTCAGTCTTTTGTTTCTTTTAAAATCTACTTCTTTAAAGGCTGCATGAAATTCCGTTTTATATAGTAATTTACCAGGTTTATCTGATCGTACTTGCAAATGAACAATATTAGAACTCAAAAACGGTTCTCCATCTGTGTTTACTTTACGAACAATTAATTTTCCATGAACAGAATATAAATTAGCCCAGTTGAAAAATTCATTTTGGGACATTTCGTGTACTTCCAATGGCTTATTACTGTATTGGCAAGTACGTATAAACTGTGCCCATTCTCTAGGAGTTTGAATGGACATTGTAGACAGTCTTTTCTTTTTCTTCTCAATTACAGCATGAACTGCATCTACTTCCATATGTGTATGGCCTGTCAATAAAAATTTGTGGTTTATTACAAGATGAGGAAATTTTTGAACCACGTACAAATACATGGCAAACAACATTGTATTTCTGTTTTGCCCAGCGCAGTTGTCAGACCAAAGAGTAATTTCTTTTATATTATTTGGGAGAGTTTGAATCCACTTAAATAAACACGATGCTATTTGATTCCCACCTCTCTCAGATATTGTCTCATTCCATATCATACAATGATTTTCTCCAGCAGTGTTGTCGTGAATAGTAAAATTAAACGTCCATAGCTGTCGAAGATAGAATGATTTTGCATTGGTTAATAATGGGGTCGGTAAACATTTTTGTAAATCAATCATTACAACCCGTTCGTTTGAGCCTTCCTTCTTGGCTCTCTCTTTATCTACTCTCTTTAGACCATAGCGAGTTTCTGCATCATCTAAATGTATTTTTTTAGCATTTTCGATCGTTTTTCTTAGATTCTCATCATTTTCGTTTTGTAAACTACATGTAATTTTATCACACATATCACATGTATCCAAGTTCGGTAGTTTAAAACTCAGATTAAATTCAGTGCAGAATATGAATCTGTACATACTAGCTGTTACAATTTTTTCTTTGGGTATGAGTTCTTCATTACACCAATCAGTGTATAATTTGTACATTACAGCAATGTTTAATTCAGGACTCAAATATTGTCTCTTAGAATGGCTACGACTGTAATGACTTTCTACTCTTGGAAATAGATTAATATGTTCCATAACAGTGCGCTTCTTTTCTTCATCTAATTTTCGTGCTGATATTGGTTCACCAGGACTTGAAATTAAACCTCCTGGCGATTGCAGTTTCTTTATTACTGCTCCACGGACAACCTTTTCAGATATTGATAATGTATTCAAAAACATAACTTTACATATTTCAATATTTTTGTTATTTATATTGAAAACATAGCTGTAAGTAAAGTTTCTCCTACCTAACTGACTGCCATTTCTGGATCTTTGTCTATCTTTTGGACGAATATTAACACTTTGTGCCAAAAATTGATGTCTTTGTTCCCAACTATAAGTTTTTTTCCAAAACGTTTGAAATATTTGAAATCGTTCATTTGCATCAAGTTTAGTATGGCATAATTTTCTGCAATTGCAAGGTATACCCATCACTTTAGCAGCTTTTACGTTTTCTTTAAATCCAACATATTCTTCTCCTTTTAGTCTTTTTGCCTTTGCAATGTTTGTTTTCCATAACTTAGGGTTTGATTTTCGTTTCCTTGTCGTTTTTCTCCTATTTTGAGAATCAATCTCTTCTTGTTCTGTATCGTTACCAGAAACTGGGCCATCATTTTTATGTTCAATTTTTTCTGTCCCTTCTTCACTGTCATTTTCTGTATCATTGGCTAAATCTAAGGTTGGATCGTAACTTAGATCATTCATATCTAAATCATTAGTATCACCTAAAAAAAAATTAGTTTAGTTCTCTAGTGCATAGATACAAGGTTTACTAAGCTCATCTTACCTTTAGAACTTCGCATGGTGTTCACATCTCCATCATCATTTCCATGTAAAACCTGCAATCTATTAGTTTCTCCAGAGATTCACCTGCATGAATCATACCATTACCAACATACGTATTAGGAGTGATAAGATTTATATCTTCTGTAACTAAAATAATACAAATATATAAGTTTTAAGTGGACATACAAAATGAAAATGTAAATTTTACCACTACTGGGTACCTCTTGTTCTAGATTATTTAGAGAAATTTCAGCATTACTTGCGGAATAAACAACTTCACTGATGTTCTCTAAAATCAAAGCATTTTTTCGTAGTATAGAGTAAAATCAATTTAAAAACTAAATCTTACCTATAGGAGTTCCATGTGATTCTAATATAACATTAGGAGCAACAAAAGAATCCGCAAACTTACATTCTAGTTGTATGTTTTCATTATTTGCTGCAAGGAAAGAATTTGGAATAGTACATCATTACTAATCATATTATATGTGTATCTTTATAATGCAGGTATGTACTTACAAAGATAAGTTAAATTTTCTTTATCATCTTCTTGATTAGTGCACTGTTTTGCCAATAGTAATATTTTCTTTCCCCTATTCATCTGTATAAATAAGTATTTCACAATAAAGAATACTCTATAAACGCCAAAGAAACAAGGCACACTAATATATTAATTGAGGTTAGGTTTTGAGAATGTCAGTTGGACTACCGCCTTTTTCAAACTGCACGTGCTGAAGCATAATAATCTTATGTCCATTATATTGCAAGAAAGGGCGGGTGTCCCATATACGACCTTTTTACGTAAAAAGGAGTATTTACTTACGCCTTTTTGTTTTGCAAAAGTTAAAAACCGTAAAAGATATGGACATCTGACTTTTTTTAAATGAAACTATCTCATATGCTTACTATAGAAATGATATGAACCTAAAATACAGAAAAATGGACATCCGCCCTTTTTATTCCAAGCCACAGAAATATTGTAAAGGGTTTCCCAATAGAGACGTCCTGTTTTTGAAATGTCGTAGCGACCATTTTAAAAATTATAGAACTGTCACTTGTTGACGTTTGTATTCAGTATACTCTAACAAATTACCATGGCAAGATATACGGTTGAACAACATTTGGAAATTATCCTAAAATTTTATGGTAATAATCGTTTTTTTTTTTGTGAATACCTATCGTGCATTACGTGAAAGTTATGGACCAAATCATCGTCCTGATGTGCATGTAATTCGTCGAATCGTGGAAAAGTTTAAACGTGAATTTACTCTGCACAATACGAAACTACCAACTAGACGCTGAGATGCAAGAACTCAGGACAATATTGCTACTGTAAGAGCCAGTGTGCGGAGAATGCAAATGTTTCCGTAAATCGTCGTTCTCAAGAACTTGGACTTAAGCGAATTCTAAGAAATGATTTAGGCCTACCCCCTTACAAGATTGTTCTGACTCAAGAACTGAAGTCACTTGACCATCATAAACGTCGTTTGTTCGCTCATTGGGCTCTAGACAAACTCGAAAATGATGGCGATTTTGTCAATAAAATAATCTTTTTCGATTAACCTCATTTTTGGTTAAACGGCCTTGTGAATAAGCAAAATTGTCGTTTTTGGAGTGAAAATAATCTACATGAGATTCTTGAGAAGCCTTTGAATCCAGAAAAAGTCACTGTCTGGTGTGGTTTATGGCATGGTGGCATCATCGGACCTTATTTTTTCGAACATGGTGTAACATACAACGATGAAAGATATCGAACGATGTTAACGGATTTTTTGTGGCCTCAGTTGAATGAAATGGATTTGGATGGCATGTTTTTCCAACAGGACAGTACCGCATGTCACACTACTGCCCCAACCATTGATTTATTGAAGGAAAAGTTCCCGGAGGCGGAAACATTGATTTCTCTCGATGCCAGAGATCCCAGGAGAATTCAGCAACTTCGACCAAATGCTTGGCCTCCAAGAAGCTGCGATTTAACAGCGTTGGATTATTTTTTATGGAGCTATGTTAAGTCATTGGTCTATGTGAACAAACCACAATCTATTGAAGACTTGAAGAGGAATATAGAGCACACCATTCGTGAAATTAATGCGGATATTTTGCATAAAGTAAGCGAAAATTGGGTTAATCGGATTCGTTCCTGCAAACGTAGTCGCGGTGGACATTTGAATGATGTGTTATTCGGAACATAATTGTTATCTATTATATTTTGCAATTAAAAAAATTGGTTTTGATTTACTGCAATTTTTAGCGTTTTCGTTTAAAAAAAACATCAGGACATTCTTATTGGGAGACCTCTTACAAGGTTAGTTTAGGTTTTTCTGTAAAATTAAAATTTCTTGAAACTGGATTAAAAGTAAAATACATATTAGGATTTTCTGTGAAATTGTGTGGTCTAATGACAATATTAGTATTTGGTTCTCGATAATATATTTACAAAAAGGGATTATGCAAGTAGTGAACCAGCCATTGACAAAATATATGATCTGTAATTACGTTTATGCCAAGGTAGTTAAATGATATTACAAACAATACTTTTGCAAACGTATGGTGGTGAAAAAAAGTGCAACGAAAAGAGGTGCTCCTCATTTATTCGTGAATAACTATAAATTCAATTTTGCCGAAAAGTTAAAAAGTGAAAAATCACGCTGGAGATGTCGTACCAAAGTGTGTAACGCAGCCGTCTACACACTTGGGAATGATGTAGTAATTTCTAGACAGAACTGAAATAATTTTCATGAAAGTCTGGAGGCCAATTGCATTTAACAACAGTTTGTAAGAGTAGCAGCTAAGCGTAAAGCTGCAGAAGATATAAATACTCAACCCAGAAAATTTTACATCACGTTTTAATTGAAAAAGAAAATACCAATTTAACTACAATTTATGAATTTGAAAGCAGTGAAACGAAGTATTTATAATGTAAGAAGAAAATTATTCCCAGATTTACCAAAACCGTTAAAAGAAGTACTGGCATCATTGGAAAAATTAAAGGACCCTATCATCACGTCTAACTTTTTATTGGTAAATGATAAAAATGCAAAATTGACTATTATATCTTGTGAGACAAATCTCAGACATTTATGTAAGTGTTCTAGAATATATATGGATGCTACATTTAAATATTGTCCAAAATTCTATTATCAAATGTTTACAATTCATGGATACTACAATGGCCCCTACATTCCCCTATTATTTTTTTTATTGTCAGATAAATTATCATCTTCATATGAAACATGTTTCAATTTGATAAGGACCAAATGTTCAGAGCTAACTTTAAATTCTCTTCCAAAAGATATTGTAATTGATTTTGAAAAATCAATTCACAAGGCTGTTAAATCAGTTTGGGGTTAATCTAAAATAATCGGATGTAGATTCCATCTTTCGCAGGCTTGGCGGCGTAAAATTCAAGAACTTGGCTTAACAAATGATTACAAAAACAGAAATGAAGTGGAAAAATGGATTGGTGATTGCTTTGGTCTTCTTTTTCTAGATCGCCAAGAAGTCGGTGATTGTTTAGTTTTTGATCTGATCGAAATTATGCCCGAGAGTGTCGAACTAAATGCTTTTGTTGATTATTTAGTAGAGACATATGTTGACGAAAACTCAACATTTCCAGCGATACGCTGGGCTGCAAAATCATCAAAAACTACGAGAACAACCAATGCATGTGAATCTTTCCATTCACATTTACATAAATATTTTAATACATACCATCCGAATATATTCGTGTTTTAAGAGGCTATCAATTAATATCAAAATGAGATCTACGTTAGAATTTAAAGTATATTCATAAATGTCATCATCATCTTTGGCTCTACAAACATCTAGAGATCTAGATTGTGGCACGATCTGTGCGATATGTTGCGCCGTCTTATTGAAACGACAGCTCCTGCACATCATGGTTTTTCAATTGGGGAATGGAAAAGGCAGTAATGATAACTCTATAGCGGTTACCATTGACTGTAACGTTCTGGCCAGCATCGTTTTTGAAGAAGTACGGTCCAATGATTCCACCAGACCATAAAGTATACCAAACAATCAGTTTTTCTAAATGTAATGGTTTCTTAACATACATTTAAGGATTAAAAAAATCCACAAGGAAAAATTCCTGTAGCTGGCTGTATACCACGTATAACAAAAAGAGGTTAATCTTTGTAAATGGGTATATTTATTTAAAAAACCCTTAAAAGGGCCACATCAATAAAACAAACGTTTTCGGACCACACAGTCCATCATCAGGTTTTTAAATCGAAAAATGCTAGGTCGTAATGCCTGAGCCACCAAAATATTAGGGTAAAAACCCTTTAAATTACATTTAGTTATGAAATGTTGTACATTTTGTTGTAAAATAACTGTGATGTTCAGTATTAAATTAAACTATAGGTAACACATGGCTCAATCTGGTTCCAGAGCCGGTGAGGGGGTACCTCTGCACTCGGAGAACAGCGTGGAACTGACTGGAACACTGGACGTGGAACCACGCTGTTCTCCGAGTGCAGAGGTACCCTCTCACCGGCTCTGGAACCAGATTGAGCCATGTGTTACCTATAGTCTAATTTAATACTGAACATCACAGTTATTTTACAACAAAATGTACAACATTTCATAAAAAAAATGTAATTTAAAGGTTTTTTACCCTAATATTTTGGTGGCTCAGGCATTGTGACCTAGCATTTTTCGATTTTAAAAACCTGATGATGGACTGTGTGGTCCGAAAACGTTTTATTGATGTGGCCCTTTTAAGGGTTTTTTAAATAAATATACCCACTTACAAAGATTAACCTCTTTTTATTTAAGGATTATTCTACCAAATAGGGCAGTTTTGTTTGTTAACGAAGCCTTTTAACCAAAAGTGAGCTTCATCGCTAAACAAAATAAAATTCTCTTATGAAAATCGGAATCAACGGCAATCTCGTTTTGGACCCACTCACCGAATCTGCGCTTTGCTAGGTGATGATGTACCTTCAATTCTTGCATGACTTGGATTTTGTAAGCACGTAAAGCAAGATTTTTCCGCAAAATCTTCCATAAAGTCGAAGGAAACCTATCCAACCGCTGGTTATGCACAATAGCAGATAGATTGATTCGGGTCTTCCTGTATGCTACGCTCTACAGCAGCAACAACTTCTTCTGTACGCTCTGTATGACGTGTCTGTGGATGCATATTATTATTTAGAGTAAAGGGGTGCAAAAAATTTGCATGGTTTATCGAATTAGTTGCTCTGATGGACTATTATGTTCACCATAAAATAGTGCGCGATACGTACTTCGAACAGTATCACTATTTTCAAAATAAATTTGTACAATTTGGAGGCATTGTTCAGGTGTCAAGGTTATTCGTGCTAAAATGCCAAACCAAACTTAACAAAAATCACTTGAAAGCTGCCAAAATGGCCAACACTTAAAACAGTGTTGCCAACTTACATTTCTATACCTCTAAAAAACACCCTTTATAATAATAGAGCACAGCAGCAAGAGAAGTCATGGGAGGAAGAAAGATGCTAAATAATATCATACTCAAAATATCCTCTTATTTAGAATGATTTACTATATATGTCCATACGTAAATAGTCATCTAAAAATACATATAATAGGTAGGTATATACATATTTTCTAAGATATTATTTCTTTAAGACGATTATGCTACACTCTGCCAAACGACTTCTCAGTACATCCTGTATTCCCAGACCTTTCCTAAATGACGTTTTTGTATTACTTATGACTTCTTCTAATTTCTTATGTATTCTACTGTGAATTGCTTTTAAAAACAATTTTAGGACAAGACTCGTTAACGCTATGGTGCAATTTCCATTGCACCCTTTGCATTGGCTTTTTTGAGAAGCAGTATAAATGTCTATTGGAGCTATTCTTTATGTAATATACCTATTCTATATGGTATTGAATAGGTCCAAAAGAATGTCAATAGATTCAATAAACACACTTTTAAGTAATTCGATTTCTTCTCGTATAATCTCAGGCTCAGTAGCATCTTTAAATTCTTTTGGTGCTTCTGTTCTCTTTTTGTCTTCAAAAAAATATGCTATATATTATGTCCACCTCTGCATTTTCTGGTTTATATCTGTTATAAGTACCACTTTAATCTCTTAGTTGCCTAGTTTGATGTATTTTTCTCATTTCTGTTAGTTCCCTAATTCTTTTAGGCATGTTAAAAAACTCATATTAATTATTAATTAAGTAACCATAACTGCCGTACCCCTTTTCCGATGCTTTTTGTTGAAGTGGGGTTATACGCTTCCACCAGGCGCATCCAAGGAGAAACAGCAGTGAAAAAGTTAAAACGATGGACCAAACTCACAGAGCAACTAGAACGAACCGAAGAAAATTAAGAAGAATTTTTCTGTTAGAGTGTAGGAGAACTAAAAGAATTCCAAAATTTATTACTGATAGCATGAACAACATCTCCCTATCCACAGAGGACAGTGCAGATGGTATAGTTGAAGACTTCAACAACTATTGGAGGCAGTGTAGAACCATATTGAAAGAGGCAGTAACTGATGTGATTGGAAGACAAAAGCGTGAAAAAACTAGATTCAAAAAACTTACTAGCTAGCTAGATTATCAATAGTTGGAAACAACTGGAGAGATCATTGGTGATCAGGATCAGATACTGGAAAGAAGAACAGAAAACTGAGAAAAGACTAAATATAAGAAGTGAGATGAGGTTGCAAGAAGAAGAAATCCAGCTCGAAAGTATGGAAGACAAAAGAGAGAAAGATACCCCAACAGAGGAAGAAGCCAAGTCAAGCTTTGGAAAAACATATGAGTATGGAATTGATAATCACCATTTATTTGTGGATTTTAGATGTGCCTCTGAGAGTGATGACAGAAGCGCACTATACAAAGTATATAGTATATATCGAGTGTAAGGTTAGAGTGCAGAACGGAGTATCAAGAATTTTCCAGATACAAATAGGACTTTGACATGAAGATAGCCTATCATACCTACTATTCAACATTGTCCTAGAGAAAGCTATTGAAGAATCTTTATTAGACTAAAGAATTATTAATAGGAGTGTAAAAATACTATCGTATGCGGATAACATCGGTATTATAGCATGAAGAAAGGCGGTCCAACCGTTCACGGTATTGGAAGCAGCAGCAGAAGAATGTATATGAACATGACAAATAATTACCAAGTACTAAAACACGAAGATCTAACAGTTGAAACATGCCCTATGATTTTGGGCTTAACCGCAATTATAGTCAACCTATTATTGGTAGGTCCATCCACAGACTAGTAAGTAAGTATTAAAACTCCTTCTCGCATAACTAACATTCCATTAATGTTGGGAACCAAAATGTTGACTTTAAGATTAATATTGCATAAGCTTTTATATGAGATATCATGTGATTTATTCCCTCATTTAAAAAAAAAACGAAGAATCGAAGATTGTAACATAAAGAGGGACCACCCAAGCTTCGAAACTTTTATATACACTAAGATTAACGTGCAAATGAACCAATCCAAACCTTTTGAGTTTGAGTATATTATATGTGTTATTTGAATTTTTGCAGTATATATTTAAAAGGGATGTATTATTTTGTTCAAATTAGTTACAATTGTGTGTGTTTTTTAATTTACCAAATTCCTGTAACTTAATAAAGTAAGTTAAAAGTTGTTCTTGTAAGTTGAAATCCTCTCTTATGCTCTAATAAACCTTTATTAAGAATCGCCTTGTTTCTTTGATGAACACTTTTACAGGCTCCGCATAAATTAATTCAGTAAAGTTTACTCTGAAAATATTTCTTAGCTTTTGTTTCATTATTCTTAGTAATCTGCAATTTTATTGTTACGAAAACTCTCTTTTTAAGCCGTATACAAGGTTTGTCAAAAAATATGAAGATCGCTCAGGAGTAAAGTACCTGTATATTTCACAATATCGACAATTATTATTATGAAAAGTTTAGAATTATAAACTGTCTTTTAGATGCAATTACATCTTTCTAATTTAAAAAAAAATTGCAAATTTTTCTCAAACGACCATTACCCATTATTTTTATTTATTACAAATATGATAACTCTTTTATTATTCATTTTACGAAAGAAATTTATTCTTCATAAAAAACTTTGTATAGTCTAAAACCATGATACTATAAACTAAAGATAAACCCACGCGCACGCGATCAGTCTATCTCTTTTGCCCGTGTGACGTCACTTGGCGACAAATATCACCAGAAAGGTTCTGTTTTGCATAGAGTTTTGTCAGATTTAGTATTATTTTATCATTTTTCTAGTACGTTGACAAATAAATGTGTGCACTTTTGATAAAATATATTTCAGAATATTAAATAAAAGATAAAATTTTATCACCAAGTGACGTCATGCGCATCGACATACAATATTCGATTGCGAAGTGGTTTTATCTTGGAAGTCATAGTATCATGGTCTAAAACCTAATATGCAACAATCAGATATCAAATTTTATCAATTTTATACGAGGTATGTCAAAAAATATTAATTTCGCTCAAGAGTAAAGTATGTACCTTTATTTTTCACAATATTGAAAATTATTATTATAAAAAGTTGTTCAGAATTAAAAATATGTTTTAATATGCAATACATCCTTCTAATTAATTTTTTTTCATTTTCAAAAATTTTTTTCTGACATACCACGTATAAGATTGAAAAACCGTATTATCTGATAATTACATCTTAAGTTTTTAGTCCGTTCAGAGCTTTTTATATGAAGAATAACTATTTTCCATAAAACTAATACATAATAAGAGTTATCATATTTGTAATAAATAAAAATTATGTTGGGTGTCTGTAATATGAGAAAAATTTGCAATTTTTTTTAATTAGAAGGATATAATTGCATATCTTATATACTAAGAGGCTAAGCCCTTTTCTTGTGCGCAATACTTCTCCTAAACGGTGATAGATATGAGAATAATTTTTTCGAATAATTAAACAGATTGTTGAGTAGATTCCCCCTAAGGTTTCAAATTTAAAAAATTCGAACCGGTTTAAAAATGGCGGCCACAAAATGAATTTTTTATAGGAATTTTACAGGTTTCATTCTTCAAAATTTACAGTCCTAATTTTCAATGTATTTTTAAAATATGCCCGCGTCTACTTTTTTCTTATACTTACTGATTGAATTCAGAATTATGAAACAGATATCCCAGCCTAACCTAACCTAACCTAAACTAAACTAACCAAATTGCAAACAAAAAAACCAACTTCGAATTTCAAGTACAAAATATTTATTAATTCATTTAAGTTTAAATATTAAAGTCAATCAAAGTTAGTTCAATACAATCACAATCAATCACATAAGAATAAGAACCAACTTTCTTGATACTTTGTCCTTGAGCACGGTTGATGGTCATTGCAAAGGCCAACTGAACAGGAAACTGGAGCCGCGTCATTGAAAAACTGAATGTTCCTTCAGCCCGGGAAAGTTTGATGCGAGGTAACAGAATCACTTGTCCAGCTGACTGTCCTGTAAAAACCACACATTCCAAACAATTGGGGTGAAGTGATTTGATTTTGAGTCGAGTGCCATTTGTGAGACCTTTTGCTGTGTTTATATTTCTCATAAGTAAAATGACAGCATTTACTTTGAGAGGAAGACGGTGTCGTGGTAAGCCTGAACCTTCTACTTTATTCAAGAATTAACTGTCTGGTTCTGGTTTCTTTCACTGTGTTCCAGAGCATATGGACGGGGCCGCGAGTTCTCAAACCGACTTTTTTTTCTTAAACGTGGCATTTTACAATCTAAAATATGCAAAAAAAATTACTTCCGGTTTTACTTTCGTTTTTATTTAAGAAAGGCGGAGTCTAACAATCATATTGTTTCCGCTTCCTAATGTAAATCTTCCTGAAAATCCTAAAAAAACTACTGTATCGATTTTCAATTTAAAAAATTGGCGTCGATACAGTTTATTTTTAGGATTTTTGGAACATTTACACCAGGCGACGGAAACGATGGATCGTTAGACTCCGCCCCTCTTAAATATCAGCAAAACTTACATCAAAACTCGATGTCGAGTTGGTCTGCTAGTTAAAACATTGTTTTTGATTCCAAAAAAGTTTTCATGATAAAAATTTTCGATAATGTAAAATATAAAGGTACTTTACTCTTGATCTAAATTCATATTTTTTGACAAAACTCGTATATTATGGCTTAACAAAATTGATAAAAAAATTTTTTTAAAAATAACTTTTTTCATGTACTTACTAAAAATAAAAAAGTTTCTTATATGATGCAGACTTAATTGTACACACTGTATACAGTGTATCCAATACTATTTATTATACATTATAATTAAGTTTACTGTTAAATTATTGATCAAATATCAAATTTATATTTTATTAATAATTTAATAGATATTTAGTCTGACTTTGACAGGTCTGTCACAAGTAAACAACATATACTTTGTTGATACGTCAGCAGGTGGCACTACTAGTAAACATAATAATTTATTGAATTATTTTAATATAATATAATTTGTTTGAAATATAAATAAATAATAAAATTACTTTATTAAATTTTAAAAAATTATTTAAATTTTAAAAATATAGAAAACGTAGTATGAAGCTTCGCGCTGGTTTACAGTACCAGCCACTGTATCTACCACTGTTTTTTAAGCCAGTTTTGATGCCAGTAGACAGCCTCAATGCATTACAGGAAATTTTAAGATAGTAAGTTGATGTCACGAAAGCTTTTGACAACTAAAACTAAGACTTGTTTCGATTAATCAGTGATTTTTGTAATATCTAGTTTATTTTAGTTTATTACAGCAAAGCAGGAAATGCCGAGGCATAATAATTGTTCTAATATGTATATGACAGACGTGACTGCTGTTTATTGTCAGCAACACTTTAACTGGCGTGCAGTGAAAAGAGTTGGTTTCGAAAATTAGTTTACGAAAAGAAAATGTTTAAAAAGTTACCCAAACACAAAATCATTACTACTGATCAAGAAGATGGTTCCTGTTAACGATGATTCTCAAGTAAGTAACTACACGACGTTTATCTTCAGCATTAGGAATCAGCAAAGTTTCAGTTTTAAAAATCACACACCGTGGGCATTTTCACTTTTACCATTTTACAACTGTGCATAATATATTACCAGCAGATTTACTGCTGGTAATATTTTTACCGCAGATTTACTGCAGATATTTTAATATAAAAATTAGCTAATGATATCCAAAACAGACAAAATCTTGACCACTCTTTCGTCTATAGAATATTATTTACGGACCAAGCACGTCATTATTACGGACGTTATTACGGACATTTACACGTCATGCTATTTTTAATTTAAGGGACATGATATCATTTCTGAGATATTGAATATCCTCATGTTAAGAAAGAAAGCGTGTAGTAATTGCTTTAAATCAGAATTATGCACCTGATTTGTAAAATGCCATTATCTGCAAAACTGTTGAGTTTTAATGTTTGGTGTAAGTAGCACTATACACACAACCTAACTTATATGGAATCACCCAGTATTTCCGATTTTGTAAAGTATTACTAAATTTTTTAATGGAAAATGAACTACATTTTATACTAAACCAGTTTAATTACAATAAAAAAAAACAACCAAAAAATGTTACAAATGCTTGAAATTAACAAAAACGCAAAAAAACACGAACAAATGAATAAAAACATTCCAATGGTTGACTAAAGAAAGATACAGTCTTGTTGTTTATTTTAATAGTCAGTGTTGCCACCTCTAGCTCTAACACAAGTTTAAATCCAACGGGGAATGCTTCTAATCAAATCGTCGTTGTTCTTGTGGTAAGTTTGCCCATTCTTCTAGAGCGGCTTGAAAGAGCTGATCCGCATTACTTGGATTATCCCTTCGAGCTCTTATCCTTCTTTTAATGAGGTTCCACACATGCTCAATGGAATTAATATCAGGTGAGCAGGCAGGCCAGCTCAGAACAGTGACATCTTCAGTTTCCAGAAAGTCTGTGGCAACTCTGTTGGTGTGTGGAGGGGCATCTCGTCACAGCCTAACTATGGGTTCTAGTACAAAATCGACATACCGGCGACGCGTTAAACTTTGCCGTAAGGAACGAAAAGGTGTTTTTTCCTCCATCATAATACCTCCCCAAAACATTACAGTTCCTCCTTTATATTTTGGAATGGATCTGGCAGTTTGCAGTCTAGCTCGTCTGCCTTGACCTCTTAAAACCCGAATTCGACGGTCATCTAACCTCCGGCCAATTCTGGTTTCATCTGAAAAAAGGACATTTTGCCAATCTTCATTTGTCCAGTTTTGGTGTTCCAGCTGATCAATTTTGTTCTGTCTGGATAACTCGGGAACCCTCAACTGCCTCCTGCTTAATAAATTTTGGGAAGGAAGTCTCTTTCGTACTGTTTCAACTGAAATGTCAATACCTGTAGTCTGCAAAAGTTGCCCTTGGAGCTCCGGATAAGAAGAGGTTGGATTTCTTCTAGCTATTTGACCTAAAAACCGGTCTTATCGATCACTAGTTACTCTACGACGACTTTCTCTAGACCCGTTCTTGAGTGTACCCAATTCTAAAAATCTTCCATATCTTTTGGAACAACGCTCTTCGAGAGATGTAGCGTAGCTGAAATTTGCCTTTGTGAGATTCCCTGCTTAACAAGAGCAACAATTCTTCCCATCTGAACATCTGACAAAACTACGTAAGGCATATTACCTTTTTTGAACACAAACTTAACTTTACTCTACCGTCTCGGTTTTACAACTTGACACAAATAATAAAATTTTTCAATGTGTCCTTAATCAAATTTTATTAATTATGAATCGTATTTCCAACAAAAACCTTTATCTCTTATCTGCAAAAAAGGTGTCATACATTTCTTATTATTAGTAAGAAATACTGGGTAATTCCATATAAGTTTGGTTGTGTGTACAGTGTAGAAAAAAATAGCAAAACAAAAACTAAAATTAAACTTTTCAAAAGGGGATGGTTCAAACATTACATTGGAAAAATTAAGAGGACTTAAAAATTAAGAGTATTAGCGCTTAATACAAGAAACGTTTACTGGAGCAACAAAAATCGGTTGCAATTCAAAAAAGATAATAAAATAGAAATAATTCAGATAACTCGGTATAAAAATTTAAAACGACTTGTAAAATTCTTTTCGTATACGAACAACATTATGTATGAAAACGTTATGTATGAAACAACATATCTGAAACTAGGAAAAACTGCATTTCCTAAAAATTTAGAAAACAATGTCTTTATTATCGTATTGTTGTCATATTGTCGTAACTTTGAAAACGGCTGATTCGTATTAGTCTAGTCAATAAAATATTTTACCAATTGTGAGTAAAAGTAGATATGAAAACAAAAAATATTATTTGTAGGATAATATTAATCAACATTTTATATACTTTTCAAGGGACCTTAAATAAAATAAACACAAGATTTATTTCACCATGAAATGAACATAAGCTCAACTTTTTAAAAAATTCTATTTGTCATAGGAATATTTTAATATTAGTTACATATAAGATTTTATACGTTCGATACACTTACCCCAGCTACATTAACAAATTTAAATATTTGAGAAACGTTTTATAGTGGCCTCTTAAAAATTTGTAACAATAATTAAATTAGTTAATTAAATAAATATTCGTTTTTTACGCAATGTCGTCTGAAAATATAATATGAGTGTGTGAACGTTTATAAACCTACGAAAGAGAAGATTGATTATGTACGATAAAGTTCATCAGATATAGGAATAACTTTCGTTTTAGCAATGATTAGGTTTGAATGTGTCATAAGTCTATATTATTTGTACGTTATAATGAACAAATCGGATACATGTTCCATCAGTAGTTGACATCTAGATTTTAACAAGTATAGGGTAACGGATAGAGTGATTGGCCACTTAAGGAATTGCCAATTGAATTAAAATTGTAAATTGGTATCTTTTAAAGTGAAATATTTTGTAAGGGTTTTTTAATAGTAATGAAACATCAGATTTTATAAAATCTCCGATTATTTTAATCAGAAATAATAATGTATATTAAAAATAAACACAAATTTGAAAACTTACAGAAGTACACAGTAATTGGCCATAAAAACATAGTTATTGTCATATAGAATTACAGTTATTGGCCATTTATAAAATTCCTAATTTTCTTTTTATGTTCGTGCAAGTAAGGCACACAAAACTATTGTAGTTTTCAAGTTCTTGTTGTTTCTTTGCACAAGTACCAATATGGTAGCCTCTAACACAAAATAGATATTTTACTCCAACTTTTCATTTAGATATATTATAGGAACAAAGAATAACAAATTCTGTATACAAAAGGATATTTACAGGTGGGTTGGTGTCGTTTGATTGTTTCACCGTTATATCTGAAAGAAATTGTATTTTATCATGTTCTGGATATCCCTCAGTTTCAAAAAATAACTTTCTTTTAGCCGACTCACCAGCACGTTTTTCTTTGCTGGTTTCCAAATTTGTACATTTGCTTTGGGATATGCTCTTCAAATTTGATGAATTCATATTGTTGCATAGATCAAAAAATATGTTATCAATTGTGGGCAGATTAACGTTTTCCTCTACAAAATCAAGAAATTAGTTTCGTGACAATTCTTGTTTTTCTTTGACGACAACAACATCTGGTATATGTACTCTAACTCCACTTTTCAACGTAGTGCATTTAATTGTATGATCAATAAGTGTGTCTGCTTTTAAAATATTTGTATCTGCAATATCAACTATTTATTTATTGTAACATTTTCTTTATTCTTCACAACAATTTGACATTTTTTGCTCCCGGAATTGACTACTGTGGCCATTATTTTATTACTTTCATTTTGATTTCCCGTTTTTTTGACCTTTATTGTTTGCTTTTGCGTCAATTCGCGTTTGATTTCATTCTTATTTAATTTTTTCTTGTTCTGCTTTTTCTTCAATTTTACGCCTCTCTACGTTTTGACGATGTGAAGAAGTGAGCACGAAAGGTAACCTTTCTGTTTGCTTTTTGCCTTTTCTTTCTGGGGTTTTTGGCAAAAAAAAATAATTTGTTGATTAAGGTGTCAATTTCTGTAGATAATGAGTTGTCTTGATTAACTAAGGGAGATTATTATTGGATATCGATTGAATATCTTCTGTCATTGTATCTTCTGTGACATTTTTTATATTATATGTAATATCAACGTTTTCTGGAAGTTGAATTCGAAAATCCGAAAGTAGATTTTCTTTTGTAATAATAGGAATATCTTGTAAGTTGCATATGATTTCATTCTCACCTACAGGGTTAAGTGTAATATCTGAAGATATCTGGGTTTCTGTGGTAATACAGGTATCTTGTGTATTATTTATGATTCCACCTGTCTCTGTAGTCTACATCGTGGTTAGATCTATGGTATTTTGAAATAAATTAAATATATTAAAGATCAATTTTGAATCTTCACTTAGTTCTTTGCAATTATTCAAACTTTGTTATTTTAAAATTTTTATGTGATTTATACTTTTATGCGGGTCTTTGATCTTCCCTAAACATTTGTAATAGTTTATTGCTTCAGGGTTCCATGGATACAATCCAGATGCTTTAAAGCCATTAATTATGAAATCTGATTTTAATTAACTAATGACTGTGTTTAGTACCAATGCAAAATTCTCTTTGATAACTACTAAATTCGGGTTTTCGCGTCTAAACTTTAAAACAGCCCGGTTCCAATTTGCTTTTAATGGTTTAAATGCAGCAATATCTGCAGGTTGTATGATTCTGGTTGCATTGGGATATAAGGCCACTTAAATAATTTGTAACTTTAAACATAATTCACTGGTTTGAATGGTTAAATGAGTTTATGTTCATCAACTAACAAAATGACTGGATAATTAGTGTTTTTTTAAAACTAGGTACTTATATAAGACGTTTCCTATGTAGGTATTCATAGAAGTTTTCATTCTTCATCCATCCCGTATTGCTACATCCTATGACCCATTCTCGTGAAACGAAATTTAAAATATTGCTAGGAATGCGTTTATAAGGGTAAATAATTATTGGTGCTGTTATTTCTCCAGATGTAAAGGTGAACATAACCGTCAAATTAACTTTAGAGTGATGCTATATTTGATATACATTTTTGCTTTCCTTTACAGCCAATACTCGTTTTTTTTTTTCAGACAACTAAACTTGCTGCCGTTACTGCTTCTGGAGTTCTCTCTCTTAAATCTGGGTGTCGCTTTAAAAAGGATCTATACCAACCTCTTCCAGGCTGATTGTCAGTAAAAGAATTGGCACGTGTATTTACGTCAAGAAAACCTTCAACCGAGTCTTATATATCTTCCACTCTTACTGTAATAGTCTCAGTCTCAAATCATCTATTCCAATTATTCCTAGATATTCAAACAGCCTACCATGTTGAACCCTATCAAACGCCTTCTCAAAATCTATAAAACAGACGTATAATAAATTGATTTCTGTAATTCCCATGATCGTTGAAATATTGTTAGCATTGAGAACAAAGCTTCCCTTGTTCCCAATCCTTCTCTGAAACCGAATTGTTTATCGCGACACTAGCCTAAATTAAATCTGGCATTCCACGAGGACCACAACTGTTTTATCTTCACTTAGTAGTTTATTGCAAATACAGCAAAACTGAGACATTTTTTTAGAGCTATAAAATAGCACAAATAACCTAAATGGTAGACACTTGTAATAAGTAAAATCTACTTTTGAAGCTATTTTTCAATAATTATGCAACAAATTAACAAAAATAACTTTACAAACTAGGAAATGGTCTAATTTTCTAGATGCACTATTTTATAATTAGTTTAACATTTAAATGAACTTTGGTATATATACTATCACGTTCAACAATTATTTGTATGAAAAATATAGAAAATATCTTAAAGTAGGTTTTAACTGAGGTCTTCTATATTTGATGAACAGTAAATCAATAATGAAATGTATGGGAACAGAATAAGTACGCACAAAACTGGCAGCTTAAAAAGCTTTAACAGTCGAATTATTCCATCGACTTCTGATTTTAAAATAAAATAAAATATAAGAAATCTTAATATTATATTTTTGACGACGGTGACTTTTTTATTAAATATTGCATGACAAATGACTACTTGTTCGATAGTCCAGTCTTAGCGCCCAGTAGCAGCTTTAAAAAAGAAATGGGTCATAACAATGTAAAGAACAACAACAAGAACTAACTGTTTTCTTAAGAAATGGAGAGATATATTTTTAATTTATAAGATAATGGGTCCAATAAATAAATTATTACTAAGTTGCATCTGTTATATTAAATAAAAATAATTCACAATATTGTATTTTGCTGGATGGTTGTATGAAGATTCTTTTAAATATGTCTAATCAAAATTAAATGTGACTAAAATTCTCCACTTGTAAGTCTAAAGTCGTGTGTTTCTTTGGAAAAAAACTATATTGAATATCCCACAATTAACATTATTCAATCAAAGGATAATATTTAAGAATGACCGTTGATGGACTACCTAAGCTTTGACGTCACAATGGGTGAGGGTTTTAAAAACCTTTCCAAACATTTCTAATTTGTGTGTATTTATCCCATAAGAAGTTGGAAATATTGGTTTTATTAATTGTTTGTAGAATAAATAAGGACTTTTGCTCATAAGTATTCAGTCTGTGCGATTAATATTATTTGTTGTTTATAAATTTGTGAGGTAATAATATCAAAGTATTAAGATATTTACTATGAATATTCATATTTTAAGGTTAGGTATGTTATTTTTTGATTAAACTTTATATTTTTTATTGTATTTCAAAATATTTTGTTGTTGTTTTTATCGGGGTTATTTCACAATTAATCAACAAATCATTGAATTTATTTACGAATTTAAAAAATATTTAAATTAATGTTGTATTCTATCCTCCATGATGTTATCCCCCAAAAGACTAATTATATTAAAATACTAAAATAGTTAATAGTAGTTTTGTTGTCATTACTGAAATATTTAGTAATAATTCATATCTTCAACACATGTTTACTAGCCATTATACTCCCAAATCTAAAAATAAACTCAAAAATTATTACATTTAAAAAACTTTTTTTTAAAACACTTATTATGGCAATTTGATAGAAAGCAAAGATATTTGTTTTCACAAAATATTGTATTACAACTTAAACTACGAGAAAACGAATATCTTTAGTCTTTTGCAGGATAAAATTATTGGCAATGAAAAAAGAATAAAACATTAATATAAATATTTTTAAACTTCGTAAATAAAATCAATGATTTATTGATTTATTTTGAAATAACTCTGATAAAAACAATAACAAAATACCTTGAAATACAGTAAAAAACTAATTAAAGTTTAAATCAAACAATAACATAACCTTTAAATATAATATGATATGATATTCTTACAAACACGAAATTCTAATTCGAAATAAACTAGATTATGCTTCAATTGTGTACAACTACGCCAAAAACTCGTCATTTAAACAATTAATGTTAATCTACTTAAGAAGATTACACCTATATCTATATCTACAGTATGAAACCAAATTTTTAGCTAAAACAAGCTATCTACCCTAAGACATTTTCAAACATTTCCATGCTGCATTTGTTTAAACTGATTCTTTAAGTTATATTATAAATTTATGTTAATCATCCTGTGTGATCTTATGGCAATACAAAATATGACCAAAGAATTGGATATTTTCTGAATACTCCTGGTTTTCCAATTTTGCAAATTGGAATTACCAGAATTACAAATCAGATAACTATGTAAAACATAGGGACAGATAATATTACATTCTATGAGGAACATACTAGCATAAGTGATAGGATATTAATTCAATATACAAAATTATTGAAACATCTTCATATATTAGTCTATCACTCAGCGAATATTTATTTTCTTATAAATGTTTTTCCAATGTCTGAAAACTATGTCAAGGCCAAGACCAATTGCAAGGTATTTCCGACATGGAATGACTTCCTTGGGGCACAGGATACTTCAAACGGGCAATAATGAATTCAACAGTTTACAATAAAAGCTGAAGTAAAGAATTTATAAAGCTAGTGTAAGCCCAATAAAGACATTATTCTCAAAATGCTACTGGAAACGGCAAAGATGAAAGTACCGAGAAGAATTATAGGAAATATGATGAGAGATCAAAAGAGAAGTGAAGACATTAGAAGAAAATGTAACGTACAGTGTATAAATGAACACACACATAAGCAGAATGGAGGAGACTTGTGTTGTCAAAATAGCAAGAGATAAGTCACCAATCGGCAGAAGAAGTATCGGACGACCGTGCAAAATATGTAGTGACAACCTTCCATTGAGGTATTAATCCGCCAATGAACAAGAAGAATTGCTTATAACGAGGAAGAAAAAGAAGAATAAGACAATAGAAGCAAACAGTCTACTCCTACGTGATGAAAGGATAACAAAAGTACATTGCCGTAAACAAAACAAAAAGCATTAACAAATTAACACATCTTAATCTAAGCCTTACGAAGTCTTTGGTAACATACCGTCGCAAAGCTTCACTAAATATCATAAGAAGATTACATTCCTCAAATCTAAGAACACCTTTAAGCATAAGAAGACTGAAGACTTTTACTTTGACATAGGCAATGGTAGCCCGACTTATTTTTACTGGACAAACAAAACTTCATCATATACACAGAAAAAATTATTGAAGAAATCATTCAGCCATTGTAAAGCGAAATTTAGAACAAATGAAATGGCTACCAAACTTACCAGACATAAATTCGATTAAATATCTTCGAAAAAATCTTGCTAGAATAATAATAATATTCAGTCGGAAAAATATCATTTTAATCCATCAGGACTTAGTGTTCACCGTTTAAGAAGAGTGGAAAATATGGCCCAACATTATACTGATAACCTGATTTGCGGGGTACCCAGACGCATTGGTTAATTTATTGAAAAAAGATGCGATCTCGATGTACTTTAATATATTTTAAGACGTTGTAAAAGCTGTTGTCTTTACTAACACAATATTACTAACACCAAAAATATAAAAATCGAATGGCTGGCAGTTTAGTATATAAAGAAGAACAAATAAAAAATATATTAGAGTGAATTTAGAGATCTGAGAATGAGACATATTGGCGAAATATGCTAAACAAGGCTTGCATACTATTGGCATAAAAAATAAGAACGTCATTTGAAACGAAAATTAAATTAAGACTTTCAAAAATATACATCCAGTTCAAAGTTCAATTCGGCTCGGTATACAGCTACAGGCTCATTTGACGTGTAGAATTTACTACTATAGTAAAAAATACTGCATGTAGACTAGTGGTTATGATTAGAGGACTACTAAGGCCATAGAGATTACAGAAATTTAATATACCTCGAAACAGGATACTTGGAAGGTAATATGTGCACTTTATGAGACAACGAAAAAAGGAAAGGGTTAAAGTATACTAGATAATTTCTTGATGATCTACGATGCTGTTGATGATATAATAATCTTCGGAAGTCGTTTCGAAGTTGAAATTGAAACGTCAATAAACTTATTTCAGCTTTAATTATGGCTTATTCCCATTATAACAATAATTACTATAAGATTTCACAGGAAAATTGCTTCAGAATAATACATACGATGCTGTTGCGAAAGAAACTAGAACCAAAGAAAGAGTGGCTCTGTTAGTAGATAGAAAATTAAAATAATATAAATATATATCTGAAAGAATAGCGTAAAAATTTAACTAGCAAACATTTGATTGTGATAGCAATCTACGCACCTGAGAACAATCGAGATGTCAATACGATAGAAAACGTATTGAATCTAATCACCAACCCTTTGTGGCAGATATTAAACTAAGATTAAGATCAATCCAGCGACAAAACAATAGAGTAAAGAACATTGGAGAAAAACTAGAAGATCAAAAACAAATATGGAATGGAATGTGGAATGAATTGGAAAACCAAATTAACGAAATCCGCGCAAGCAAATCGATTTAAATCAAATGAAGAAGAATTAAAAGAGAGATAAAATTAGCCAAAGAAAATATTCTGTATAGCAGAAGATGGACACGCCTTCGCAATGGTGGTCGCCAATGTAGGATAATTCTGATGTGGCACGTGAAGAAGAAGAAGAAGAAGCTGTAGATACAAACGGTAGAGAAAGAAGTATCGCCCGACCACGCAAAAGTTGGAGTCATACAATCTTACAAAGAGATATCAATCCGTCAATGAAAAAGCGGAATTGGAGATAAAAGAAAAAGTTAAAAGAAAGTGAAAAATACAAAAAAGAATATGACAGTTAAAAATGTATAAGTACACTGATTGTCATTTGTCTTTAAAATTTCAAATATGTATTTCTATTACTACATGCTTCTAAATATGTATTTTAATGTCCAAGTTTGATATAAAAAAGCTGAAGATAAACGCCTACAAATATATAGATCCTAGATTTCAATATACGAAATCTAGACAATTATTGACCCTCAAACTAATAAAAAAAAAGTTTATATATACCTTAAGTAGCTAGATACAAAGGCTTTTGAAGGAAAGAAGGACATTGAGGCCGATAAAAAGATTCGTAACAGAGCTTGTAGTGACGCGACGATCCATGAATCGAGAAATGCTGGTTGTAAGTTCATGAGATCATATTCCAAACAGATAAACCTTAAGTCTTAAATCCTAAATAAAAAAATTAAGACGTAAGAAATTTGGAGACTAAAGACTGGTTACAGAAAAGGAGAGATTACTCCTATGTATATTTATTAAGAGAACTGAGGTTATTGTATTGAGAATTATTATTTGCGGATGGATGGATTCCGTGTTGATGTTGTTTTGCAGGGGTCATGATTATACAAGAAAACTGGATATAACATTACACATTACCACTAGTACAACTGATAACGAATCGCCTCGAGGCCTGCCTCCCACCCCGTCCACACTGTTCGGTCAGCTTCTTGGTGCAGAGGCCATGAGGCAAGACTAATATGATTTTGGTATTGTAATTTCCAGCTTCCAGGCATGAGACCGAGATTTCCTTGAGGCCTTTCACCTCGAAGCATGCCTTCGGATTTTCCTTTGGGTGCGGTGGCACCTTTAAAATGGTGAAGGGGTTATCGAAAACACGACGATGACACTGAGCACAAGAAACAATATGAACCGTGGACTATATGGAATAAACTTATATTATGGAATAGACGTGAAAAGAAAAATAGAACGAGCACTCATCAGATATGATAATGGTAAAGATAAGAGTAGGAGATTATGTATTTACAAGTAGAGCAATTTTTGCACATTATGGTAAACGTAAATAAATCAATAACTTCTTCCAAAAATCTAATATAACTATCAAATAAAAGTTGCAAATTTAACTTTTTTATATTTTATTTTATTATTTCTTTCGTATTAACAAATGATTTTTTGTTTAAGTTGATTCAAAATATGGCCACTAATCAGTAATCAGTAAGCAACTTTTTAAAATCAACTAGGTATACATATCTATCTCCATTTTGGGAAAACAGTTAAACAACATCCTTGTCCAAGATATTACATTTTTATATTTTTCGTTTGTTTTTAAAACTTTGTAAAACACGTACATTTGGTTAAAATGCATATGAAGCGTACGACTACAACTGTAAACAAATGAAAAATATATTGTAATATAAGTACTTAGATACTTTTTAAGTTTTTGTAAAAGGTAAAAGGAAATCAAGATTTAAAACTCTAATTATTTGCTTAGAATGAATTTATATTTGTACCATTAAAGTCTGTTGTCTTTTGTATGTTAATTAGAAAAATGAAATTTAAATTAATTTAATCCAGTGAACTTGTTGATTATTTATTATCTGGTATTTGTATAGATGATGTTCTAACTGTTATTAACCCTGTATACGGGGTTGGCCACTTAAAAGAGTTCACCAAGATGTTTGTCATTATTCATTAGATTTTGTGAAATAGCTGAAAAAGGTCGATTTTTATTCCAAAGGGGACATCTTTTAACGATATAGAAATCTGTCATTTGTCAACCCCCTTCCTTCCAGTACCACAAATCTTTATTTTTAAATAGGGATTATACCCTGTGTGGCACATCATTGGACATGTATTTCACTGAAGAATTTAGAAATCCATGATATTTTTCCATATTAACTGTTACTACTAACTTTAGTTACTAAAGTTGTAGTAGCTTAAAATCTTATAAACAAATTATATGCATTTTTTAATAAAAAATATCCGTTTATAATTGTTATATTTTTATTTATAAATAAATAATATTTTTATTATAATTAAAGTTTAGTTTTCAAGGTGGTAATTATTCCTATTATAAAGTTATTGCTGAAAAATAGCCTAAGTGCCGTAATGGTGTAATGTTTTTTGCACTAATTTTGTAGTATCTCCGATTCTAATTATTGGATCAAGATTTACCAAACATAATTTTATAGGTTTATTTAAGAAACAAATTGCGTTTTGTAAAAAATGATTTATATTTCTTAGTTTACGAATTATAATCATTTAAATAATTAAATTGTTTAAAACCAATTGCACTTCCGATCCAAAAGCAAGTTTGA
The DNA here is from genome assembly GCA_918026665.1 of Diabrotica balteata. Lineage (NCBI taxonomy): Eukaryota > Metazoa > Arthropoda > Insecta > Coleoptera > Chrysomelidae > Diabrotica > Diabrotica balteata. Next base: position 46,340,212 of record OU898277.1, read on the forward strand.
AATTCGACTTCAATGCGTCAAAATACATAAGAATAGCTACATTCCGTAACTCCGTATACTTTCATCGGCCACGAAACAACCCTGGCTTCTGGACTATAAATATCCGAAATGATGAAGTCTAAACAGAATACAACCGCCTGTCTGCGGTAATCAGAGTACAGGTTTATAATCTGCAAGCCAGACAGTGGATTGTAGCTACCTCTAGTCTTGAATATCGCGATGGTGGCACGTTCTGGTCCAAACTCAAATGTCTGACGAACCAGAAAACCAACAACCCTTCCCACCTTGTGGTGAACAACCAAATCATAAACTCAAACCAACAGAAGGCCAACGCCTTCAAAACTCACCTACAAAATACCCTACTCACCCCCAACGATCCTAGATTTGATCACGCATTCCGTGCAAAGATCGAGAGAGACATAACACAACGACTCGCCACCACCTTCGACCCACAGGAACTACATGATCATCCTATCATGGCGCCTGTGGATCAACAAACTCTTGAATTTTTTTTCCAAATCGGCAAATCGAACTCACCAGGATCTGACAATATTGCCAGGAACTGCTTGAAACACGTCCCACCGAGCGTCACTTTCTACCCGCCCCGATCTACACTCTTATAGGCTAAGGTCTTCGAGAAGATCCTCAAGGAGAGACTCGTTGACTTTACCACCGAACATAATATCATCCCATCATTTCAATTCGGCTTTAGAGAAGGTCACTCCACCAAAACGGCATTAACAGAGATCGTCACATACCTTACACAACATCTTAACGATGCAAAGTCTCCTTAAACGTCTTCCTCGATGTTCAAAAAGCCTTCGACCAAGTCTGGCATGCTGGACTGGCCGAGAAACTGCTGAAAATCGGCCTGCCCCTCTCATTCGTTAGACGTATCCATTCATAGGTCTCTCAACGTCTAATCACAGTGAAAGTGCGAGGTCACTTCTCCGACTCTTTTAATCCTACAGCAGGAGTACCACAAGATTCAGTGTTGGCTCCCATATTATACACAATTTACAACAGTGATTTCTCCAACCCACAATACACCAGTACAATCACTTTACTCTACGTAGATGACACCGCTCTCGTAACAACATCACGAGACGTAGACACAGTACTTAGGTGTGCTCAAAATCACCTTAACCTGGTCGACAGTTGATGCAGGAGATCGGGAGTAACACCTAACCCAAATAAAACACAAATGATTCTCTTTAGACAGCAGCAGATTCATCACACCCATTATATCCGAAGGACACGACCTTTAATTTTTGGGGGGACCGACTGCAGCTCTGCGAGCGGATTAAGTACCTCGGTGTGGTATTTACACAAATACTAAACTGGAGGAATGATCTGGACATAGCCAGCAACAAGGCTAGGAGTAGAGTCTTTGTAGAAAGGTTGGAAGGACTCACCCACTTACACTCATACATACATACAAAACATTTATTAGGCCGGCCATCGAGTATGGATCCAACATCTATATGGCAACGCGCGGTCACCTCACACAGGAGCTGCTGGGACGGGACAGGGGAATCCTGCGTAGAGTGAACAACAAACGACGCGACTACCCCTGTGCTCTTATTCATCACCTGTTGAATATCCAGCCCATCAATGAGAGGCTCTGACTTAATCTTACTATAATAAAATTTAATATGAAAATAAACATCAGGCCACATAAGACCAAAGTGGTGACCGTTTTTTCGATCTCAGAATGTTCCAATGACTATCACATGGAATGGTAAAATGGTAACAAGCAGTCAAGATAAAGTACCTGGCTTGCTAGATAAACAACTAACTAAACCCATATCTCAAGATTAAATGCAAAATTGAACATTGAATTATACAGATAAAATGAGTACTAGGCGACCAGCACATCAACTTAAATATGACTACTTACATGCTACGTTTGGCCAACCAATATGAAGCAGAATCATGGACGCTCACAATTCCAACCATCAACAAGATATAGGCATTTGAGAAAGAGGCATTTCTGTTCGCAATTCTGATTCAATTTCAGTTCTCGGTCAACACCATCTTCATACAGGTCATAAAATTGATTTTGAAAACTCCAGAACCATAGCCCCCCCCGCTTCTATAAACCAAGAATTATCTGAGAAGCCATAGAAATAGAAAAAAGACCAAATTGTCTTAATAAAAGAGATGACGCCATACGGTTACCTTCCACATGGAGACCTCTCATAAAGAAAATACCGCCCCCTCCATCCTCGAATCAAAATTCCACAGTCGGAAATGTTCGCGTCAACTCTCGCGCCAACCCCAGTGTATATATATATATATATATATATATATATATATATATATATATATATATATATATATATATATATATATATAAAATATATATATATATATATATATATATATATATATATAAATATATATATATATATACTTATATATTGTATTATTTTGTTGTTTTCAATTCAACATTACTTTGATATTAATTTTTCTTTATTATCTCTCACATTGTTTAAACAAAAGATAACAGATTTTTCTAATTATTCTGTATTGGTGTATTATTTTAACCGGATATTAACAACCGTATACACTAAAAGCAACATTATGTTAAAGAAAAGCTTTCTGTTGTTGTAAATAAGACTTAAAAATCTGTACAGAACTAAATAAATGTTTCTTTCCAAATGTGTAGATACATGTAACATGTTCAGGTATGGTGAAAACGTATTCAACAAATAGTGTTTACGGTTGCTTGGGATAAAAAACTGTTGTAAATTCTAGTTTTGTTTATGTAAATTGTACGTACTTCTTGAAGATTGTAAGTTCTTGTATTATTAAATGTTAATAAACACCTGTTTCTGTTTAGTTAGTTTAGTTTTTTTTATAAAATGCTAAAGACGTGTTCTCGTGAGTTAAGTTTAGTTGTCAAATTTTAGTTGACAAACAAAAGTTATAAACAAGTTGAATTAATTATTGTTCACATATTTCAAGTGAAATTGAAAAAACGAAACAATCTAAACATGAATTTGAACGCTGCTTTGCGTGAATATGTACAAACTGTTACAGTTTTGTTAAAAAAAAACTGACAATAATTGCTAAATATGAACAAAAGTCGTTTTTGAGTAAGACATTGGAGTCTAAGAAGAAATAGATTAAATAGATTAAGAGAATCATTGCTCAAGAAGCTAGCTTTATAGGATAAAGAACAGTATCGAAACCATTTGATTTAAGAACCACCGAAGAAAAATTCGACATCCTGCACTATAGAAGGATATCATAAAAAAAGATAAGTAGTACGACAACAATATCGCCAAAATTAAGCAAGTAACTTTAGGATATTTAGCTACAGGAGATACATTTACTTCGATTGCTTTCCTATACTGAGTATGAAAGGCTACACAAACAAGTCATGGAAGAAAGAAAAAGAGTATGTAGAGCTAAAAGAGGTTAGGAATAAGGGATGGAAAGCAAATATTAAATATAACAAACTGATTGTAAAAAACAAGGTTTACAAATTAAGCAACGAAAAATGAAAATGGGAAAACAATTCGAAACAAGCAGCTTCACAAAACAACTAAAGAAATTTACAAGAACCTCAAAAAACTAGTAAGACAAAACCAATGAGTTGATAGTAAAATAAAGGTAAAAGATATCGGCATAGTTCGCAACAAAGGAAAAAAATATAATAAAACATGTGTATACGATGGAAGGTAACCGTATAAACGTATTTCTGACTACAGTCCGTCCCAAACCCTTCTTTCAGTGCGTCATAGTTGTTCGAATTCTCTCTAACGCATTAAGCTAGAAGTGACAGAAAAAAACGTGAGTCGCTGATTATTATACATAGAACTTAGAAAATTAGGTATCGTTCACGGGTATTCGAATATTAAAGCAAATTCTACTTACGAACGTATAATTGGTTGGAGTTTAGAATACGTTAACTAGATATGCAATCAATTATGCATATAAATATAATTTGACACATATGATCTTGATAATGACAGTGACAGTACTTTCACAATGTCAACTGATAAAATGATAATTGCCATTCCAGGTTAGTATTTTCAGACATTTTAACTACAGTGAAAATTAAATTTTGTATTTATTGTCATAAAAATATTTTAAATATTCCGAGATATACCGAGAATGAAAAAAGACTAATATTAAAATTATTAAATTAGTTTCAATTAGAAAAAGAGGCTGAGACATCTTTATTTCAGTTTCTGTCGTTCGCGAATCAGATTGTGAATTCCGGAATGATATTCTTGAAATGTAGGATATAATTGATACCAGCCACATATCTAGTGCAATAATTAATTTTCAAGAATCAGATTCTGAATGGGATTATAGATTGTTTGAAATATAATATTCATTTTTGTTATTCATAAAAAAGAAGGTAAACTTACATTCGGTATCTTGTTTTTTAACTAAACTCCATTAACACGATTTCATCTGGATATCGGAACTGGTAGATTAACTAAAAATCAACTGCTTCACTATTTAAACTATTTATATTGTTTTTTTTTTAACTAAACTTTATAACCTTCTTTCATTTTCACACCAAATCTGGTAGAATAACTCAAAAATCAACTGCTTCACTATTTAAACTATTTCCACTATTTAATGACAACTCTTCACAAGATTAAACTATTGGCTGCCACATAAACTTATCAGAAAATTATTTATCCAAATATGACTGATTTAAATCGATATTATTTTATCACAGGAATGTTTACTTTGATGCCTTGCAATTGTCAGTAAATTTTTTTAACTTGCAGTCAACTCTTAAAAGATTCTAGGAGGAAGCGTTATTTTAAATAAACAATCCTTCCAACTCCCTAGTGTTTGTAATGAATAATAATAAATCCATAAACAAATCTTAGCTAATTAAGCACTTTCCATGGAATGTATAAAATAGAACAGAATAGAATAGAATTATGACAAACTGCTATGCATTAAAAAAATAACCTTTTCACGTTTAGCCGATTACGATCCTGCAACTGTCAGATTTAACTAAAATGTCATGCAATAATTCTCGACATTCTTAAAATCCCATATGACGTCAAAATTAGTGACACACTGAAAAAAGGGTTTGGGACAGACTGTATTGGTCGTCTTCAGTACAGTGCAGCTAAGTTAGAAAAAGAGCATATTAACTTGAGAAAGTATCACTACAGGAGCAATCCGACCAATTTGTAGCAATAATGTTAGTAGACTAAGGTTTCCAGAGCAACAACCAACACATCCACGGAGGAAGCTAAGCTACCTGAGGAAAGAAATGCCGAACGTTTAGAACGTTTCAAACGACAAGAAAAAGGTTAATGCGAGATGATAGTAAAATAAAGGTAAAAAATATTGGCATACGTAAGCATTCAACGAATGATGAATTTATGTAAATTGTGAAATTCATGTCGGCTCACATTGAACAGGCAATATTGTGCGTATTTTTATATTTGAGAGCGTTTTCGAATAGTTTTATGCATTTCAATGTGACTTAAATTAATTTAGATAAATAATTAAATTGAATTAAATTCAATCGGATATCATCGTGAGTAGAATTAAAATCGATTTCTTGAATGCTGATTTTTTTCACTTAAAATTTTTCTCAGCGAATTGGTAAATCACGATCCATAATAACATTTCCATCCATGTGTGAACAGCCGGTTAAATTGGATTGGATAAATAGATTCAAACGCATTTTTCACGTCGTTCTCGTACAATTATGTCCCCAAAGCGACAAGCAATTGGCCAATCTATACCTCAAGCATGAAAGAAAAGAGCATTGCGAGCTTCAGAATCAGACGATCAATAAGCGTTAAAGCTGGAAAATCTTCGAGTACATCTTGCTGAGACCTGTTCGTCTGAATCATCTGAATAATTGTAAGTGAGGTTAGAAACTGATCGAAAACGTACTACTCAGGACTGCTGGTCTGAAACAACTGAACAACTGTAAAGGAGGCTGTAAAATGTTCGAATAAACACGGCTCGCTCAAAACGAACACTGCACGCTGATTTAAATCTTGGGTGCATTCCATTATGATGGTACCTAATAATGATTACAGTCTTCATCCGAGTGTCATCATTGGAAACATAGATAAAATGTACATGTATTTTACCGCCCTGGCGAAAAATTAAACGCCAGAATTACGTCCAGGTAATACAATCAAGATTTTTTTTCTTTCCCTCATTTTGGCAACCATACGATCACAAAATAATAAAATTGCCGTTGAATTTATAAAAACTGTAGAATGGGAAAAATACTCTAAACATGTCAAATTATCATATGGGACGAATGTACAATATATCACAAGAAAGCATTGGAAGCGCTTGATCGTACACTGCGAGATTGGAGAGGAAACAAACGCACGGATCTTCGTTGGTGCACTCATTTTATCGTTTGGTGATTACCGACAAACTCTGCCGGTTATTTTACTTTTAACACTTGATCATCAACTTAATGCATGTCTCAAATCATCAGTTTTATGGCATTATTTACAGAAATAATTGACTTTGAAAACCAATACGCGTTTACAACTACGCTGGAAATTTTGCAAAACAATGGATATTGGAAATGGGCGAATGCAAATTGTTGTATCACCTTGCCAGCAAACTTCTGTAAGATCACAGAAAGCATAGATGAATTGGTGAAAAAAGTTTTCTCAAACATTGCACAGAACTACAAAAATCATCAGTAGCTCAGTACGCGTGCAATATTAGCGGCAAAAACATCGATGTCAATACCCTCAACTTAACCATTCAGAATTGAATACCTAGCAAAACGACAGCATATAAGACCATGGATACTGTGGTGAATCAAAACATGAATCCACCACGACTTTGCAACGGAACCAGACTCTCAGTCAAGAAAATTATAAAAATGAGGGGGTAACATGCAAACAGGCTTAAGTCACACAAAAATCAAAGTTGTTAAATTGATATAAGGTTGAATGCTCGAATAAATGAACTTTGAAAATAAAAGGCAAATATCGAGCACAATTTTAACAATTAAATCTTGCCCAAGTACTTCCGCTTAAAACAGCATCTTCAGGGGCATTTCGTCAAGTTAGGGCTATCCAGCAAGCGTAGAATGTGATAAACATGAATTTTAACATAAAATTGTACAAAACACTACACTAAAGCAAGGACAAACAGTTTAAAATTAATTAAAACGGTTCTATGCTCTACATTCTTTATAGAAGGCACGGTATTGGTATTTAATGGTATTTCATTTAACGGAAATGCTAAGGCACCTTAGCATTTCCGTTAAATTAAATACCATTTTCTCTCCTGTTACTGACAAAGAATGTAGAGCGTAGAACCATTTTAATTAATTTTAAACTGTTTGTCCTTGTTTTAGTGTAGTGTTTTGTACAATTTTATGTTAAAATTCATGTTTATCACATTCTACGCTTACTGAATAGCCCTAACTTGACAAAATGCCCCTGAAGATGCTGTTTTAAGTGAAAGTACTTTGGCAAGATTTTATTGTTAAAATTGTGCTCGATATTTGCCTTTCATCTTCAAAGTTTAATCAAAGTTGTGTTAGACGTGCCAATGCATTATTCTATTGTAGCCAAAGTGGTTTATTTTATCTGATTCATGCAAAATATATTATTTCCACTATATTGGTCAACGCTAACCAGCTTATTTCCAACCAACCAATAGGAGCTCTGCAACTGCCGCTCAGCTGACGCAGCGAGACTTACAAATTTGAAGTTATGTGAGGGTTTATTGTCAAAGTATTTAAAAACAATTAGTAATTACTTTATTATTTAAAGAATAATGGATGAGGCAGATGGAAGCGTAAGTGTTGATGAAGATAATAAAAGGACTAGAAACAGAAGAGTTACAGGAGGAAAAAGGAGAAGTGTACAAATTACCAAGTATGCAGCTCCTAAAAGAGCTCTTGATTTTATACCGTTTAAGCACAAAAATAAATGTTTCACGTGCGTAAAAATAAGATATATTTACATCAGAGCTTTCAAAGAAGAGTTTTATAAAGTTTCAGACACGAAATTCAAGACAATATAGTTGCCAGTCCGATTCATACATCACAAATCAAAAGACATTAAATAAAAACAAAAAGAAAAAAACCTGGACCTGAGCGAAAGTACTCAATACAATATTTTTTTCCAACTATTTGTGGTGCTAAAACTTTTGTATATTTAAAGCTTTTTCGCACTTTGATTGGCATTGAAGAAACTACAATAAAAACATAGACAAATAAGTGCATTTTGGGTTGGCTGTTGAAGGGAAAAGAGGAGGTGATTAAGATTATATCTGAGTAGTGAGCTAAGTATAAGTAAAATAAGTAAAATATTAACATAGGTTTTAAGTCACCTGCCTCCGATACTTACAGTACGTGCTGCCTTTTCAAAGAATAAATTAAAAGTGCACCAGCACAGTCTACTGAAAGGCGCAGCTAATGTTTGAAAAGTTGATTCATTCAAGAAGAGCTAAGGTTATGCGTACATGGAAATTGATGTTTCTCATTCTGTTAACCTTTACTTTGATCTTCAACAAATTCAGCCGCAATCGAAAACTCCAATTCAAGAAGCTTATTACACGAGACAACCTTGTTTTTATACTTTTTGTATTACTGATCTAAAAACTCAAATTTACGTGTTCTACAGTTAGACAGGGAAGCAGACAGGAAAATACACTATGGAAATATCATTGGCTTTCTTTAACTATTTGAAAGAAGCTAATTTTTAGTTCAGTTCTGTATTAAGGTTATTTAGCGATGGTTAAAAGTATGTACGAAAGTGGCAAAGCACATAACATCGTAAAAGAAGTCTCAAAGTCGATATAATGGGTATCAGTGAAACTCATTGGCCCAACTCGGGAGAATGTAAGATCCTAGACCATGCAATGTACTACTCTGGTAACGATACCCATAAACACAATCATGGAGTTGGAATAATCGTTGCACCTCGTTTAAAATCGTCAATAAAATCCTACACTGCACTATCAGAAAGAATGATTCTTTTACAGCTGTATGCGTCCCCATTTGATTTGAACATAATACAGATATACGCACCTACAGCTGACAAAGAGGAAACAATAATGGAAGATTTCTACGAACAACTAGAAATCTTAATTAATGTAACCAAAAAGAATGAAATAACACTTATAATGGGAGATTTGGTGAAAGAAACGAAAGAGGAGATCGTCTAGTTCAATTTTGCCAAGAACACAACCTAGTACTTACTAACACTCCCTTTAAGCTCCCGCACCGTAGACTCTATACCTGGAAATCACCGGCAGACTCACCTGGTAAAATAATCAGAAATCAAATAGATTATATCGCTGCATCAATCAGGTTTTAGAAACTCCATCAAAGACGTAAAAACTTACCCGGGTGCGGACGTAGCATCAGACCACAATCCGGTGGTATGTAAGTTTGAAGTAAAGTTAAAAAAGCCAAATGTAAAGAACAGGCCCGAAACGCTAGATATTAGGAAGCTTTCCAACAATAATATTAAACAACAGATGCAGGAGAATTTAAATACTGAAATATCAAAAATCCTTAAAAATAACAATGAACCGCTGGAAAAGTGGAGTGAAATTAAAGAAGAGATTAGGACTTCAAGCACTAAGTTTTTACTACCTGATAAGAAAAAAAAAGAAAGACTGGATGACTGCAGAAATCCTTGACATGATGGAAGAAAGACGGATATATAAATCTAAAGATACTGCCAAATACCGTGAAACCCATAGACGAATAAGAGCCGAGATAAGAAAAACTAAAGAGAAATGGTTCTCGGAGAGATGCGAAGAAATCGAACAGTGCGAAAAGTTATACGACTATCACAATATGCATAAGAAGATAAAGGAACTCACAACAAAGCAAAGCTACAATATTTTATCGAAAGGGCTGTGCGATGATAATGGAAATCTACAACTAGACCCCGACAAAATAGTTAGAATCTGGGAAACTTATGTGGAACAACTGTTTAATGATGACCGTCCTAGTGGGTGTACACTGAGCAATGATGAGACTATTCTATTCTAAAATCAGAAGTGGAGAATGCTATAAAGGTCTTAAAAATGACAAAAGACCAGGCAACGATAACATATACGGGGAAGTATTGAAAATGCTGTGCGAAACAAACAGCCAATTTCTAGACTCACTCGTCAGACTCTTTAACAATATTTATAACAGCGGGGAGTTTCCTGAAGACTGACTAGAGTTACCTTTTGTTGCCATACCGAAAAAACCAAAAGTAAAGTCTTGTGATCAACATCGGATGATAAGTCTAATTAACCACATTTCGAAGGCATACACCAAGGTTATTTACAACAGAATAAGCAAAAAATGCGAGGATAGCATTGGAGATTCGCAGTTTGGATTTCGGAATTCTCTTGGGACAAGAGAAGCACTTTTTAGTCTACAGGTACTCATCCAGCGCTGCAGAGATATGAACAAAGACGTGTGCATATGCTTTATAGACTACGCAAAAGCATTCGATAACGTAAAGCACAAAAATATAATTGAAGTTCTTCATAAGATCGGAGTCGACTACAGAGACATTCGAACAATAGCGAGTCTCTATTGGGGTCAAACAGCTTAAGTGGAAGTAGGATCTACATTGACCAATAAAATTAAGATCAAGAAAGGGGTACGATAGGGCTGTATCTTGTCTCCAATTCTCTTTAATATATACTCAGAAGAAGTATTTAAAACAGCACTGGAGGAAAGCACAGAAGGCATAAAGATAAATGGAGAAATAATTAATAACATAAGGTATGCTGATGACACTGTGATTCTAGCAAGTAGCATGGAGGAACTGAGTTGCCTAATGAGTAAGATACAAAAAACAAGAGCACAATACGGACTCAGACTAAATATCAGAAAAACCAAATGGATGTTAGTAAGCAAAACCCAACAACCACCACAGCAACTGATATTAGACAATGAAAGAATTGAACACGTGGATTCGTACATCTACTTGGGAACAACAGTTAACTCAGATTGGGATCAAGCGAAGGAAATACGTATAAGAGTAGAAAAGGCAAGAGCATCGTTCACTAGCATGAAGCAAATTTTCACCTCTAAAAGCCTCACCCTACCTCTCAAAATTCGACCTTTGAAATGTTATGTATTCCCGGTTTTGTTATATGGAATGGAGGCGTGGACAATGACCGCAACATTGATGAAAAAACCGACGGCTTTTTGTGGGCTTATGTGGGCTTACCGACGAAATGTGGGCTTACCAGACAAAATCACCAATGAAGAAGTACTGGGGAGGATGAACACAACCGCGGATTTGGTAAACATTGTGAAGAGCCGTAAGCTGGAGTACTTGGGACATATTATGTGAAATCAAGGCAGATACGAGCTACTCCAATGCATTTTGCAGGGTAAAATTGAAGGAAAAAGAGCCCCAGGACGAAGAAGAATATCCTGGCTTGCTAACCTGAGAGCATGGTATAGAAAGACCTCAACACAGCTATTTCGTATAGCAACCAACAAAATTATCATAGCCAGAATGATCGCCAACGTTCGGAACGGACAGGCACCCTAAGAAGAAGAAGAACCGACGTATATTACGTATATCCTGGACTGAGCACGTGACCAACGAAGAGGTACTACGCCGGATAGGTAAAGAGAGAGAGGTAGGAATAAGTATAAAGAAAAGACAGTTGGAATACTTGGGTCACGTTATGAGACATAATAAATATAGAGTACTACAGCTGATCGTTCAAGGGAAAATAGACAGCCGAAGGGGTCCAGGGAGGAAAAGACACTCGTGGCTCCAAAACTTGCGGCAATGGTTCGGATTGTCATCTGCTGAACTATTCAGATCTGCCGTAAACAAAGTCAGAATCGCCATGTTGATTGCCAACGTTCAGAACGGATAAGACACATGAAGAAGAAGAAGCGATGGTTATGTTTCTTAAAATAAAAAATAATATTGTTTTGAGAACACTGACTCATTTTTTGGAAATACACAAAATATCAATCCAAAGGATTTTATTGTATTTCGCTGTACTCGGACATAGTTTTTTACCCACCGACCATGTTTTTAGAAGAGCAAAAAAGCAGTTGAGAAAAAAACCCATAATTTTAATTTAACAGGAATACCATGACATATACATTGGTATAGGCAAATAAGAGCACTAGGAGATGATTGACCACCTCTTGATACTGAACTTTATTGATAATAAAACGTTCTACACTTTAAAACACTACAAATTTATTTACATATATTTATTTATTTACTCTACATAGAAACACTTAAATATTAATTTATTTACACTTATATAACTTATTTAAGACATTCACACCGGTTACAATTTAAATAGCCGCGAGAACAATTTATTAATATAGGTGGGGACCCATGGGTATTACCTACTACGGCTTCTGAAAAATATGTTTACAGCTTAGGGTATGAGTCACATTTATCGTAATAATACTAAAAAGTTAAGTAAATACTATAAGGACATCCAATCATTAGTGAACTGAAAAGAATTGAAATATGCTACCGGACACAAGAAGAAATTGAATACTTCCGAAAAAAAATATTGTGTTGGTAAGATGCTTGAAAAACTACAAGTATGAAGGAAGAGAGTCTTTTATATCTTTGAGAAAAAAAACGGAAAAATAATCTTAAACAAGTGAGATTGGAAGAAGTCCCACTTCCTCATGTGTTAACCAAATAAAAGACAAAGATGTTCACAAACGTTCGAAAAAAATGTTTTTCTGGCCCACGCCTTGGTTGGTACAAGAGTTTTATTATATATATAGTATATTATATATATATATATATATATATATATATATATATATATATATATATATATATATATATATATAGTTATATTATTATTTTATTAAAATAGAAGTTCATTCAGAAAACCATTGTTCCTTTACTTTATTGTTTTGCTTTTTTTACTTTATTTACATGCAAATCATCTTAGGTCCACAACATTTTAAATGCTAAACGATTTATTTCCACTGAGTGCAAAAGGTCTTATTGCCAAAACAAAATTATTCTTTTTACTACAGGTTTTTAGCCCTCCCTGAAAATTACTTTAATTATATAAATCAAAATAAGTATCATGGCGTTCTGTGACCTGTTGAGCAAAGATACAAAAGAATATGTCTGATATTATTTACATTTCATATTCTCACATATGATGGCTACATTTGTTATGAGTATTTCCATTTAAAAATATCATATAAAGTATATTCCAACAATATAAGCTTTATACACATCATTTTTATGTACAGTAATGTGAAAAATTCTGTTGTATTTTGTTTGAAAATAATAAAATACAAAGATCATAATGCTTCTATTGTAAAAGAAATAAAGCCTCGAAACTGGGTCGTAAAAATCGGTAGAAAGGTACTTTGTCGCTTTACTGTTTCATATAACATAAAAGTTGTATCGATATTTTCCTTTATAATAGAAAAATGATATCATCCATCACCTTACAGAGTGGAAAGGTGCAAGAAAGATATAAAAATTTTGCATCATAAATAATCTGCGTCTATTAAGAAGTCTATATAGTTTGGGTTTATTATTTATCTATTGTGTACATCTTAGGAAATGTTTAATAAAATGAATGTTGATGATCTTTCACGATTCTTATTGTACTCTTATGGTTCTTAAATGGTTCTTAAAGCTTATAGCACAGAGGCAATAAAAAAAAATTCTTTCACTACTTTAAACCAATTTCCTTCTAAATGTGGAGCCCTCTTCCTTTTATTCTGTCTTTGAGTAGCTTGCCGTTGTATTCCTTTATATATTTTATTTAAGAACAAAATCAAAATTAGCTATAAGATCCTTTAGAAAAATAAATTTTTTAAAGAAAAAAGGAAGTTGAACTTACAATTCAAGAAAGAAAGCTACAGTATCTCGGACATGTAATGCGGGCCGAGAAGTATGGTATCCTGTGACTCATAATGAAAGGAAAGATAGATGGCAGAAAAAGCATCGGAAGAAGACGAATTTCATTGCTTAAGAACCTGAGAGAATGGTTTGGATGCAGCTCAAAACAACTATTTAGAGCTACTGCCTCAAAAATTAAAATAGCTATGATGATTGCCAACCTTCGTAGCAGAGATTCTTCTTCTTCCTATGCCGTCCCCATTAACGGAGTTTGGCGACCACATTTTTAAAAGCTTCTCTGTCTTTTGCAACGTGGAATAATTCGTCTACAGTCATGTTTGTCCAGTCTCGAATATTTCGCAGCCATGACTTCCTTTTTCTACCTATTCCCTTTTTGCCATCGACTCTACCCTGCATGATGACCTGCAGAAGACTATATTTATTATTTCTTAGTATGTGTCCAAGGTATGCAGTCTTGCGTACTTTTATCGTTCTCAACAATTTTTTGACTCGACCCATTCTTCTCAGCACTTCCTCATTGGTGACCCTGGCAGTCCATGGGATTCTCAACATTCTCCGGTATATCCAAAGTTCAAAGGCTTCAATCTTTTTAACTATTTGCGCTTTTAGTGTCCATGTTTCTACCCCGTACAATAATTGCGACCAGACGTAACATTCAACAAACCTCAGTCTCAGCGCAATATTCAGATTTTTGTCACGGAACAATTGTTTGAATTTTAAGAATGCTGCCCTTGCCATTTCTATTCGTATCTGGATCTCTTGGTCTGGATCTAATTCTGTGTTGATGTAAGCTCCCAGATATTTATATTTTGTCACTCTCTCTATTTGCTGTCCACCAAGAGTTAGTTGTTCATTATTTATTGGACTCCTTGATACTATCATAAATTTGGTCTTATCTGTGTTGATGTCAAGTCCCATTTGAATGCATTCACTATTTATTGCATCTAGTAAAGTTTGTAGATCTTCTATACTCTCAGCCATAATTACCGTGTCATCTGCAAATCTCATGGTGTTTATGATTTCTCCACCAATTCTTATTCCCTCTTTTCTTTCCCATAAGGCTTTTCTGAATATGACCTGTGAGTACACGTTGAAAAGCGTCGGAGACAAGACGCATCCTTGCCTAACCCCTCTCGCAATCGGTATATTATTTGTTTCTATATCGTTCACCTTTACTACTGCTTTCTGGTTCCAGTATATAGCCTTAATAAACTCAATGTCTTTTTTGTCTAAATTGATGTTTTTTAATTCATCTATTAACTTCATATGCTGCACTCGGTCAAAGGCCTTCCTAAAGTCTATGAAGCATACATATGCACTCTTGTTATATTCCCGACATTTCTGCAAGAGTACCGTCAACGCAAATAATGCCTCTCTTGTTCCCATGCCTCCTCTGAAGCCAAACTGAGTTTCATCTATCTGTTCCTCACATTTCTTATAAATTCGGTTTTGAACAATTTTCAAAAGAATCTTTAAAGGGTGGCACATTAGGCTTATTAATCTATAGTCATTACATGATTTGGGATTGTTGTTTTTTGGTAGAGGTAAAAATATCGATTTAAGCCATTCTTCCGGGATGTTGCCCTCTACATATATGTGGTTGAGAATTCGGGTGAGTCTCTTTATATTACCGTCATCTAAGGCTTTTAACAGTTCAACTGGAATTTGATCAGGACCCGGTGCTTTTCCTTGTTTTGCATTCTGTAGGGCATTCTTTACTTCTGAGGGTAAAATTTGTAGGTATTGTTTTTCTTCACCTATATCTTGTTCATTTTCTCTCTCGTCATGGAAAAGATGGATTATATATTGTTCCCATACTTCCTTTATTTTGCTCTCTTCAGTAAGTATTTCTCCATTATTATCTCTTGTTATGAGTGTTCTTCTTTGTCTGGTGTTGCCTGTAAGTTCTTTAATTTTTTTATGTAAGTTTGAGGTGTCATGTTTGTTGCTGAGTTCTTCCAATTCCTGGCATTCTTTGTTCATCCATTCCTCCTTAGCCTTTCTAATTTCATATTTGATTTTATTCTTGATGGTTTTATATTTATTTTCATCTTTATTTTTGTATTTTCTTTTTTCAGTTATTAGCTCAACTATTTCCGGTGTCATCCAGTCTTTTTTAGTTATTTTCCCTTCTTCGCCTAGGACCTCCTTTCCCGCTTTTAGTATGGCTTTTTTCATATCTGCCCATTCAACGCTTCCTTCAGTTAATTTATTTATCTCTGCGTTTAGTTGCTGTTGGCAGTTGTCGTCTTTTAGGTTTTTGATGTTAATTTTGGTGGTTTTAACTTTTTTCTCCGGTTTCCTGAGTTTAATGTTGACGTTTGCTAGTAATAGATTATGATCCGTATCTGCATCTGCGCTTGGATAGGTTTTTGCACTTTGTACTCCATTACGAAACCTTTTGTTAATCGTTATAAAATCTATTTGGTTTCTGATTATATTGTTGGTGTTATCTTTTGGAGAAGTCCACGTGTATAATCTTCGTAGGGGTAGGTCGTAGTATGTATTTGTTATGACTAATTCTTTCTCCTGGCAGTACTGGACTAGTCTGTCTCCTCTTTCGTTTCTTTTACCTAACCCAAAATTTCCTACTATATTTCCAGTTTTTACTCGACCGACTTTAGCATTAAAGTCGCCCATAATTATTTTTACCTCCTGCTTCTTTATGTTTTTTGTTAACAGTTCTAAGTCCGCGTAGAATTTTTCGACCTCAGCATCATTGCTATCAGATGTTGGAGCATACACTTGGATTAGATTTATGTTTAGAGGTTTGGCTTTCAGCTGAAGTAGCATCATACGTTCGTTAAAGGGAATGAAATTTGTCACAAACTCTTTTAAGTTATTGTTCATAATAATACCAACACCATGGCTGTGTTCTCCAGTGCTTTTGCCTGAGTAGAAAATAGTATTATTATCCTTGGTGTAGTTTCCAGACTTTGGCCATCGGACTTCTGAAAGGCCCAATACTTGTATGTCTAATCTCTCCATTTCTAACATGACTGTTGTTAATTTTCCTGCTTCATAAAGTGTTCTTATATTCCACGTTGCTATGCGTTTTAAATCGCTTACACTAAATTTGTTTCTCCACCCGGGGATTCTTCGCACCCCTGTCCCATTAAAGGGACGCCGGGCACTCGGGGCCACTGTTTGATTTACGTCCATTTGTGGTTGTTCTTGAGAATCCTTAGGGATCTTTAATGCAGTGGTTTCTCCTTGCTTTTTGCATCCTTATGCCGTTGATCTTGGTTCATCCGCCTTTGTGATCGATTTCTCAATCTCAGGACAAAAGAGTGCCCTTCCACTTACCAACTCATCCGCCCGAAGCCGTTGGTCAGTAAGTGGGGGTTTGCTTATACCGGCAAACATTCGGTGATTTCGCAGTGTCACAACCGGTTAAATCATAATTACCGCCTGTGATTATTCAGTATCAGACCGGTAAAGAGATTTTCTCTACCGCTCCGATCCTGTAATGACATAGCAGCTGCCCTATGCCATGCTCTCAGTTGATCCGCGGGTGTTTATTTGGCAGAGCCTTATTCACACCTGCCCCACATATCTGTAGGACGTTCCCTAGCAGCCATTGGGACGCGCCGTGTTGAGGTTGAGAACTACCCCCCTCCGAGTGTGTTTTCCAAGAAGTACTGAAGAGCCCCTACTCAATTCAGAACTCCTCCTTCTTGGAAACTACACCGGCACGTAGCAGAGATGGCATCTGAAAAAGAAGAATGACTTCCACAAATAGCTTTTCACTACATACTAACGAATTAACCATGAAGGTTTATCAGTTATTAGGTTAAGTAATTAATATAGTGTATGGTAACAATTTTAACAGAAATTTCGTATTCTTTCTTGCAATCTGTACATATTAATAGATGAGTAGTGATTATAAATGCTGTGGTCCTTTCAGGGGCCGTATTGCCCTTTTTACACTTTCTCTCCATGTATCCATATTTTGGGTTGCACGTGAATTAACGAAGTTCGTGTTACTTAAATCATTTTTTGACTGCATCCGTTAGTCTGTATCCGCCATGGACTGAATCACTCCGTCTGATTGGTAATCGCACTCAATTTGTTCTTCCCTCGTACCCAACGGTTTTCCTTGGACCAACTCCATATTGTCGAATCTGTTATACATCCGAATATTTTTGAAAATATGAAACTAGACAACTGAAGAGATGTTGTGCATTGTTAATCTCCGCAAAAACAGATGTATTTGTTCTTCTGGTTGCAAAATATAATCGAAGCATTCATCTCCAACACCGCTTCTCAAATAAATCAATTCTTTTCCTATGTGCTAGTCGGATGGTCCACCTTCCAGAGGCATAGCTAAATACTGGAAAACCAATGTTCGCAAAATATTGATCTTATAGTTTTTGGTTAGGTGCGAATTTTTTCATATGTTCGTGAGGTAGGACATAGCGATTCTACCATTTTACCCATGATACTATGAACTTCTAAAGATAAACTTATGAGCATGCGATCAGTCTATCTCTTTTGCACGTGTGACGTCACTTGGCGACAAATATCATCAGAAATGTTCTCTTTTGTATGGAGTTTTGTCAGATTTATGTAAACACTGCAAGAATATAATCCGAACCATTTTGTGGAAAGCGATTTCTGCATGAAAGAAAAAATGTTGGGTTTCAAAAAAAGTGGAAATTCAAACGTGATGCAATACCTTCCCGTTATTTAATAAAATTACCAAGAGCGCAGACTTCTCCTGAACAAAAACGATGTTTACGAGTAGAAAAAAAAGGGAAGAAAAGAATAAAATTGAAAAAATATTTACAGAAGGACAACTTCGTAATTTAAAGTTGGCCAAGCAAGTAAAGTGGAAAATTGAAGATATTGCTTCGGCTATTGCACTGCATGCAGGAGGTCTAAGGTCCTATCGTTTATTGAGAAAAAGAGGCTACCCTCTTCCTGCAGTTTCCACTTTAAGAAGATGGGCGAGCACAATACACATTCAACCAGGTATTTATAATTCTAAGATTCTTCATAAATACTTATGAGTAGTTAATTTTATATGAGTCATAAGTATTATTTTAATTTTCAGGAATACTTAGCACAGTGCTGACACTATGTTACAATTCTCTCTCAGCGATGGAAAGAGTATATTTAGTATTACTTTTTGATGAAATGAAAATTCAAAGTTCTTATGACTATGACAAAAAGAATGACACAACCTTAGGACCTAGAGTGCATGTGTTTGCAGATGCTCCACATATGCTTAAACTTTTGAGGGACCATTTTCTTTAACATCGATTTATCTTAAATAAAAAGTTTATAACATCCAAGCATAAAATTAATGCTGATTTCTTAACAGTTAAGGGCGCTCAACGACAAAAAGTTAAATTAGCTTCCAAATTGTTATCGCACACAGTATCGAAAGCAATTTCTAGGCTAGGGTTGTTGGGAATTTTTAAGAGTGAAAACAACTGGCTTGAATGTTCGGAGTTATTTAAACTCAGCAATGACTGGTTTGATGTATTTAGCTTTTCAACGAGGAATAATAATTAGTATAAAGCCTTTAAAGGAACTATTCATCGATATGAAAGACGAATTTTACATAAAATATTTATTAACATATCATTTGAAGCAGGATCCTTTAGAAAATCTTTTCTCCATTATACGAGCCATTGGAGAGTTAAATGATCATCCTACTGCTCTACAGTTCAAATACAGATTAAGAAATTATCTTATGGGGCGAAATGATAAGATTATTTCCAGTTCGGCCAACACTACTAGAATCACAGACCGAGAAAGGTGATCTGTAGCTAGAATGGGCCACATTCCAAATATTACTATTGCGAGTGTATCTGTTAAACGAGATATGTCAAACCTTGATGTATATGAAAAGAATGTCGATGAGTTTGAAATTGTTACTGCACAAATGTTTGAGGTCTTGAATTTATCGAATGATAATGAACATACTGATCCGAGAAAAGCGGCTGATATTGAGGATAAATATATTGAACGTCATATTCAAGAAGTGGAATGGAATGGTATAGAAAACTTGGCAGGGTTTATTGCTTTTAAATTAAAGAAAACCGAAACTCTAGGTTATATTCCAGACAGCAATGAAATGTCATTTTCGTAGATAAACCATTTTTCCGAAGGAGTTTTACTTAAACCATATCTAGATTTTCTAATTAAAAGAAATGAACTGGACCATATTTTTAACAATTTTAACCAAGGGTCATTAAAATTAACCAAGAATTATTTAAAATCGCTAATGGATTTAGCTGTGTTAGTAAACGCAAGTTCAGATGTCAAACATCTTTTTTTTTTATGTGTAAATTATATTTTAAAATTAGAAAATTGAATAGATATATTAAAGAAAAATCCAAAGTTAAGAAGAAGAAAATATTAAAAATTGTAAAATAAATTGTTAAATCAACTTGTAAATTGTTACAGTGTACTTTATTTTATCAGTTGTTTAGTTCCTACTTTTTTATATAATTTTATTATCTATTTAAATTCTATTAATTTACATGGCGATTATTATTATTACAGTGGCAGCTTATGGTAAGTTGAGCTTAATTTTAAAAGACAGAAAAATCCCAATACACTTAAAACGAAAAACCTATGGCATTTGTATACGACCAGTTGCGGGTTTTGGAGTTTTTTCCCCAGATATAAACTATTCATTTTCATCTAAACTACCCAATCATACTCAAATATGTACAGCAGAGGTAATCGCGATCAATCATGCAGTTCAAATTATACTAGAACAAAATATCACAGAAGCCATTATCTTTTCTGACTCCAAAAGTGCACTACAAAAAATAAAAAAAAACAGGGTTTTCTAAAGACACAGAACATATATCGTATTTAACGAAAAGAGGAATTATCCTAGCAAGGAACAATAATATCAAAATCTTACTAGCATGGATCAAAGGACACACTGGTATTACTGGAAACTACAAGGCTGACCAACTTGCCAATATAGGTTGTTCCCTGAATATTCCCATGAATATCAAGCTACAGTTTTCAAATTTTACACCCTACTTAAAAAGAGAGATTTGGTCTAACTGGGCAGCTGAATGGTACGAAGGATATGGCACAAGTAATTCATTCTATGTCAAAATAAACAACCGAATCCACACACTACCATGGTTCAATAAATTCGCATATATCAGTAGGAGACATTTAACTACAATCATCCGTATGAGGACAGGTCATTGCTCATTCCCTCTTCATCTATTTAGAATTGGAGTCAAAGATGATCATTATTGCGAATGTGGCCAAGTGGGAGGCTTAAACCATATTTTATTAGAATGTCGGTTAAACCAAAACCCACATTTCGACTTGTATGCCGAATTAGCTAAAACTAAACTTCCCACTCCCATAAATATTTGCACAATCCTCACAAATATTAATTAAAATACAATAAACACCTTATGCAACTTTATTTCTACCTGCAATATTAAATTGTAAACTATGATCTTCCTTCTTTCAGTCCTGGGTGCTTCTACTTTATCCGTCGGTAGCATTTCTGGTGTGTGCAAAGCTTGGAGGCTACCCCCGAGCGAGAAAAGTTTATACCTTTGTTGTGTTCTTACTAAAATTTTAGCATGTGAAGATTATAACGAAAAAATGTACCAACACAAGTATACATGTAGAATAATCCAAAACAAACAAAGGAAGAATATAAGTGTAGGTGCACACTGATTGCTGAAACAAGACAAAAAGTGTCTACCCCCAAGTAAACTGGGTAAATTGTCTAGGACATAACCCAAAAAAAGAACAAGAAGAAGAAGAACTTAGGGATTGGAAACTGTGGCAATAACAAGCAAAATAACAGAGCAATTAAGAGTAACTCAGCGGGCCATGGAGAGGGCCGTGTTAAATATAAGCCTCAGAGACAAAATTCCTAACACCGAAATACGTCGAAGAACTAAGGTAACCGACATCATGGGAAAAATAGCAACATTAAGATAGCGATGGGTAGCACATGTAGCAAGAAAGACACCAACAGATGGTCTCATAAAGTGGCATTCTGGAGACCTTGAGGAACAAAAAGAAGCGTGGAAAGACCCAAACAGAGATGGATAGACGATATAACAGCTGTAGCTGGAAAGCAGTGGATGAGAATTGCAATAGATAGGGAAGCGTGGAAGCAATTGGAGGAGCTCTATATCCAACAATGGATAAATGAAGGCTGAAGAAGAAGAAGACATTGCTAGGCTAACAGAGATATAAGTATATATAACACATTTTTAAGTTTTAATTGCAGATATTTTACCTAACATCCCTAAATATTCTAAATATTTAAATAAAAACCCTCTCTTTCCAATATGTTTTACCGACAAGTAAAACTTTTATCACCAAATGACGTCATGCGCATCTTCTTCTTCTTTAAGTGCCGTCTCCTTTAAGAAGGTTGGCTATCATCACGGCTATCTTCACCTTTGACACTGCTGCTCTAAACAGCTCAACAGAGTTACAATTGTACCACTGCCTCAAATTGTTTAGCCAGGATACACGTCGTCGGCCTATGCTTCTTCTGCCCAGTATCTTTCCCTGTATAATGATCTGCAGCAACTCATATCTCTCACCTCTCATGACATGACCCAGATACTGCAATTTTCTTATTTTAATTGTATTTAATATCTCCTTTTCCTTGTTCATTCTTTTTAAAACGTCGTTGTTCGTAACCTTATCGATCCAACTTATTTTTAAAATTCTTCTATAAGCCCACATCTCAAACGCTTCTATTCTGTTACTTATATCTTTTTTAAGCGTCCAAGCCTCCATTCCATATAATAACACAGAAAATACATAACATCTAAGCATTCGTACTTTAAGTTGCAGACTCAGATCATTGCTGCAAAGTACTTTTCTCATAGTATTGAATGTTGATCGGGCTTTTCCTATACGTGATTTGATTTCCTGTGTGTAATCGTTGTTTTCGGTTATGATTGTTCCCAAGTATGTATATCTGTTCACCTTTTGAACGAGTTCGTCCCTAATCCATAACGTGTCCTGTTGTTGTGTCTTTGCGATGGTCATGAATTTCGTCTTTTTGATATTTAAAGTAAGTCCAGCCTCTTCGCTACTGTCTACAATCTTATTTATCAGAACCTGCAATTCTTCAACTGACTCTGCGATTACTAAAGTATCATCGGCGTATCTGATGTTATTTATAAGTTCTCCGTTGACTTTAATTCCACTTGATGTTTCCTTTAGTGCCTTCTGAACTACCTCTTCTGAATAGAGGTTAAAAAGCAGCGGAGACAATATGCATCCCTGCCTTACCCCTCGTTGTATTTCTATTTCCTCTGATAGTTCGTTGCCAACCTTTACAGATGCAACTTGATTAAAGTAAAGGTTTGATATTGATATCGATGCACATCGATGCGCATCGATGAACAAAAATTTGGATGCGAATTGGGTTTATCTTGGAAGTCATAGTATCATAGGTTCTACCCACTGTATACGACGTCGAATTTACTGTTTACAAACAGCTCTCGTTATTATTGACAGTGTTGCCTAAATAAATGATTGCTTTGCAAAATCATTAGTCTCATTTATTAAGTTCCAAGGCAATTTATATAATATACGTCCGATATTTTGGCCGTCAATAATAAGTTGAACATTTATTGTTATTTGGTTTCTTGATAAAGATTAGAAACTTGGTTTTATTGAGGTTCATATTAACGAGTCTGTTGCCATTTTGCATGCGCCTACAGGACTGTATCTGCGTCTGCCTTGTGGACTATCACGGGTTGTGTCTCCCTGCATGTGTGGGTAGTAGAAAGGAGACATCTCTGAGAGAAAAGAGCATTTGACTACAGCCATAAGAAAATAAGAAAGGCAAAGACAAATAAAAAGATGTCAGGAAGAATGGGACAAGACGGAAGATGTTGACCAGTGGACTAAGATGCTGAGCCTAAGGGACTGGGTAGACTGTGATCACCGGCGACTAGATTACTTCCTGGCATAAGTGCTCACAGGATATAGTGTCGTAGAACCTATCTTCATAGGTTCGGAAAGGTAGATACAAGCAAATGCCCATACTGCGAATAGTCTGACACTGTTACTCAAACAATGCTGGAGTGTAATAGATAGATAGTGGAGAGAAGCAGAATGCATGCAACCCTCTGACTTTGACAGAGATGATCGCGAAGATGACAGACAGTAAGGAGGAATTGAATAGTGTGCAAAATTACATCCGTGCAGTCGTTACGAAGAAAGAAGAAGAAGAGAAACAGCAACCAGACCAACGACAGAGATACGATCTAGATAAGAGAAGGGAGTGCCACAAAGTGTCATCAGCCTTACAGCGACCATCCGCTTTCGGAGTACGGAGAATGGAGAAATAACGCACCCCTTGCCGTACCCCTCTTTTAATTTTGATATTCCCTGATTGTTTGTTATCTATTTTTATGTGCGCTGTCTGGTTACGTTACAAGTTTTCTATTATTCTTATATATCACTTGTCTGCTTTTGTTTCAAAATGTCACGAGTTGGTAGCATCTTACTATGTCAAACGCCTTTTCATAATTTATGAAGCAGACATTTTTATTCACGTCCAAACAGCGTTTCGTTAATACGTTTATTCTGAATAAAGCCTCTCTAGTTCGCACTCCATTGCTAAATCCGAACTGCGTGTTACTTAGGCTAGGATCTAATTTTTTGTAAATACGGTTATGTATAATTAAAAAAATTTAAGTCTATGGCACATTAAACTTCAAGTCAGCTTCAAGTCAGCATAAAAATTTTACCCTTTTGCGTTAAAGTGGAATTAATTATTTTTAGGACTCTGAACGCTTGCTCACAAACATCATAAAGATAAAAACTTTGGCAGCAAAACAGAATACTTCGACCATATAATTATGGGACCCAAATACCATTTATTTCGCCTTATAATACAAGGAAAAGTGGAAGGAAAGAGATGGATTGGTCGAAAGAAACTTTCATGACTGCGTACTATTAGACAATGGTGTGGTACCACAGTAGAAGAATTATTTCGAGCAGCAGCCGATAAAGAATAGTTTCAGGAAATTGTAAACATGGTGATGACCAACGCCTGAATACGGACACAGCACTTAAAGTCTCACTGATGGTGAGGCGAAATTAAATTATCTGCGTTTATCAAATGCATTATATTTTTTATTTTTCAGTTAAGTTTCTTCTTCTTATGGTGCCCTATCCAATTAGTGGGTGTTGGCGACAATTCTGGAATACTCCTCTCGATCTTGTGTGACTCTAAAAAGTGCATGGGCATCGAGATTTGTCCAATCCCTTATGTTTTTAAGCCATGAGTATTTCTTTCGATGCCTTGTTTTCCTTCTATCTTCCCTTCCATAATAAGCTTTAAGAACTGGTACTTTAAATTTCGAAATATATGACCCAGATAAGCAGCTTTTCTTCTTTTTATTATTGGCAGCAATTCTCGTTCTCTGCCCATTCTATTTAATACTTCGACATTTGTTGTGTGATCTGTGTAGGGAATTTTAAGTAGTCTTCTAAATACTCACATTTCAAAGGCCTCTAATCGGTTCATCACATTGGCCTTTATGGTCCAGGTTTCTACACCTACACCATATAGCAGTATGGAGTAAATGTAACATTTTACAAAGCGATATCGAAGCATTAAGTTGAGGCTGTTGTTGCTTAGCAAGGTTCTCATATTAGTAAATGCTGTTCTGGCTTGCTCAATCCTGCTACGTATCTCTATGTCTGGATCTAGATCTTCAGTTATCCAACTACCGAGATATCTGAACTTGGGGACCTTTTGGATGTTCTTGTTTTTTACTCTTATATTCAATTGCATATTTCGTGTTCTACTCAGCACCATTACCTTCGTCTTGTCTATATTAATCTTCAAGCCCACTCGTTCTCCTTCAGTGTTTATTCTATCTATTAGTCGTTGTAGCGCTTCTTGGCTATCAGCTATTATGACTGTATCATCAGCATAGCGAAGATTACTAAGTCTGTCCGTTGATTTTGATTCCATCTTCAGTGTCACTTAAGGCTCTATCGAAAATCGTTTCAACATTACCCTGTCGTACACCTTTTTCGATTGAGAAACATGATGTAGATTCCAGTCCTAGTCTCACAGATGCCACTTGATTCATATAAAGGTTCTTTATGATTTTAAGGTCATTCTCATCTATCGAACGTTCCTGGAGCAATCTTATTAATTCTGAATGATTAACACAATCGAATGCTTTCTGGTAATCTATAAAGCATAGGAAGACATCTTTTTGCTGATCTCTGTATTTCTGAAGTAGGACAGTTAAGCTATAAAGTGCTTCTCTTGTGCCAAATCCTTGTCTGAAACCGAACTGTGTGGGGCTAATGTCTCTTTCACATCTGTTAATTATTCTTGTGTGAATTATCTTTAAAGAAGAGTTTTAGGACTTGACTCAATAAGCTGATCATTCGGAATTGGTCGCAGCTATTAGCGTTTGACTTTTTTGGGATTGGTATAAAGGTTTATTGAAGCCATTGTGGTATTTGACCGGACCCATGAATGTCATTAAAAAGATCTACCAAGGTGTCTAAATTGTCTTGACTCAACATTGTTAGAACCTCTATGTATATGTCGTCTGGGCCTGGTGCTTTTCCCCATTTGCTCATTTTGATTGCCCTTACAACTTCTGACTTCAATATTTTGGGGGAGGTTCACTTTTATACTCACTTTCAGAGTTTCTTCTAGTTGTGTCTGCGTATAGTTGCTGTGTGTAGTTTCTCCAATGTTGAAGTAGATCTTTGGGATCAGTAATTAATTTATTGTCCTTCACAATACTGTTAAAACTGTAAGGTTTTGTAAGACCTGTCACTTCTTTAATAAGTTTTTGTATGTTAAAGTGGTCATGTTTTCCTTCCAATTCCACCATTTCTGCACACCTGTCTAGCAGCCATTGTTCTTTAGCTTTACGACACTGTTTTTGTATTTATCGGTTGATCTGCTAATGTTTGGTTCGGTCTTTAAATGATCTGCGGTCGTCCATCATTGATAATATTTCGTCAGTCATCCAATTCTTCTTTTTGTACTTTTGGGAAGCGATCAGAGACTTGGTGGTGGTTACGATAGCTGTTTTAATAAAATTTCATTTGTCTTCTATACTGGCCGGTTGTTTAGATCTTGTGATATCCGCTATTACCTCATTTAATCTTTATGTGAGTTTAAGTTTAACGTTAGATTGTTTTAAGCTGGTTATATTAATTTGCTTTATGGATTTTCTTTTAATTTTCTTAAGCTTAATTTTCAATTTTCCTACTACGGGTTTGTGATCAGATCCGATATTTGTTCCAGGGTACGTTAATACTCCTTGCAATCCATTTCTGTATCTCTGATTATTCAATAAAAAATAAATTTGATTTCTTACGATGTTTCATGCGTATGTTGTAGAGACTGCCAGGTGTAGAGTCTCTGAGGTGGCAGTTTGTACCAGGTATTCGCAATGACTAATTTTTCTTCTTGACAAAACTGGATTAGCAGATCACCTCTCTCGTTTCGATCTCCCAAACCAAAGTCACCCACGACATCTTCAACACGTCCTCGCCCTACCTTCGCATTGAAAGTTAAGTTTAATCTGCGGTAAAAATGCTCTTAATATGTTGCTATTATTCGCCAAGGCTAGAAACGACTTTCAAAATTTTGCCCATCTGGGCCGAGAGCAGACAGAGAAAGCATTCGGTGAGAATGGATGAACGCCGGGACTCGCTTTCCTGATTTTTAGACGTACTTTACAGCTCGAGCTTACTTCTATTCCTAAGATAATTTCCAGTAATTTTACCACGAATTAAGTGGGCGGACAAATTGTAAGATTTTTGAAGTCATTCCTAGTTTTTTTTCAAACTGTGATCATTACCATTCAACATATAGGGAATATTCAAACTAAAAATTATCAGTAGTAAAATAATTTATTAGAATTATATATTATACACCTAGTACAAATACTAACTAAGTACAAAACCTATTTTTAAACTAAAATATACAAAATAACTGCGATGTGCTACACAAATATTGCACATACTGAAAACCAAAGCAACTTTTGTTAAAGTTTTCTGCTGTAGGAAAACAATCAATTTTCAGTTGGTGTCTTCTTTCAGTTTTTCAAAATCTTTCAGTTTTTTTAATATTCTGTTAAACTTGGATACCTAGAAACTATAACTAACTACAGAAATAAGTTTATTATAGAAACTTATGAAATTGGAATAAGTATTATGGAATACAGGGTATTACAGGAAGAGTTAACTTGTTTTTTGGAAAGATTCACCTTGAAGTTTAGTTTAAGACGTGAAAAAAGAGAAATTCCACTTCCAAATTAAAAAATTCTGCTAAAAAAGAGGTACCTTTACTGGCGGATTTAAAAGAGGGTTCTATCGATTGAAGAATGCGTCCTTAGGAGTGAGAACATTAGGAAAACACCAATATTGCGAGAAATAGAACAAAACCATTTGTACATATATGACCTGTCAAAATAAGTATTATAGTTAATCTAAATGAAGCCGCATAAATACCAGCTTTATCTCAGTGTAGGGAAAGAAACAGATCGCGTGGCCTGAATCCCAGATCTGCTTAAAAACTTAGGTATCGAAATCAGTAACCTTGGTGTTTGTAAAAGAACCTCTAATGCACAATAGGACCGGAACCGAAAGCGTGGGAAATTAAATGTTAACGGATAAAAGTAGTAGTAGAGGAAACATTTGTTCAGGAATGCTGCAGGTATTAACAAAATAGCTCGTGGAAACCGGTCCAATATTACACTGTAAGATAAATCGACGATTGATGAGGAAGTTTTCACCAATGTGGGAGCGTACAAACCGGCTAAGTGGCCGAAAAAACAGGACATTCCCTCTTAAGGAAAGTTTAATTAGCATTCTCCCAGCTGTAGGCTTCGCTGGAAATAGCCATCCAGTCTTCTACTGGGACAAAAATGAATGAAGAACAAACAAGCAAATCAAACAAGTAAAAGGAATAATGCAGGAACAAAACATGAACCTGCATCCTATTACTGGCCCTAACTGAAGATGAAGAGAAATTCCTAAAAAGTAGTCTAGAAAACCGCGATGAAGTACTTACTCGGCTTGAACTGAAAAAGATTCAGCTAGTGAAAAAGAATGGAGCAGCTAAGATAAGTTTGAGCAAGGTATCGATCCTAAAGAGATTAAAGCTCATCAGATACCCGCAAAAATAGAAGTAGGGTATACCCAAAAGATGTTTAATGTCAATGTGGAAAGATGTTTGATGCCAAATAACTCATTTGAAATTGACAATCTACATATCACAGGATAAATTTAATAACATAAAATACTATCGGAAAACAGCTTTAAAACAATACCCAAAAAGATCTGCCAAAGTAATAAAAAATAGTGTTCTCTAGGTCGTATGTATTTTACTTTGGCGTAGGTCCCTCACCTGTCTATATCTGTGATATATCAATAAGTGTACCAGCTATACGAGACCCAATGTTTCGATATTTATAACCGAAAGACAACTTTTGCAATACTTGGATTTACACAGACTTACACTCACCTATGAGCTAACAAGGTCGTAAAAAACTATTTATCACAAAAATTTCAAAAAACCTTTGTATAAAACTCAATATATTAAGGAATACATTTTATTTTATTTGCATACAGTTATTATAAAGGAACATTTGCTAGAAAAAGTAAGAAAAATTCTAGTGTGATTCATAGATCATAAAAGATGTTTGGTAAGATTCAACATAACAAGCAAATAAATACCAAAAAAACAACCTTTGATAAGCCTGAATACTTGTTAAACGCCTAACAAATTGGTAATACCATTTAATATAAAATTAACCTGATCTTATACAAAAAAAAATTAGAGGAATAAATTTGAAAAGAACCAATTCTAAAATGTCGAAATAATGAGAAGTCACAATGACTATGAATATAAGACAAATGCAATATATAGGACCTATAAGTGATGAATTCTACAGTATTCTGCACCTCAAGAGAAGAAGTAAACGGTGAAAGATTGGATATTACTGAGATTTTATGGAGTGAACTTTGCAAAATGAAAACAAAGGGTAGATTGGGAAAAAGAAACTATGAGTAAAGCTAAAATAATTTTAATGCAATAAATACCTTCCACAAATACACTGGATACCTGCAACCTTCTTTAAGCCAACATTATTTAAACGCAGAAGCATATTTGTGACTATACTTAACTTCACTAAAAATTTTTAGATATTAAGACATATTCATATTTTATTCAAACGAAATATGTAACATACTAACACTAACACATTTTTACACAACACATCAAGAAATCTTTTGTGTTCCGGTTTAATACAAAATGTTTTACATAAGACTCCACGCCACGCACATTTATACAAGGAATATAAAAATTACAATCACTCCATAAAAAAACAATAATTTGTAGTAGTAGTACAAAAATTTCTACTAGCCCATGTTGTGAGACTACTCTCGTAGGAAAAATGTTTCTGGTTCAGTTAAATTATTTCAACAACAATTTCTACCCAAAAGGGAGCGGTTTCACACCATGGACTATATCGGATAGACGAACAGATAAGTTAGAAAACAAAATACACAATAATAAAAACAGTATAAAAGTTTTTACACACATAAAGAATATTCCAGAAAATAAAATTAATGTGTATAAAATTACTTTGTATTCTGAAAAAATTCAGTAGGTTTATCGACCACTTGACCTAAGTGACCAACGAGAAGGTCACTTGATCGATAAACCCGGTCCATTAGAAAGAGATGCAGGGACTGCTTTTCGTCAGTTTTCTCTCTCGCACTGGAGGAACAGTGCGGGCCCGTATTGCAACAGTCAGTATACTTGTATTATATGTCTATGGCTTCAAAGGGTTAAACTTGTAACCCCAAAATGATCACTGGGTCGAAACAGTTCAGTATTATTATAATTTGATACTCATGTTCCCTCCTAGAAGAAAAATGAAGTACAGTAAGGCATAACCAAATGACGGAAAGCAGCAAAAGCAAAAAATTGATAAAAAAAATCAATGGATGATACGTGAACCAAGATATCATCTTATCGGCAACTAATTATAAAAAATTAGAAAAATTAGGTTACAATCTAAAACAACAATGAAGAGATAAGCTTAAAACAAAGAAAGAGAAATTATTAGGCAGATGTGAAAGATGATGGATAAATTCGGTTAGATATAATCATGATAAATAAATAGTACACTGGGAACAAAAATGACTGTAATCAAGAAAAAAAATGGGGAGGCACCGTTCTTAACTCGCCAACCAACAGACATGTGTTTGAGACAGACTGAAAATCGAGACAATATGAAAACAAAATGAAAGGGAGACCTAAATTCCAAAATTTATAAACATATATATATATATATATATATATATATATATATATATATATATATAGGGTGCGGCAAATAAACTGCCAATTAGGAATATCTCGAGAACTAAAGGTGAGTGAATCATGAAAATTGGAAATGAAGTGGTTTTCAATAGTGAACTGTCTATTGAAAATATTTTCATCCATTTGCTACTTCCGGTTATACCGGAAGCTGCTTTATAACTTCGTTTTTTTTTAATGGCACATATTGTATACTTTTTAATTTTTGAAATATTCACGTTATTTATTATTTTGAACATTTTTTGTTTAATAGTTATAATGGTTTTTATATGAAAATTACGCTTTTCAACCAATTATATAAAGTCCAATATCCTCTAATGTAATTTTAAAAAAGGTTTCAATTCCTTAGGAACTTATTAACCATGTACAGCTGATCGTTTACAGTGTAAATTTACCTTTTTTATTATAAGGGATGCTGTCAAAATTGGCATAAACTGGCATCCTAAATTTTCGACTAATTCCTTTTTCAAATTGGACACCATGTATGTGATTCATTATTTTAAAAGAATGCGTTTCTCACTAGCGATCTGTATTAGTATTCTCTATACTTATCTCTTGCAGTTTTCAAAAAATAACTTTATACATTTTTGTCACAATTTTTTTTAACTATATTGTTAATTTACAAGTTTCATATTGTAAGTTAAATATTGAACAATTAAAAAAGTGCTATCAAAGACAATACGCACTAGATTATGAATGTAATAAATGTTCAAAATGTTGTCAACTTCCAAATATTTATGAACTTTTTTAACCAAGCTTTCATTTTAAAACTCTTAATATTGACTCTCCATCTATGTATTTCATTAAAAACTTAAAGGACTTTATTTATCATATCTTCCTTAGTAGTGGCAGATCAGAGAATACCTTATTTTTAACATATCCCCAAATATAGTAATCTAACGGTGACAATTGTCAAACAATTTTTCTGTCACAACGAAAATTGCCAAACTCAAACGGAGCTTCGCAGGTCACACTGCTAGACAAAAAGACTAACGTTGGAACGCCACAATAATTGGAGACCTTACAAAAGTAGACGACCAAGAAGAAGACCACATATGAAATGGGTGGACGACATCAAAAGAATAGCCGGAACTATGGAATGGAAGTATGTTGCTTTTACAGTTTGGTTAAGGTTTCTCAGGATATCTCTCAGCAAAAACAGGGCAAGTTCTGGATACTATTCTGTTACACTCACTGTAAATTATAATTAAATTTAAAAAATCACTATTTGTATAATGAGCCATTATCATTTTGTCAATAAAATTGGGCAAATTATTATTATAACCGTCACCCAACGGCATACAGCAAGGTTAATATTAAACATTAACAATAACTGACATTTTTCAGAATATTCCATAGACTACTTGATAAATAAGTTTGAAAATAAATAAATTTCATTATAATGAAAATATTTTCGTTAAACAGTTCACTCTTCAAAACCCCTTCACTCCAATTTTGATGATTCAGTTACCTTTAGTTCTCTGTATATGTCTGTATGTTCGACTATGGATATATAAGTGTAATTCCAATTGTTCCATTGGCATCTCTCAGAACTCTAGCATTAATTGCTTTATACATTCCCTCTTTCCATGTTTTCTTAGGTCCTCCTCGCTTGCAGACGACGGTCTAGACTTCAGAAACAATATATCATTGTATTATTTGAATTGTGTCTTCATAAATGGTAATATAAAAGCGCCTTCTGATTATGTCTTTTTGACAAGATTTTAGAATAGCGATTCTAGTAAATATATAGTAAATACAATGGATTCAAAAAATTTTATGATACTGTATTTATTATAATTTAATTAAAGTATCAAAACACACTAAAGAAGGAATAATAATCTTCAGCAGAAAGACTAACTATTTCTATGTAATATAATTTGTAAAATTTACATGAAAATAATAACTTACACTTTTTATTTAGCCAGAAAATGTTTGAATGTCTTAATCAATACATTTATTTAATTTACACTTTTTAATATTTAATATTAATAAACTTTCTAATAGTTAAGAATGTCTTTTTGACTTCTGGAAAAAAATGTGAATATTAGTTAATAAAAATTATTACATACTGATGGTATTTGTTAGGACCTATTACTTGTATAATTTACAGCTTAACAAAAACAGTCAAGGATCTTATAACTAATGTAGGCCGAAAAATAAAAATTTATATGTAATCTCAATAATGTGTACCAGTGTGGAAAGCATCTACATATCTTTACAAAAAATTTCTGTTACCACCGAATATAGAAACAATGTAGACTTTCTTATATACATTAATTATAATCTTATTTATAACTAGACACAAAAAGCAATTAATAGCAAGCAGTAGTAAATGTTCAGATCTTCAAAAAATCCGTAACATAACAGATCCTTTCAAGAGATTATTCATTTTTAAGTTATAGTTCATATATCTGCGAATTTGTATAAAAGTATATCAATGACACCTTTTTTCTGTCACCAGAGAACCACTGCATTATGTTTTATTATTCTGAGAAAGATTATAGAATAACGCTATGAAAATTGACAGCGCAGCGTTCTTCATACATTCTTATAAAAATACATCAAAAAATAGTACAAAAAATTACGAAAGGATATTTTAAAAATATCTATTTGCATAATAGATAATAGATTTAAGGATTGTATGGAGATATTGGGTATAAGGATTTATTGAGGAATTTGGAAAATGTCTAGGATAGTATGTCAAATATCACCATAAAAAAATAAATAGGTTTCTAAAGGATTTTGTCCTAAAATCAAAGTAAAACGATTACATGTAATAGCTGACACGATTTTTTTACAAATGACATAATATATATTTTTAATATTTCTATATATCTATGTGAAAGTATTTACTTGGTGGTTTCTTTCCGTTACAAGATAACCAATCCTAAAAGTAAGTTATCTACCATCATTTTGAAAAAATGGTAAATAATACTGTGAACATATCACAAATTAAACAACATTAAAGGATGTTGAAAGATATAAACACATGTTTTTGAATCCGCTTTTTAATAGATTTAAATAACTCTGACCCTCTCAAGATACTTAAGGCCAGCTTCCTCCCAATCATTTTCAAAAAATCAAAACTGTTTCTTTTAAAAATTGCTCGAAAATACTCTAGAAATAGTATATAGTCCCGAAAGCCCGCGTGACCTTGAAGTAGGTAAATATTGCTATTTAAAATTACATTGCTATTTAAACAAGTT
Organism: Diabrotica balteata; assembly: GCA_918026665.1. Classification (NCBI taxonomy): domain Eukaryota; kingdom Metazoa; phylum Arthropoda; class Insecta; order Coleoptera; family Chrysomelidae; genus Diabrotica; species Diabrotica balteata. The sequence continues at coordinate 46,374,618 of OU898277.1, forward strand.
ATAAACAAATGAAGTGCAAAAAGGTTCGAAAAAATTTTAAAATAACCGCCATTGTTTTTTTTCCGAAAAAATGTTTCATTGTAGTACCGACAGATAGAACAGAATACGATATCATTTTGTTTTTTGTTTTCGGATGATTCGTTTATAAGAAATGATCACATTCATGGATGAACACTCATCAACAAATTGGACGAGTAAGGGCAGCCATTTTGAGAGCCGCCGTTTTGAAAAAAGAAACAAGTTGTTTAATGTGTGTATTTTCACCTGTAAAAAGTTTTATTTTCAAATATCTTTTTCAAAAATAAAATTTACTTTAAAAAAAACCGTTTTTGGGAGGAACCTTGCCTTCAGTCAGCCATCCACTACGGCCTAGACTGATAAGCATATTTTGAAACGATAACGGGTCACACAAGAACACTTTCCTCGCCAGAGTGTTTTTCACTCCAAATAATATTGGTATAGCTTACGCTTTTAATTACAGACCTCCCTCCATTGCATATATGGATGAAGAAGGAGACGAAATTAGGAGCATATAGAAAGCGAGTAAGATGTCAGGAAGCTAGGTGAAAAATACCGGGATCAAATCTGGAGAGAAAATAAAAAATTATTCAGAGTTGGAAATGGTATGAGATGCAAAGCAAATTAAATATAATTTCGAAATGCCGTTTACTGTCACCTTTTCAGTAAGAGACGAATGGAAGTCGAATAAAACGCATTTCATAATGGAAGATCAATGCTGGTATACAGACAACTCTAAATCCGATGAAGGAGTTGGAGCTAAGAGAATACGGAAGGAAGGAAACCATGGCTAAGCCTTAATGGATACCTAGGTAATCAGTGCACTATCTTCGATGTGCCTGCAGGAACTAATAAAGAGAAATTGCACGGACAGATCTACAAAAATTATATCGGATAGCCACGAGGCATTACAGGTATTGGAATCAAATCGACTCCAAGTTAGTTAGGAACTGTGTGATACGAATCGGAAAAGTAGAAAAGAAGTTAACTTTGGGTACCTGGACATACTGATATTGAAGGGAACGAAAAAACGGACATATTTGCCAGGGAAGAGACAAAAGAAACATTCAGAGGTCTAGAACCTTTCATTGGCATAGCAAGAGGCATAGCCAAAAGAACGATATCGTACTGGGTGGAATGGATGAAACGTAACCACTGGTACGAACAAATGGATCCTAAAGCCAGGTACCTACCTGTAAAAAATTTTGCAAAAAATTTTTCGATTTTTTTTTACAAAAATTGCTCGAAATACTCTTGGAAATAGTATAGAATTAAAATGGAAATAGAAAGAAGAGGGGAGAGCAGTGCGCGCGAAGTGATTAATTCTCAAGGATGACGGTAGCTGCTTACTTTAATTGGCGTTTCTCAAAACTACCTTTACTCTTTAGATGTTTCTCTTTGGTCGTTACTACAACCAAAAATATTCACTGTTATTTAAAAAAGTTATGAACAATTAAAAGTGCAGAAAAGTGTCGAAAAATTCAATAGTCCGCCATTTTAATTTTTTTCAGTAAAAATGTTTCATTGTAGTACCGTCCATAGCCAATACGATACCGAATATGAAACCATTTTGTTTTTTTGCTTTCGAATAATTCGTTTCCAAGAAATAACGACACTCGCCAACAAATTGGTCGGGTTTAATTAGTTTAATGTATGTACTTTCACCAGTAAAAAATTTGATTTTGAAATATTTTTTGTACTATAAATAAAATTTAAAAATCACACGTTTTTTTGGAGGAACCTGGCCTTAAACATACGAAGGCCATTTATAGATAAACCTTCGACAAAGAGATCCAAAGATCTACTAGATATTAATAGGAATGATCTGTGAACCATCGTAGGTTTCCTAACAGAATACTGTCGCGTCAAGGGGCACATAAAGAAAATTGGAGCAACAGAAAGTGCGGATTGCAGATTTTGTCAGGCTGAAGACGAGACAGCAGAACACATTCTGTACAACTGTCTAGGGTTTGATAGGATAAGACTCAATGCATTTGAGCACTCTTAAGTCGAACCTTACAACTTCGTGCAAAGGCCATAAAAGCTTTGTTAAAACGGCTAGCCTGAAAGGACAAAGGATAGCTTTAATTTAGGGATGAGCCACAATAGACCTCGAGTGGAAGGACAGCGCCGACTATTGAATCTAACCGAACCTATGCTTTATAAAATGGTAACAGTGTGTATGAAAATCCGTTTTTAACGAAAAAAATTATATTTAATTCGAAACATTTGTAAAATAGTTAATTTCCATAATTTTTTAATTGAGTTGTTACTTGTATTGCTGGTGAGACATTCTTGGTTAACAATTCTTGTACGATACTATTTTATTAAAAAAAATACACAAAAGCTGTATTACTTAATACTAAACAGTGTATTACTACAAGATATTGTTGTTAAGCTGTTTTTAAAAGTATAATAAAATAACAATAAGTCTGTTGTTTAATCAAAATATTCAAGTATACTGTCACATTAACATAGGGTTCCATGGTGGCAGTAAGATGATAATTAAAATAGTATGACTTTGATCAAATTTTTCCTTTTTCCTGAATCCTCGATTCTCTATGTACAGCAATGAAACCTAACAGCAGTCTTAAATTATCCGAGCTATGATAACATTATTATTTCTTATACCAAATTACCACATGTTGTAATCAGAATCATCTTGGTCGAAAGTTAGGAAAAATCCTAGTAATGTCATGTATACCACAACATTTCCTGCAATTGTCAAGTAGCACGCTCCCGCAGCTATCACTGCAGCACGTGAAAGAACAATTGGTAGGGCGAATGAACTAACTAATATACCCATTGTAACAAATATAGATGCTTCCAAACAACCATTACTAGAACCAGAGCCATCGTTGTATCGTTTTGCAACTAAAGTAGGTATCGGCGCTAGAATGTAGAATATTACCTCGAAAAATGGCCACCATAATCTATAACAGAAATAAAGATGTATTAAATTTGAGCTAAAATATAACCAATTTGACTACACACTACAAGTAAATTTAAATAATTACTCTAATTACATCACTCGCACCGTTAGAAAAAATCTAACATTTTTAAATATTTCGCCATAATTTTCGAAATATTACTTCTTCTAGGTTTTGAAACCAGGAATACTCCTATGAAAACTCGTATAAGACTAGGTTAAATAATGGTGGGAGTACCTACTATCTTATAGCCGACAGCAGTGGTTGTTAGTTCAAATCTAACACGCGAGTGTTGACGTTTGTCGATTTTTAGAGAGATCACTTAACAAAAGTTATAATATTATCATAAAAGGCAAGATTTTTGGTGAAATAGCTATATATTGTTGAAGATCCGTTATTATATCATTTATAGGACTTTTGTTCCTTGCTGGGGTAAAGAGAGCGCAACATTTAAATACTGATGAACTCTGGAAATTAGATGGCACAGCTCCAGATATTTTTGCAGCTACTATGTCCAAGCAAAGATTTCACCAAATAATTAAAGCTGTAAGATTTGACGACGCCATTAAGAGGCAAGAAAATTCGGCAGTTGATAATCTTGCACCCATTCGAGAAATATATGAAATGTTTGTCATTAACCGTTTATCTGCATACACTCCTGGATTCTATGTGACCATAGATGAAATGTTGGAAGCGTTCCGTGGTCAATGCAAATTTAGGCAGTATATAACCTATAAATACGGAATCAAGATTTGTGCTTTGGTGGACGCTAGAACATTTTTCACACAAAATCTCGAAATTTACTCCGGCAAACAATCTGAAGGACCATATCAACTACCCAACGATGCATTTAGTGTAGTAAAAAGACTTATATGACCCATAAGTGGCACCGGTCGAAATGTAACTATGGATAATTACTTTTCCTCTGTACCCTTAGCCAACTATTTATTGAACGATCATTGCTTGACAACGATAGGTACTTTGCGTAAAAACAAACAACAAATTCCCCCTGAGTTGACAAACGGAAAAGGAAGAAGTTTAGGTAGTAGCATGTTTGCATATGGTGACGGTGGAAACAAGTGTGTACTTGTATCATATGTGCAAAGAAAAATTAAAATGTACTACTACTTTCAACATTGCACAGCGATGGTTTGATTGATGAAAAGACCAAAGAGCATACCATAAAGCCAGAGATTATTATTGATTACAACCTCACAAAAGGCGGAGTGGGTGTTGTTGATAAAATGAAGGCAGAATACTCGGTGACTCGATTTAGCAATTGCTGGCCGTTTAGTGTTTTTTGCAGCTTACTAAATATTTCAACTATAAACAGCCCAATAATTTACAACAATAACACTAATATTGTAACATCTCGAAGAAGCTACATTGCGGAGCTTGGCAAGCAACTTCAACGACGTTCCAATATCCCAAATCTGCCTTTTCAGTTGAGATTCAGGGTCCGAAATATAACCGGAGAAAAGCCATCAGTTTCTCAAGGGGCAACTCGAACTATAAAACCAAGACGTTCTTTTTGCCCTGTAAGGAAGAACAGGTTTACCCAACATTATTGTACTAACTGTAAATTGCCGATATGTAAAGAGCACACTGGTTTAACATATTTTACTTGCTAGCACTGCCTAGAAGAGGAAGAAATCTAATTTTATGCGTAATGCGTACATTTTTTTGAAATAAATCCCCTTATTTGTTTTATTCTAGGGTAATGTGTATATTTTTTAGTTTACCTAGTAGTTTTTTTGCAGTTTTGTTTTAAAAAAAATATAGTTTTTATCGTTTTTTGTGAGTTAATAGCCAATAAACTTAACTAATAAGTACTAATGACTCATTTATTTGACCTATACCCATATGTTAGATAAAATCTAACACGCGAGTGATGGCGTAATTTTTTGTGGTGCGAGTGATGGAGGGTTAAATACATTTAAAAAATCCAAAACAATAAAACACTATCAGATTTTGTTCTATGTATATAAGTAAAACTGTGAGGCACAGATATAGAGAATAAAATGTAAATGAAACTTAAAGGTACTGTAGAAATTTCTTTTATCCTGTATATCTTAAAAATCTATACAGTTCCTAATAAATACTTAACATACTGCGTTTTAAATTTTTAAACGAGAAAAGCATACTTTAAGCGTGTCTTGGAATGGAATATACCCCGATGCTTATTTCATTCAGCCCAAATGCGTTTATCAAGATTTTGAATTAAGATTGGCGTGAGAAACGCCCGCTAACTGGAACATGGAACATCTTAGTCCGTGGGGGAATTTTTGAGACTGAAATTGCGATAAAGTGTGAGAAATATTATTCATTACCGAGCTTTTAAGCAAACCGGTAATCTGGCATTCTTTCGCCAGGTACTGGGGCTTTGCGCCCTAGTATCAATAATTTCCAAGAGTTCGTTCACTGGACAGAGATGGGACTGGACACATAAGTTAGTTTGGTTCTTTATTGCTGAGAAACCTACCATGGTTTAGTTATTATTCGGAAATAGTGTTTCTTCTATTAAAAGAACCCGCAAGTCTACAGTGAAAGCAAGTATAGTGAAACAAAGAAATTTACAGCAAGTTTTTACTTTTTTTATACTGCTTCGACAGTTAATTATTAAGCAGAATATATATATTTAGTGGTCAATATGAAAAAGGAAACATATCTCATTATTTTACTGTACATGTATACTGCAATGCAGCGTTAGTGGTTTTAAAGGGGTACATCCCGTAATTTTTTGCATGGTTTGATCACTGTTGTTTTTTTTTTATACTATTTTATATAATAATGACCTAGATAAGTTTTAAAATTTCATTTTTTAAGTAAAATTCAATATTAAAATCATTTTAAATATTTTTAGTATGTCATCGAGAGAAATTTATATTGAAATTTTTTGTAGATGTAAGAAGGTAGCGAATTGTAATGGACATTTCTGTTTGTAAGATCTCAATTAATATATAAAATTAAATCTATGTATTTTTGATCTCTTCAGAAATTTTCTTTTGTCTTGAACCACATAAAAATAAATGCTAACAGGTTTGATGAGAAAATATACAAAATAGGTGTGATTGTTAATTGTTATTTGTTATATATGTATTTTGGTTTTAAAGAGTTTTTTTGTGGCGCCCACAAAAAGACAAAGTGTCACCCTTTGTCCATTTACTTTCAGTTAGTAGGATTCATTTTCTTTATTTTTTCTGGCTTCAGTATCCACAGATCCAAATAAGCGATCTGTAGACCCACATCCCAAAACTTGCTGTTGTGTCCTTCAAAACACCTGAGTGGTTGTAAAGTGAACATAATTAAACCTGGAATTCTTCATTTGTCTCATAGTTCCAATACGAAATTTCCCCTTAGGTTAATTTTTATATTACCCAACTTCTAGGCTTCTTGTCTTCCCACCCAGATCAATTTATTGTTACAATAGTATAGATGGAATAAAAATTCTTAACATATGTCAAGAAGATATTTCAAAAAACAAATAAAAAGGTCACTTTTCATAAAGAAAAAAGAAAGAATTTAATAAAGTTAATTAAATCCCAGTGTGAACTAGAAGAAAGTTGGAACCAAAATGGCTAGTGTTCTTTTTTCTTCTGAATTTCTTTTAAAACGACAATCAAAAGTCATTGATCCAACCACCGACCAGAAAGAAAGAGATGTGATTTCACAGGTTGGTTAATTTGAATATTCATGACAATAATAGAATAAAGGTCGATCCACCATGAATACGAAGATAGCACAAAAAATTTATTAATTATATGAAATTAGTGAATAATGTATGCTATTTTTTTTTAATCTTTTATGTCCATTTGATTCAGATCATTAACAAGATAAGCAATTTGCAAAATAAAGCATGTAGGCAACTTCATTATTAGAAGACTTCTTAAGCACATAAATATTCTGAATAATCAGAAGAGAAAAGCTCTTCCACAGCTCCGATAAGCGAACCTACATTATCATTTGCTATTGTCTTCGTATTTAATCTTCTTTATTTCTATCTGTATTTAAAACTTCATAATTTTCTGCGTTTTCAAACCAAGTTAGCTTTCAATCTCGAACTGATAAAATCTTCATCAATGGTGCTACCTATTGCCATACCTAATAGCCATAGTTTTCAAGTAACCTTAATATATCGATTTGTAATATTAAATAAATGATATACAAAGTTGTATATTATCAAAAGTTGGTTATGTTTTTGTGTTGTTCAGTTGTAGCATAAGATGAATACGATATATTTACATCTAGTGGTAAACTCATCTCAAAAACGAAAATTCTTGAGTTATCTAGTTGTAGTATTGCGGTAATGATAATTAAAACCTATATCTTATAAGATGAAAGTCAAAGCATATAACCAAAAGATCAAAGAGCCACTATGAAACAAGACCATGGGATTAACCCTAGTAACCCAGGTAACCCAGGTAACCATAGCTTCTTTTTATGAGTGAAGAAAACATGTCTCCAATCAGTAACAGATATTACATATTAACTTATTAACATTAACATTATATAACTTTTCATTGCCCTTTCATAATTGTCTACTAATGGCTGACAAACAAGAGATCCTGTTATTATATTAAAGTTTGTATTATCTCTAAATAATTTCAAAAAATATGATATTACAGTGTATTAATTTTATTCAAATATATATGAAACAAAGATAAAGCTTTTATCTCATTAAATATGAGTAAGCTGTCAATTTAACCTTAATTAACTTTAAAAATAAAGCTTTTGAAATAACTAAGTGCAAAAAATGATTGTAACATTATCAGAAATAACATAATCTGTTATATTACTATATTACTATACTATTACTATACTTGATAAAAAATGATGTCATCATGTCTCTCACTCAGCAATCTCAATTTATATTGTATAATTATAATTGCTGCTTTCCATGCATATATTTCAATAGTATCTTAATAGTACTTGTCCTGATTATGACTATACTTATTCTAATTCAACGACACACAACTTTAAATTATATATTTGTGAGGTGACCCTTACAAAATTCATTGAGACTGAAATAATTAGCTCTTCTAAAAGGGAGATCATAGATGTTTATATCTAGAATAATAACAGTGGTATTATGACCAACTGTCACAGATAAATGTGTCTGGCCTGAATTAAGAAAAAGAAGAGTAACATTGGTTTTGTTGGAATTGAACTTTAGGCCATACCTATCAATATCTCTTAAGAACTCCAGTTTTTGCTGATTTGTGGAGATAATTCATTAATATCTAGGAGGTACCATATGAGCCTTTTACTAATGGGTAACTCTTACTGCCTCATTAATTACTTTGAACAGATTTCTCAGATTGTAACTTTTATACCATTTTGTCTGTATAATAGTTGACCAGCAGAATTAATAATTTGCTAACCATTGCTGCTTTTGAGGTGTCTGGCAATTTACTCCAAAAACAGTGAATAATGAATTGACTATAGTTAGAGAAAAACAAATAAAAACTTACTTGTACTGAGGTAAAGCACATGCCAAAATCACAAATGTCATACCAATAGAACCAAGAAAGGCCAAGGTAACCAATCTGAAAAAAGATTTACTATATATCAAACTAGCATATAAATATAGTTAAATACTTACGCTGTTGTTGGTAGATGTGACAGGACCATACATAGAAAGAAAAATAATAAGTGAAACAATCAGTTTTTAGTTTTTTTTTTAATACTAATACAATAGTTATATTGAAATGAAAAGTGGGAAACATAAACATTGCAATAAATGTTTAAGCAAAAATTTAAAATAATAGTAAGCTCACCAGTACATTCTCAATAAAATACAATAAACAAGTACTACTTATTATGAATTATAAATTAATTATTGAATCAGTAAATTAAATTATTCTTTAGTTGTCAAATAAAAATATAACTACAAATCACCAGCATGCGATAATCGAGTGTTTTATAAATCAACCAGTGACACTATGATGTCTAGTAGGTAGTGCCTATATAGTTTAAAGAGAATATTACTTAAAACATTTATTGAAGAGTTTTATTATGTTCCCTAATATGGCTCTGAAATGTTTGCATTTATAACAAGATGCAAAATTATAAAATAAACTTCCTCTTCAAATCGCAATTTATCAAACAATTTCTTATTTTATTTTTTAAACTGACTTCCTCCTCAAAACTCAATTTTTTATTTGTCTATTGAATATACACAGCTTATTTTATAAATGTGTGTTATTCAGGACTAGAACTCACAACATAGAAGTTAAAATATTTAAATGTAATAATTCTCTAAAATTATCTACAAATATCAAAATCAGTTAAGGAAAATTTTACAATTTCCCATGTATCAAACCCAAACAAAAAGATGATTCACAACTCATGACAGTAAGCAAGGTTAATGAAAAATAGAATAATCAAGAAAAGTAGATTAAAATAAAATTATTTAAAAAAAACTGAATACTGTCAAACAATTTTACGGACCCAAATAAATTGGAGTGTCGATTTATATCTTTAATAATTAATTTAACAGAAACTTTAAAAAGAGCATATTTAAAAATATATCTATTAAGAAAACTTATAAGCGAACGGTAATTACCTACCTTTTATTCCTGCCATTTCAATCTCAAATATATACCGTTTTTCCTAAATACTTCGATTAAAAGAGGAAATAAATAATTAGAACATTATCTAGAAAAGAAATGTTTTCTTTTCACAATCGAATCAGACGACGTTTGAAGTTTAATTGTAAATTGACACTAATGACACTGACAGTTCGCGTACTAGGTTCTAAGCCATAGAGAATGGTTCTAAGCTGCAAAGTTCATTTTATCAAATTTTTAAACAATTAATTGAGAACATTATGAATAATATAATGAGGTACTGGTTATTTAGTAATTAATTTATTATAAATTATTTGAAAATAACACAAGTTCAACCATATAAATTCAGTCAACCCCATAGATGCCTAACTAGAATATCAGTTTAAGTTATTAAATCTCAAAACTTCAATGTACTTATAGAAGAAAATTTGACTTGACGTTTGGAGATTAGGTTATGCGAAAACAGAGATTTTGAATAGTGTTTTGACTTTGAGGAGAAATTCTTGATAATATAAAAACATATCTTTACAGTTCTGGTATTATTGATGAAAAAGACACCTGCAATATGTTTGCTCTTTCGAGGAGATCAATAGTTCCTTTGACACAAATTAGAACTAAGACGGACAAAGCCGTTTTGGACGAAATTATTCGAGTAGATCATGCTGGAGAATTGGGAGCAGATCGAATTTATGCAGGTCAGATGTTCATTCTAGGCAGCACTTCAAAAGCGCCTTTAATAAGACATATGTGGGAGCAAGAAAAACATCACAAAGCTACATTTGAAGATTTAATTAGAAAACGTCGTGTTAGGCCTACAGTAATGACCCCTATTTGGAACATTGCAGGTTTTGCCTTAGGTAACTTAACACTAGAGTATGCATTCACTTCTAAAGGTATACATTTTTAGGAGCAGGATCAGCATTGCTTGGAGATAAAGCAGCTATGGCATGTACAGTGGCTGTTGAAACAGTAATTGTAGATCATTATAATGACCAACTGAGAACTCTATTAGAAGATCCAGAGTGTGATAAAGAGCTTGTAGAAACTATTAAGAAATTTAGAGATGAGGAACAAGAGCATCATGATCACGGCATTGATCAGGGAGCAAAGCAGACTCCTTTTTATGAAGCATTTACTAATGTTATTAAAGCTGGATGTAAAGCAGCTATAGCTATTTCAAAAGTAGTTTAACTTATGTTTGTGTATATATTTAGTTGTTTGTGAAATATATGTTGTTAAATATTTAAAATATTGACAGTTTTATATATTTTTGGATACAAAGTTTTATTTCTGTCAATTATAGCAATATCATCCCAACAAAATGTTAATAACATGCTTACGCAAACAGTGAAACATTTTGACAAAAGGTAAAAAAACAAGTATTATAGGCAAGAACTTAAGTATACTTCATTTAATTTACTTACTGTTGCATGTCATCTGTGTCATTGTCCGTGAGATCAATTGATACCAACACGAAATATTTAGGCAGTAGGTGTGTTCTTTTTTAGAATCACTTTGCCGGCACACTGGCATTACAGCCACTAGACATATTTTATTATATACACATAGAAATAATATTTAAAGATTTCTATTAATGTTAACTTAAAGAAATACACAATAATATGTTTCATTTAATTTTTATAAATGCATTATAAAGCGTTTTTATGAAAAACATTTGTTCAGAGCACACTGTAACTGTAATAGAACGAAGGTGATATTTTGGCATAAATTGGTAACACTTATTTGACATTTGCGGTGTTGACACTTTTTGTACTTTATTATTTTGAATTTTAAAGTGAATACCTTTTCTTTTATATTTTTACCTATTTAATAAAATCTGTTCTTTCTAGAAAAAAATTAGTGTGTTTTATTTTAAAAATGTCAAGTAACGGTAAGTAAATTAGATGAAGTATATTTATGTACACTGGAAAATAACTTTATTTTGACCATTTCAGATTTGTTTGGTTTTTTCTAGCATGCTCTCCTGTAAGATGTAGATTTCCAACCAATACCCTCTTTATCATATGGCTGGATCATGAGGCCTCGCAAAGTCAAATATATTCACTTACAGGGCAAAAAGATATAATTTTTTTATATTGAAGTAGATGCCATCTACTTCAATGTAGAAGTTATTAAAAGAATAGGAAATTAAGCTGAAATAATATTTACTATTAAAAGAAAAAAACTTAGGCCATGTGATGAGAGGGCACATAATCATTATTGCAGCTTATTATGCAAGGCAAAATTTGAGGAAAGAGAAATATGGGAAGACGAAGAATATTGTGGCTTAAGAATTTGGCAGAATAGTTTGAATGCAGTAGTGCAGAGCTATTTAGAGCAGCAGTCAACAGGGTCCGCATAGCCATGATAAGGTGGAATTTAAAGAAGAAGAAGATGCCATCTAAAGATTAATTTCAACATTTTGTGACAAATTTAATGAAAATTTTGAAGAGCACACATTTTAATAAGAAGAAATATCTATTATTAAAACTGATTAACTGTGCTCATAAAATGGAAAGATAACATAAGAGCAGTGGCAGCGATTGGCACAAGAAAAGGAAAGGTGAAAGCAAATGGGTGAAACATACATTCAGGAGTGGATGGAAATTGTTGACGAAAAAGAAGAATAGCTGTGCTATTTAGGATTACCTATACAGCACTAATATTGCAGATTTGCTTAGTCACAAACTACAGTACCTACATATCGAGGATACATAATTTATGTTTTAAAGTGACATATCTACATATAAAATTAGAGTTTGGAGATTAAACTAAATGTAAGACCAAATATTTATGTTAGGTTCAATATGGATAGGCACTTAACTACCCTTCCACTTGAATAAAGACATCTATTGTGGCTTATCTTTAGGTTAAAGTTGTCCCTTCAGCCCAGCCTTTTTAACACAGTCTACTCTATCCTTAGGTAACACTTCCATGAAGGTGTAGGGTTTGAGTTGATAATAATGCATTGAGTGTTATCCACTAATAACGTGATCTGTGATCCTATCCAACCCTGGGCAGCTGCAACAGAATGTGTTCTACTGTCTCATCATCAGCCTGACAGAATCTGCAATTCACACTTTCTGTCAATCATTCCTATTCATATCTAGTAGATCTTTGGATCTCTTCATCGACGATTATTGTATAAAATTCAAATGTTTGAGACCCATTTTGTTTCCATAAGTAGTTTCGGTTCATCCATTCCGCTCAGTCCAATATTGTTCTTTTGCCTATGATAACAAAAGGTTCTGGGCCTGTGAACTTTTCTTTCCCCCTCCTCTGGCAAGTAGGTCTCACTTTTTTATTCTCTTCAATACCAGTATGTCCAGTCAACCAGTTGGTGGAGTCAACATCGCTTATGTTACGATTAAGCATGCTTGTCAAAATCAAGTATTTTAATATCGTATCCTCACTTTCTTTTCGATGTACATATGGACCTACTTAAAAACGACAGCTAAACCTAAAAACAAGCAGTAACGACTCTGTCACTCTAAAAATCATTGGATAGGAAGAGTATTCGTGTTCTTTTCAACAAAACGCAGTTATTAGCTTAGCGTCAGTTGGATTTTAACGATTTGTCAAAATTCTTAAAATGTTTTGCTTTTTTTTCAATATCTTCTCGTACCGCGTGTTGCCCATGCCTAATCTATAGTAATCTTTATATTTTCAAATATAACGAACATCTATGTACTCGTCAATATCCTTTGCATACATCTCAATAATGCAACCTTTTTTTAAATCGTCAAAAAACTGAGCTTAGGTACACCTACACCTCTTATTATCTGCGCTAGCTCCCAACTTTACCAGAAACTATGAGCTATGTAATGAGAGGGGAGTAAGTTGTTTGACAAAAAATAAAAATCAAAACAGTCTAAATGTATATATATATTTATTACAATAATTAAAAAACTATAAAACTATTGCATAATTTATTTTAAACATTAAGGTACCAAATTTTTCATATATATTATATAAATATTCATTCTGCGTGGCAGATATATCTACGTATATATACAATTTTATTAGCGTTTCATTGAATATATTTTTATTTAATTTGCTACATTTTTAACATTACGTAAAAGGTCCTGACCAGTTTCCAACAAATATATAAATCTATATTGAGTTGAAGTTACTTAACATACAGAGTGTTTCATGACGAGCTTACATTATCTATATAGTACTACTTACACAGAAACTACTTACACACGATATTTATGAAAATTGGTTATCAAGAAGTTGAGCTTATAGAAAATAGTTTGGCAGACATGTCACTTCCGGTTATACCGGAAGTAAATAGCAACTTTGTTATTTTAAATGGAACACCCTGTATGTTATTGCATTTTTAGATTCTTCGTAAGATTCTAGACAAAATTTGTATAAGGTAACATAGGTCAAAGCTTCATTCATTTTTGAGTTATTCCTTTTTTTTTCAAAAGGTTTGACAGATAGAGTTAATCTTTTCAAAGTTAATAGCTCATACATTTACACAATGTCTTGAAAGCTTTTGATCACAAAGAGTAATTAACGGTTTTTTAATATCTTACATCGAAATCGAATTTCAAACTACAGGGTGTTCACAATAAATGATGCGCCATTTTCTTAAACAGCAAACAATAGAAAGTCAATAAATTTAAATGAAACACCCTGTATTTTATACTTTTAATAAAAAAAAATTAAATTGTCTTTCAAATACTATTAGGGTTGATACCCAAAGTTAATACTTATGGAGATATAATAATTTATTGTGGTTTAATGTTAAAGGTAAGATATTTATTGTTTGTAAGGAATGTGACAGCTATTATTAGAACATATGCGATATTTTCTACAAGACATCCAACCCGTGACACCGTGAAGAGATTACTTAAAAACTTGAAGTAAGTTTGGTTGTTAAAAATTAACAAAGTGAAGCATGTTGTTGATAATAATGATCATACAATTATTAATGTTCTTGGTTACTATGTAGCTCATCCTGAAATTTCATTACGTCGTGATGAATGAGAGAGATTAAGTATACCAATGCCATCTATTTAGCGAACATAAATTACATCCATATCCAGACAGCCAGTTCAAAGTTGAAAGGAAACAGATTATAATAAAATTATAGATTTTGCAGATTTTTTAACGATACAATGTCAAGAAGATAATGAACCTTTGAAGAATATTTTACAAGAAGAATAGAATAGAGAATCAACATTTAACAAGAGTACGTGGTTTAATGGAGTCTTCTGTGCAATCACAGACAACAAGGTTGTAGCTCTCCACTTTTATGATGGTAACTTAGACGGTTATAAATTATATATAAATATATATATATATATATATATATATATATATATATATATATATATATATATATATATATATATATATATATATATATATGTATATATATACAGTCAAAATCGTTTATAACGAACTTCAGGGGACTGGTGGTTTTTGTATGTTATAGCCAGTGTTCTCTGTAAGTGGCTCTATCGGTTATAATGAACAGGTTGCTATAAACGATATTACACGGGGTATTAGTTCGTTATACCTAGGTTTATGACACAAAAATGTATTACTTTATTTATACATATAATATGTTATAACAACATATTATACGTAACATTTAACATATGTGTTTATTGTACTTACGTAAATCTAAATATGTACATACATATATTTATAATATGTATTCAAATAAGTTTAAGTAGTCAATAAAGTATACTCATAATATAACGGCTTCTCAAAATCTTTGTTTTATAAAAATGTAGGCATACATATACTATTTATTTTTAAAAAGACAAAGAAAAATACATACATCTATGTATTACAAAATATGTAAATATTTTGTCGCCTTCCTTGAACTTCTGAAAAAAACATTTTTTTAATTGATGTGGAAACAATCGATAATGATTCTTTCACACTCTGGGATGTTTCAGCAATCTGAATAAATGCGCTTATTGTGGAAAAAGCAGCATACGCTTCAGCAACAGTACGGATTTTGCCGAAATCTTCCAATTCTTTATCAGTACTTTGTCACTAGTTTGGTGACTCAGTACGATGTCAATATATGACAGTTCTTGGCTCGTACTTATTTCGTCATCCACTCGTACATAGTCATCTGCAGAGCAGTCAGAACTGAGAAAGGAAACGGCATCCTGCAAATGCGTTTGTGCAATATCGTTGTATGCCATTCCTGATGTCGTTAGTTAGGCCGGAAAAACGAAAACAATTGATGATCGTTTTCATCCACATAGATTCCCATGCCTTTGATATCATTAGTATAGCGTCAAGAATACTGCCTTTCGTATCGTCGTTATTCTCTCTTTTCGATGATTTTGTATACCAATTTCTTCCGAAAGCATGCTTTAAGACTTCTTATAACCCCTTGGTCAATGGGCTGCAGTACGGATGTACAATTTGGAGGCACAAAAACGAGTTTAATTTGTTTTAACCTGTAAACTGGGGGACGGACACGGACAGTTGTCGACAGTTAAAATTATGTGATTCTTTTGTTGTAAAAGTTTACTGTCCCATTGTATTAAAACTTTTCAAAAATAGCCGTCGTCATCCAGGCTTTTTTATTGAAATCGTAATCAACAGGGAGATTTTTCACGTTTTTAAAACAGCGCCACATTTTACTTTTTCCTATTGTTCATGTTAGCTGCAACAAGAAATGTAACTCTCTCTTGCGAGAGTTTACCAGGGGAACATTTCTCCTTTTTAAACTTTAACGTGTGATCAGGTGTCAGTCTAAAAAATATTCCTATCTCGTCAGCATTAAAAATTTCATAATCGCTACAGCCAGACCTGAGTGTAGGCCACACATTTTCAACCCAGTCACTTGTAATTCGTCTGTTAACAACTGCTAACTCACCTGAAATTTTTCCATGGAAAATATTGTGGCGAGCTTGGAAACGTTCAACCCAGGAAGCATTACACTTAAAATCATTCTTCAAAATCACAACTAAAGCGTGAGCCTTTACCTAAGACATCGACCCACTTACGGGTACATTGTTTGCGCGTTGTTGTTTGAACCAATCGAGCAAAGCATTTTCAATGTCACTGTGATTTGATGACCGAACGCGTTTTCCTTTTTCACACTTATTAAACTGCATAATAATTTTCTCTCGCCGTTTCATCATTCCAGCAATTATTGAGTGTGACGTTTTAAATTCCAAACTGGGCAAATTATTCCAAACTGTTCCTCAATAGTAAATTGTTTCCGTGACATGTTTTCTATGAAGGCTAGACACAACTGAATTCAAATTCCTAAACTCTTGGCTTGGGCCAAATGGCGTAATATAAACAAAATTTTGTAATACAATGGACCCGTCTTGGGAGGTCTAATGTCTAAAGGACAAGTTCTTCTTCTTAAAGTGCCCTCTCCTCAATGGAGGTTGGCTACTACAATTTTAAACTCTTCTCTATCTTCAGCTGTTCTTATTAGCTGTTCAAAATTTAGCCCTGTCCATTGTCGGATGTTTCTGAGCCATGATAGTCTTTCCTTCCTAGGCCTCTCTTTCCCTCGATTTTTCCTTTCACTATAAGTTGGGCATATTGGTACTTATTATTTCTCAGTATGTGGCCCAGGTATGATGTTTTTCTTACTTTTACTGTGTTAAAAAGTTCTCTTTCCTTGCCTATTCTATGCAGCACTTCTTCGTTTGAGGTATGCGATGTCCATGAAATTTTGAAAAGGACAAGTAATCAAGTGTAAATAGATGCATTCCCGGATGTACTATAACCATAAATTAATAAATCCTTACTTCTCATTTCGTGGTACTAAATATCGGTAATACCTGTGAGAAATACAACACTACAATGTCCATTTTCATAACTTTACAGGAAAGCACTTTTAAACTTATTTATTAAGATGAAACAAAAATTATATTGAATATTGTATCTACTGTCATTTACATCATGCATTGCTTATAATTATTTATTATTTATTTATTATACAGTGTGTAAAAATGTCATAATTGAAAAAAAAAATGGATGTTGTATCATCTGCGATATAGATAATGTACTTGAAATTGTACGCTGTAAGCAATATTTTAACTGCTAGTGTTCCAAGAAATACGTTTGCTCTAACCAATTTGTTCATTATAAGCAATGTAAATGCGTTTTTTGTATGTCATTTTACGGACCTACTATTTTGTTTGTTATATCCGATTGTACGTTATAGCCGGTGTCGTTGTAAACGATTTTGACTGTATATATATATTATATATAATATATATATATATATATATATATATATATATATATATATTATATTATATATATATATATATATATATATATATATATATATTATATATATATATATATATTATATATATATATATATATATATATATATATATATATATATATATATATATATATATATATATATATATTTATATTACAGGTCCTATATAATCCTCCCGGTCCAAAAGGCATGCTCCTTCTCCAAATCTCCTCCAAACCTCTCGATTCGTTCATTCATTCATTCTTGCTTCATTCCATGAGCGTCTAGGTCTACCTCTTTTTCTTCTTCCAGGAGGCTTTCATCTGGGAAGTTTTTGGGGCCAACGTTCGTCAGGCATTCTTAATAGGTGTCCAAACCATTTTAAACCTCTTTCTATTATATCAATGACCGTTTCTGTAGCATTTATGTTATTTCTTATAAATTCGTTGGTCTTCCTTTCCAGCCTTGATGTTCTAGCACTTCTTCTCAAATAATCCATTTCAACTACCAAAAATCTTCTCTTTAAGTCTACATTAATTGTCCATACTTCAGAGCCATAACAAAGAACTGATTCAACCATGATTTGCCCTATTCTTTTTTGTTCCTTTTGGAAATGTTGCGATTCCACCATAAGCAGTTCAGACATCCTACAATTTTACGTACATGATTAATTCGGTGTTTAATTTCGGTTTCTCCCAAGCCGTTATCTATGAGTGCACCGAAATCATCAGTTGGCGCTACAGCCCTTCGTGAGCCTTGGCCTGCTTCAAAACATTCTTCCATCCTTCCCTATCGAGTGTCTGTCTTCTCCAACCCCTCACTCCAATCTCCCTCAGATCTTCCTGTACATCGTCCAGATATCTGAGTTTAGGTCGCCCCCTTCTTCTTCTTCCGACCGGTCTGTTTAGCATAGTTATTTTAGTGGGATCACTCTTATCCATCCGCATAACGTGGCCCACCCACCTTAGGCGGTTTATTTTAATAGTTTTCACAATATCTGCATCACCAAAAAGTATGAGTGCACCGAAATATTTAAATTCTTTCACTTATTTGATTTCCACGTCCTCGTCTATCAATACTTCAAACATTGCATCTGAATTGATAAATTCTGTTTTCTTCATGCTTACTTGTAACTCCCATTTTACGTATTCTCTGCATTGATCCTACATCCTACAGTTTTATGTCCCTGATTAATTCGGTGTTTATTTTCGGTTTCTTCCAAGCGGTTCGTATCAATAAGTGCACCTCGATATTTAAATTTTTCCACTTGCTTGATTTCTACGTCCTCGTCTATCAACACTTCAAACCTTGCATCTGAATTGGTAACTAAATATTCTGTTTTCTGTATGTTGACTTGTAACCCCCATTTTATATATTCTCGGTATAGACGCTTTATCATAAATTCTAGATCATAAGAATCTTGAGCTAGGACGACTTGGTCATCCGCAAAGTTCAGGGAGAACAGTACGTCATTTCCTGTGGGGATCCCCATTCCCTGGCAATGGTTTTTCCAATTTTGAAGGACTGCCTCAATATATAAATGAAAGAGTAAGGGTGACATACTGCATCCTTGTATTAGTCCTTTAGTTACTTTTATTGGCTCTGATAGTCTATTTCCGATTTTTAGGTAAGTAGTGTTATCCCTGTATACTTCTGTGATTATTCCTAAAAGGTATGGACTAATGTCTAGTTGTTGTAAAGCTTACCACAATTTAAGTTTTGAACCTGTATCATACGCCTTTTATAGGTCGATGAAGGCTAGTACATCTAGCCTTCGTATCAACCGCTATTCGTTTTTCGATTAATTGTTGGAGTATAAACAAGTTATCAGTGCAAGATCTACCAGGCGTAAATCCACTTTGGTCTTCGCTAATTAAATGTTCTACATCATCTGGTATTTTTCCATTTATTATCTTTCCAAAAAATATCCCGAAAGTAGGTAGGACACTTAATCCTCTGTAGCAGTTAGAATCTTTTTGATTACTCTTTTTAAAGATAGACACTTGATGATCGGTTTTCCATTCAGATGGCACTTTAATTTGTTGGCAGCATTGATTCATTAGAAAAGTTATTCGTTCTATTAGGAGTGGACCTCCTGCCTTAAGTAACTCTACAGCTATATTGGCAGGTCCTGGAGATCACAATTATAAACTGCAGTTAAATAATTTTTTGTGTTTTAATAACTACTTTTTAAGATGAAAGATATCCCAAGATATTAAAAGATTTTAAAACCAATTATATAGATCGTTTATCAGCAAAAAATATATGATAACTAAACTTTTTATATTTAATTATCATATAACTAATTACTATGTTTACTTATATAATAACTAAACGTGAAAAGTAAATTTACGTAATCTTCATTATTTATTTATAAACGAGTCAATTCTGATACGTGGTAAAAGTACTAATCATTATATAAATAATATAGTAGTACTAATATTCAGAAATAATGACAAGTATGACATCTTCATACAAAGCCTGCTAAAATAAAACAATAAATATCTTACCTTTAATATTAAACTACAATTATCTACAAAAGTATTAACTTTCGGTATAGGGAATCTCAATAGTATTTGGAAGACCATCGACTTCTTTTTTCGTTAAAAGTATAAAATATCCAATATATGGTTTCATTTAAAATTGACTTTGGTTTGAAGTTTAAAGAAATGGCGTATAAATTGTGAATGCCCGTATGTAGAAATTCGATTTTGATATAAAATACTGAAATACCGTTACTGACTCTTCATGCGCAAAAGTTTTCAAGACATTCTGCTTGTAAATGGATGAACTGTTAACTTTGAAAAGTTTGTCTCTATTTGTCAAAACTTTTGAAAAAGATTAATAACTCCAAAAATATTCACTTTTGACCTATGGCGCATTCAGTGGTGGCTCACAGTAATTTAGAAAGGGTATTCAATTAAGGAATGTAATTATAGAAACGGTGAATAAGTGCCGGAGGCAATTGAGGAGCAGGCAAAAATTATGAGATAACTTTAATTGCCGTAAGCAATACATTAAATCAATACGACTTAAAAACAAAATTTAAACTTTACCAATAATATAAAAATATCTGGGTGTTTTTATGTTAAATTTTTTGAGTTTTGAAAAAATCAATTTTTCGATTTTTGTATTTTGCAAACACATCGATAACACGAACATTAAAGTTTGCAATTGTTGAAATCAATTCCTTTTCTATGCTTAACATAGCAAGTGAATTTAGTCTGTTCTGCTACATTGTATTTCTCGGCAAAGATTGAATCCTTTTCAATGTAGAAACACAACGTTCACTTTCGACAATGCTCATTGGAATTGTTTAAATAACACGACAGTTTTACCAAAATATTCGGTCAAGTTTCTAACGATAAGAAGTGGTAAGATTGCCAAGGCACTTCCCGCATGATGAAAATCTTTTCTGCCATAATTAACAAACAATTCACTTTAAGGTTTTTCTTTCTTAAAGAAAAGTTAAAGGTTCGCGTAACGGTATCAAAATCATCGGTAGGAAAATCTTTTTCATATTCGTTGAATTTTTCAGAAAACAAAATTTTGAAGCCAAAAGATGTTCTGTAAAATGAAACCTATCTTTGGCTTGATTAATCAGGACATCACAAACTTGTTTTGTTTGTGCAGAATATGATACTGACCAATGGTTCTTCTTCGGTGGTGAAGGTGAACGATCTAAGATACGAATATATATTTGAAATGACTCTCAAAACTGTTTAAAAATCCGCTCATTTTAACGACATTAAAGACCGAGATTGAAATTCTTTAAAAAGGATGTCACAGTGGGGCATTATTTAAGCGAAAAATGTAAGCTAATAATAAATCAAACTTGCAATATTTAAATATCCCGGAAACGTATCTGCTTGGTTTATTATGGTAAAATCATTTCCGCTGCTTAATATACTTTCTAGACAATTTTTTAGAAGTTCTATGCTTTAAAATTTTTTCCGACAATTCTTGTGTTAAAATTTCATCTTGTTGATGATGATGTCGGAATTCTTTTTTTTTTCACTACGTCGTCTAGCATGCTAGTTCGTTTTGCTGATCTTAACAAAAAAACGGAAATGAATATAAATTGACAAAAAAGTTGGCTACATTTGCATGAACACAAACACTTTTCCACACCACAAAATTTTACACAAACGATAAGACGGGACAAAATGTTAAAGTCTTTATTTTGATTTTCGATAGCCAAAATCTAGTAATTGACTAATATCAATACTGCCAATATTCGAGGGTTGCAATTCATTTTTGAAATGAATTAGGGAAGAGCCGTGTTTTTAATATTTGTTGATAAGTGAGATAAATCCCGAACGTCCGTTTTTGTCCACTCTGACGAAGTAGTTTCATTCGTTCAAAACACTAAACATGCAAAACACAACAAAAAGTGTAGTTTATCACGCCCGAAAAACCAAGAAGTTTTTCTATATTATTCAACTTTAAAACAACGTTTAAACTTTTTGTTTCTTATGGCACATTCTTGTACCAAGTATATCTCTGACCGAGGTAGTCCATTCTTTTTAATAAGAAGTCGATCTTCAAAACTATTTTCGTTTTCTTCTATAAACTTCACGGAATAAGGCTCCATCCTAAAACTAGTAATATTGTATTTAATATTTAACTAAGTCCCACAACAAAAAATACCAAACAGTGGATCGAAACGCCCCCCAGTATCTTTGTGCAATGCACCTAACCTAACCTCACTGTTTTTAATAGGCGAATCGCTGGTCTCAGGGGATTTTAAGATCTTTCTTTTCACTGTCTGATGTCTGGGTTCGATTTGAATTCCGTACATTGCACGTGAATCTAGCAGTGTAGTGCAAATCAATATGATTAATAAATAAAGTTTTATTTTATTAATACTATGATATTTATGAGATTTTAGAAATACTGTATTTTAATGAAATTTTATTAGGTGTTCACTGCATAAGTGAACCAATGGAGAAACCACCCCTGAGTGACTCATACAATTTTTGTCTAGAATCTTTAAGTCTAAACAGAATCTAAAAATTTAATAATCTACAGGATGTTGCATTTAAAATAACAAAGTTGATGATAGCCGGAAGTGGCATGTCTGTCAAAATATTTGTTTTAAGTTAACCATAATTTGAAATCCCCCAGAAACCAATTTTCATACCAACATAGTGTAAGTAGTTTCCGATATAGAGATAGTGTAAGCTTGTCGTGACCCTGTATATGAAAAAGAAACGAGAAAATACGATGTTTGAAACATAAAATATTTGCTAACGTAGATATATAGAAGAAAAAAATAGTCCGTCAATATTTTAACTATAGAATCTTTCTTATAAACACAGCACGATGTCATCTATCAGTTGTTCAATTGTATGCAAAAATTTCGAGTTATAAAAAACCATAGTGATAGACTACAATTCAAACTATTATATTAATAGGTAATTGGGTAAAAGCTACTTGTAATGATTATTAGCATTATTAGCTAGATTTAAACTTTATACATTAAAAACTGTGTTTAATTTTGATGTGAGCATATCTACTATTTAATTGATGTATCTCGGTATATCGTCTCGATTATTCCATATTTAAACGATTTATCCTAGCATAATTAAACAAGTGGGTACTGGCAAAACGCCAATATCTAAAGCAAAAAGAAAACAGAACGATAAAAAAACGTAGAGAATTCATAACTCCATAGTTTCATTTCTCCATGCCTCTTTTTCTTTGCGGAGCTAGGGGGGTGTGATAAACGTCAAAATCGATTTTGTATATTGGTTTTTGGTAGTGGAGCGCAAAAGAGCTGGGGTTCAGAAGGTGGCATTTGTGTTTAGGAGTGCACTAGAGGAATTTTTGGACTGCCAGACCAGCCAAAGAGAGGTACTTCGAGTGTTATCAGCCATAGTGTCGACGACATATATATCTCTTGCTCAGGGTTCAGCCCTCTTAATTATGTCCTTAATCGGTGTTGTTTGCGATTTGGTGGATTAAACTCCATAGATTCATTTCTACATACCTCTTTTTCTTTGCGGAGCTAGGGGGGTGTGATAAACGTCAAAATTGATTTTGTATATTGGTTTTTGGTGGTGGAGCGCAAAAGAGCTGGGGTTCAGAAGGTGGCATTTGTGTTTAGGAGTGCACTAGAGGAATTTTTGGACAGCCAGACAAGCCAAAGAGAGGTACTTCGAGTGTTATCAGCCATAGTGTCGACGACATATCTCTTGCTCAGGTTTCAGCCCTCTTAATTATGTCCTTAATCGGTGTTGTTTGCGATTTGGTGGATTAAACTCCATAGATTCATTTTTACATACCTCTTTTTCTTTGCGGAGCTAGGGGGATGTGATAAACGTCAAAATTGATTTTGTATATTGGTTTTTGGTGGTGGAATGCTAAAGAGCTGGGGTTCAGAAGGTGGCATTTGTGTTTAGGAGTGCACTAGAGGAATTTTTGGACAGCCAGACAAGCCAAAGAGAGGTACTTCGAGTGTTATCAGTCATAGTGTCGACGACATATCTCTTGCTCAGGGTTCAGCTCTCTTAATTATGTCCTTAATCGGTGTTATGTTTGGGATTTGGTGGATTAGTGCTGACGGATAGTCTCTTCGCTTCCTCATCTGAGGATTTTCCTTTTTAGCATTTAGTGACGCATAGACGCACGCCTTGTATTCGATTATTGGTCTTATGTAAGTCTTGTAGTCTAGTAGTGTTTTTTTTGACGTGTTGCTGAGTTTACCAGATAACGCTCCCAGGAGTTTTGCCCTTTTTCTTACCTTGTCTAGGGTATTTTGTAGGTCGGTCTTCCAGTTGAGTCCTACTAAAAAGAACTCCCAAATAGAACACCGTGTTTCTGAAATCAAGGTTTTCTCCTAGGAGAGTTATCTGGCCTTGAGCATTACAGCTGTGGGTAGATTTAAATAAGATTAGTTGAGTTTTGTAGGCGTTAAACGTAACTCTTTATTGCACCACCCAACAAGTCTATTTAAATAATTTTGAGCTCTTTCGAATACAGACGGTTGTCCCTGCGTCGCTCTGTATGAGCCTGCAGTGAGGAGCACAGTATCGTCAGCAAATAGCAATTAAGACTCCGATCTAGTTTGAGGGTGGGGAATGTCACTATTGTAGACACCCAACAGAACTAACGGAATCACGCGCTAGCGTATGAAGGACAGAGAATGAATTTCTTTTTTATATACATTATGTTATATGAAGTAACCTCTGCAAATGGCTCACTTTCATTACATATATTCATTTATAAAAACTTCACCTTTAAAACGCATTTTGATTTTTGTCGATAGGACACTCTGGTCAAAAGATATCGATTTTTTATCATCGAGGTGATACAAATTTTATTTAAAAAATTGATTTCACGCACGTAACAGACATTCAAAATTGCCGGTCGCCTCAAGCGTTGTTTCTGAGAGACTGGTTCATTTTACAGAAAAAGTGCTAATAGACATTTTTATTCAAAATTATTTCAGTTACATTTCTTGTTTAAAACACAATTTTTTTATACAGATTCTTAGTGAATCGATATTTTCCGTTCCACCAAACGAGGGTTATTTTATTCAGCTTGTTCGTATGATTTTGAGAGTTTCAGTGGCATACTCGTCTGGAGGAAGCTGGGCGAAGGTACTATATCTCACGTTATGACGAAGTATCTTCTATAATTTTGTCTAAGGTCCAATCACATTTCCTGTAGATTTACCAGACGTTGATGTGATTGCTTTGAATTAGTTATTCGTTCTTATTTTATACTATTGTATTCACTAGGTATAATACTAGTCATTCCAAGTTAGTATTTCAGTATCTTAGATAAATAGCCTGACAACAATATTGTGTGACCATTTTACTACAATTTTGCATATGCACATATCACATCTCTGTTTCAATCATGTTTGGTCTTCAGTAGTATGTACTCTAGGTCCTAGGACTATAGAGACAGAATCACGATGTGGAACAAATATGCAACTTGCAATAAAATGCGTATTAAAATCCTAGCAAATCATTTATTTAAAAATATATAAAGTTATTTTAAATTGTTTATCTAAAATAAATTATGATAAAATATAAGTAATAAAATAATTTATTGAAGTTGTTCAAAAGTTTATATCGCAAAATCGGATAGATAGACATTCAAAATATACATATTAAAAGACAAGATATTCGTTTCATATACCCATTCTCTA
This sequence comes from Diabrotica balteata, assembly GCA_918026665.1. Lineage (NCBI taxonomy): Eukaryota > Metazoa > Arthropoda > Insecta > Coleoptera > Chrysomelidae > Diabrotica > Diabrotica balteata. The sequence goes on from OU898277.1 coordinate 46,400,514, forward strand.
ATTTCTCTAAATTCTCAATAATCTAAAAAGCGAAACACAAGCCAAAACTATATTTGCTATAGGTCACTAATAAATCGAAATTACCTACCAGAAACACACGTTTCTCCCCTTTGTAAATAGCTCTAAGTAACAACTGGAAACGTAGGCTTTCATGGCCAGAGTCAGATTCAATTAATTGTGTTTGCAGATCGAATTTTATCATTTTTGAATGACGAAATATTTTTATTGGAGATAAATGGAATGATTAAGACTGTTGATCACGCAGTATTCATCTAAACTAGTGACAAATTCGTACTTTTATGAGGCGTTGAGAACCAGAACGGACCATCCCACAAAATTGTGAAATTTTAGATAAGTTTGGTTTTAAACCATTTACTTTCCTTCAATTCTAGAGTGGACCATATGAATTTCCTCTACTCTACAACAGATGGCAGTATGTATTAGGATCGTCCATTTTGTTTAAGACAACAATACTTGCGAGCCAGACTGGATTATATGGCATGGTCCGCTTTGGTTTCTGGGAATACCAGTTTAACCTTTAAATTGTTAGTGACTTATTAACGCATGATAGTAGTACCTGCTGATATTAAAAGTGTTTTCTACACAGTACAGCCTAAAAAGCGTGTAAAATGGCTTCTACGTCTAAACAGAATATTTCTTATCAACATGAAATTGAAGGTATGTATTATTTCTTGTTTTTTAGTGAAGTAAAATTTTGAAAATAAGTCAGTAAAACACGTGGTTTTAATACTGTTAGGATTTTTTCTGTAGGTACAATCGCTAGTTTCAATAAATATATTTCAAATAAATTTATTTAAAAACTTTGTCTACACATTTGCCTCAAAGTTCTATATCATTTTTAGAAGCTGAATCTGATAGTGAACCCTTACAGTACCAAGATAATGTTAGTTCGGACGAATATGTGCCTTCAGAGTTGGAGTTTGCAAGTGATACTGAAATGGATTCCCAACATCTAAGTCCAGAACTGCTTAAAGACAAGCCAAAATCGAAGAAACGCATACGCTACGAGAATAACTGGAAGAAAAACAAACGTAAGTTTTTACGGGCGAGTGGAAAAGAGTACCCAAGCACTAAAGGTAAGATTGTTGAACACCGAAAGTCAAGAGCAGATCAATAAAAAGTTTTATGGTCTTGCTAGTACCGACTTGCAAAGTGCATTTATTTTTTCGCAAGTAAAGGTATTAGGAGTTGCACGTCACTATTCAAATAATAGAAGTTTTAAGAAAATCCAAGAATTTCAGACGACATTACTATTTACCTCACAATGAAGGCAACAACATCAAAATATGCAAAATATTATTTAAGCAAGTACTGAACGTCAGCTATGGTAAACTTGATCGAACGGCGAAGAAAAAACAGAATCTAGTTCAACAACAGACCAACGTGGAAGACATCCGCCTGCTAATAAAACCCCACCCGAAAACTGTTAAAGCAGTTTGTGATTTTATCGAAAAAATACCATCATATATTTCTCACTATGCACGACACAAAACAGAAAGAAAATATTTATCTCCTAATTTAAAAATTCGTATTCTTTTTAATAAATACAAGAAATCAACAACGGATCCTGTTTCCGAGTTATTATTTCGAAATATTTTCAATACAAAGTTTGATTTACACTTTCATGCTCCACATAGGAAAGTCTTGGAGGATGTATCGAAAGTCGAGTGGTTAAAAATTCACAGCATTAGTTTAAAAAAAGATGATACTTGTATTATTTGTTTTAAATATGGTAAAGTGATCTTCATCAACTTCAAAAATTTAATATTGGAATATACCAAAGGATCGTTTGAAGGATAAATTACCTATTTATCCTGATGGAAATGTTATAACTCCAGCCAAAAAAAAAAGACCTGTTGCAATTGACCGAGTTTATTTCACCGATCTATCATGACTTTTATAAAGATCTCAAATGCTCAGATACTGTTCAGGACGAAATTTCACTGCGAGGAGATGATTTGGACTAAGTTTATATACTTTTGTATTTTTACGTAACTAACAATAAAGCTATTCCATAGTTATGTCTATTTTTAATAGGACTATTCTACATGCATGGAAGATTTTCTAAATACCAAAGCGGATCAACGCACATTATTTTCGTAAATAAAAAAAAACACATTTTCTTGGACAATCCGTTACAAAATACCCACTACTATTGCCAGTGCTTCATACTAAAAAAATTTAACACTTTTATGTAAGACAAAAAATTCTTTAAAATACCAGTTTTTGTTATTCTGTTTTCTCTATTTAATGTTTCAACATTGTTGGTCCGCTCTGGTTCTCAACGCTTCATATTTAATCTCTTGGTAGGTTAACTACTTGATTTACTTGTAAATAATTTCCTCCAGACTAATAAAATAGTTACAGTGATCAACAGCCTATACCTTTCATTGCAATATAAAAAGATTTATCTACACAGGGCGACAAATTAAATTAAATCGTTACTAATAACCGATAAATTGAAATAAACATGTTACATATATTCACAGAGTCACTTAACACCAAAAAAAGTATCAGTTAATGTTTTTAACATTTAGACAATAGTTTTTCAATTTATTATAAAACGAACATTTACAGGGAACTTGCATGAATTAAAAATCTTTTGTTTTGTTAATAAAATAGAAGTTAATCATTCCACAGCAACATAATTTTATTTTTGAAATGATATAAAATAGATATTATTTATTTTAAATGTAATTTAAATTTAATTCGCCGCATTTTGACGGCACTAGTTTTGAAAAGCGTTGCCCCTTATTGGTAAGAAGTAAAACTACCAACGTAATACGTTTATTTCCATAATGCATTGTAAAAGCATAAAAGAGTATTATAATTTTGTATTTAAAGTTACATATTGAATAAAGCGCGTTTTGTAATAACTCGCACTTTAATCTTTACGGTGGGCCAAAAATGGCAGACTGCTACAATATTCTAATGCAGTAGGTCCATCTAACAGGAAATACCCACATCACGTTAAGTAGAGAAGCGAATAGTGACTTTCATAGGTTCGTTTGTTAATGATCGTGTAAGTATAAACATCTAAAGTCAATTTGTTCAAAAATTACAAATGCAAAATATTAAATAGAGATTAACGGTTACCGTCAAGGCCAAAAACCATTGCCGTACGGATGTAGTTGAAACCATTTTTTTTTTTTGAAAAATTACGAATTATGCATTCATTTTTTTAGTTACGAATTTTGTAAATGTTGTGTATTTTGTTTCCGTTCTGTAATTTTTTCACGAAGAAACATTTCTTTTAATATTAGTACTATTTTTGGATTTATAAGGTATATCTACACTATTACATAGTGACATGTCTCATTAGGGGAAAATTCTTTATTAATAATTTTAACAAATTTGACAGATCATATTTGGGGTACCTACCTACCTACCGTTCGAGTAATGGAAAGTTGTGACGAATTTGATACCGCTCGTGTTATTAGTTAGCAGTTCAGTCCATCGTTAAAATGGCATTATCGTTTCAATTTCTTGCTGCTAAACTTAAAAATGACGCGTATTCTTTGAAAGAAAAAACTATTGTGTTAAATGTTCGTGTAAACAATAGTTAATACTGTAGTGACTATGTGCTCCTGTATCCAGTGTATTAGTGAAAGAAACATTTGACAGATATTTAAGTGAAAGAAAAGAAAACAAGGAAGCATTACTAAGCCAAAAAGACACGAAGAAAAACAACCAATAAAAATTGATGACTTTCATAGAAATGTCCTTCGGAGAAAAGTTCATTGGTTCTATTTAAACAAGGATATTGCTACATTGGATACAATATTAAAGGCAATAAGAGATAATAATTTTCCTCACTTTGGCCGTAATTAAAAATTATGCAAGTTTTCTGTTGTACTAATGACACAAAAGTTGATTACTCTGTATAAAAATTTCTCTAAACCATATTAATTTACAGAACACTGTTTATTTTCGAAGTTTTAAATTATCAGAGCATTAAAAAAATTAAAAATTATGCAAGTTCCCTGTTGTACTAATTAACATAATAGTGATATCAAAATAGTTAAATCATCTCTAACTCTGCTAAAATCAAAAGAAAAAGTTCGCACTACAATAAATTTCCGGTTTGACAGACAATTTCGTTACGTAATTACAAATGATCATGAAATAAAAACAAATATTGTCTCTCTTTCCAGTCGGTCGACTAAACAGAATTAGCGAAATCTTTATGTTTATTGTTGATAATTAGATTAATGTCTTTTCATTATAGGGAAAACTGGTCAATAAACAAAAAAGATAACGGCTACAATATTATGGTACGACGATGATCACTACAGCCGAAATAACTTTCAGAAATTTAAATATCCCTACTAACATGATTCCAAGTGATATTTTATTTTTTAATTTAGGGTTTTAGAATATCATTTTAGGATATAAGTTTAAATAAAGTTGTAATGGATAAAACATCAATACAATATTTTGAGATAAGACTTGAGATAAACAAGTCTATTTTTGATCAGTAGAATAAATACATTGAAGGCAGATTAATTTAAAAAATAAAACCTTTTATATTTTTCAGTATAGTGGGTTCTTATTTCGGAACTATGAGGAGTATAAAATATATAATATATTAAAAAACAATAATGAAACAATAGGCAATCTATAACTATAAAATGAAATTATATAGGAGACCAATATAAATTTAAGAAAGCAATCGAGAAACCAACAAGCAACTTACAACAGATTGAACAGGATATAAAAGTAGATTTTCATACGATAGTACGTATATATATATATATATATATATATATATATATATATATATTATATATATATATATATATATATATATAATATATATATATATATATAATTTTGTTCCCGACTTATATTATTATTGTAATTCTTTCTATTTCTTAGATTAAAAGAGCTTGTTGTACTTATTCGCACTAACAGTTGAAATAAATTTACCAGTTGTGCAATCGCGAACACGCCATATTTACTAAAAAATATATAAACTAACTATTTCCATCCAACAATAAAAATAAATATAAAATAAACCGTTGAATAGATTAAATAGTTTAAAATTATTGTTTAGTGTGACTAGGCTCAGATATGACTATTTGCGGCAGTACAGTATCTTTTTTTTGTTCAGATTTGTCTCCTAGTGTTGATTCTTCGGTTGTATCAGCATCGACCATCGCCAAATTTCGTCTTAATATCTGGAAAGCTTTGTTTAATCTCTCGTTAGCGGGAATGCCTCCATGCAAAGTAAGCGGTTTGTGAATCCCTTTCCGTTTTGGTTCTAAGACTTTTTTGTCAGGAGTGTGAAGCCCATGGTTCTAAAAAATACAAAATATACATATATTTAGATTACTTTACAATGATATTGTCAATATTTTTGAATTGCGTTCCTGGGACGACTTTTGGGGAAAAATCATAGCGTGAGATGTCTTTAAAAAATAAAATAATAAAATGAAATACCTTGTGAATGTGAACATTTTTATCTAGGTGAAACGTCATGTTTCTTCGAACATTAAACATAAGTAAGAATAGATTTAGAACTGTATGTTATAAAACTGATCAGGTTGGTGTATGTGAAAAAGAGCCAAGAGGACAAGGATCTACTAAGAGGATTCACAGAATAGTGTTATTGAGCATATATCCAAATTTCCAAAATATATGCCATTATTCAAGGAAACAAAATAGACTAGTTATATATTCAACAATGTAAAGAACAACACGAGAATCCAATGAAGCTCTCATAAAATAGGCACGTTTTCAATACGGAATTTAATCAAGAATTTTATTCACAGTCCAAACTCACATACATGCAGAACATGTGACATCTATAGAAATATTATAGAATATTCAGCAGATGAACAAAAAGCTCCTCGCCAACGAAAAGTAAAGACGACCGAAACAATGGAAAACAAGAGAGTAAAAAATACAAAGCATCTGTTTTGATCTTCAGCAAACCCTTCCCACTCCCTTAATAATTACTTCCCAAGCATTTTATTTGTGACAGCTTTGGTCACAATTTGTACTGACAAAGATCAGAACTGTTTTATTGGGATGAATCTGTTTCCAGCAGAGGATTTCAAGAAATTAGTTCGTGTCTCATTCATTTTCTAAAAAATATACTTTCTAAAAGTGTTACAAAGATCATAGCATATAGCGACTGCTGTGGTGGGCAGAACAAAAATAAAAACATTGTAAATCTGCTTATGTTCTTGGTTAAATGTACTCATATTCAACAAGGCCATTCATTTATGGAATGCGACAGAGATTTTGAATAAGAAAAAAAGTGAAGAGTAAGAATCCACAGGCATTTGTCCAAGAGAACTGGGTTCAGGTAATTCAATCATCTTGTAACAAGTTTACTGTGCACCAAATATTTCAAGAAAACTTTTACAGTTCTAAAACTAAACGACCCTAAAAAAATAGACTAAAGGACAACGATCAAATGGAAGATTTTTGAAATGGAGACAAGTGCGCTATTTTTTATATGAAAAATCTTCTTTCTATTGGGGAACCGTCTCTTGCCGTCTTTACCACTCTATTTGTTGTCATTCGGCTTATATGATCGTTCCATTCTACTCTTTTATTTCTTTCTCAGTTCTTGATGTTCTCCACCTTGCATCTACGTCGTATATCTGCACTTCTAGCTCTGTCCCATAGCGTCTTACCATCAATTTTTCTAAGTGTTTTCATCTCTGCTGTTTCTAACATCCTCTTTGTCCTCTCTGTGTTAGGTCTTGTTTCTGCCGCGTATGTCATTATTGGACTGATGACTGTTTTGTAAATTCTGCCTTTCGTTTCTTTCCCGATATTTTTATTTCTCCATATTATTTAGTCCAGGAAGCCTGCGGCTCTGTTTGCTCTATTCACTTGATTTTCTACTCCAGTTTCGAGCTTTCCATAGCTAGATAATGTAACGCCTAGATATTTAAACTCACATCACTTGTTCTATCTGACCTTACAGCTCCAATTTACATCTTAATAAATTTGCTGTTGTAACCATGCATTTTGTCTTTTTTGAGGAAATTAACATGTTAAATTTTCTGACGGTTATATTAAATTTGTGCAGCATACATTGTAAATCATCTTCACTTTGAGAGAGTAGTATTGCGTCGTTTGCATAGCAGATTATTTTAAGTTGTTTTTCTCCCAATTGGTATCCTTTTTTAGTTCTTACTTTTTTTATTATTTCATCCATAAATCAGCTTGAACAATAGAGGACTCATAGAATCTCCCTATCTTATCCCATTGCCAGCTTCAATAGGATCGGTTAATTCTTCTTCTACTTTTATTTTTATTGTGTTGTTTTGGTAGATATTTCCGATCGTTTTGATTATTCCTAGACGTATTTCTCTTGCGTACAGTAAGTGGATAACGTTTTTTAATTTGGCCTAGTCAAATGACTTCTTAAGTTCCACGAAACATAGATATTCCGGTTTGTTGTATTCTAATGATTTCTCTCGCACTTGCCTCATTAAAAATATAGCGTCGGTGTATGATCTTCCCGACCTAAAACCTTGTTGTTCTTTTGCTACTATTATAATTTCATTCAGTTATGGAAACATAACTGAATGTTTAACTGAACATGTTTAAAAAAATCTTAACGCTCAGCCGATAAAAATCAAATCAAATTTATTTGTTAAATATTTTTACAAAATATTTAAAAATTTCTTGATTTTACTCCACCGGTTTCCACGACTTCTATAATAACCTTCCCATAAACACAAAAGTAAATCAAAAAGAAATACCGTCAACGAAATGTCTGAAGAAGATACTGAAACGTTGGAGTCGTCATTGTAACAAACTAAGTTTGGCGAAGATAATATGTAAGATACAGCAGTGCTGGACTCGGAGTATGAGTGAATCTTACTTAGTGTAGATTTAGATACTTTTGTCATATTTTGTTTATTTTGCAGTGTTTCCCATTATAAATAAATTATTCAGCTTATGATATTAAAACTATTAGGTAACACATTTTCAAAATTCAATATTTTCTTGTAAAGAACAAGAAATTCAATACCAATTTTTGTAAAAAATGTAATAGTTATGTAAATGTAATAGTTATGTAAGTAAATGTAATTACTTGGCCATTCAGAATGCTAAGGGTTTAAGTGATTTTTTTTGTCAAAATTCAGCTGAATTGGTTATTTTTTAAAAATTTGTGACGATATAATAGTTTTCTGATCCTTTAATAATACAATGACGTTTTGATTGTTTATTTAAAAATATTTCCACTAAAAAATTGACCAATTCCTAGAAGAGGGTCTTTTGTAATATCTTATACTACACATTTCAACTATCAAAACCGTCTATTCATTTATATCGAGTAAAAAATTAACTTGTTCTCATTCCCATTCTGTTTTCTTATATTAGCAACAATGTCTTCCAATTTTAAGGAAAAAAAATGAAGATAACAGTTTTTTCGTTTTTATTTTCAGATTTACTTCTCGGGGACATGTTGGGATTTGCATCGGGGGACCTTAAATAAGACGGTTATACCTGCAAGACGGGAATAAACAGTTTTTAAGTCAATCAAGTAAGAAACCCCAAGGAAAGAAAAACACTGGATGACTGATGAGACACTGAACCTGAAGAAGAACGAAGAAAAATTAGAAACAATGCTTCAAATCCAACAGAAACTGAAAACAAGGTAGCAAATGTAAACAGACGCATAAAATCAAGTAGAAGAGAAAAGAATAATCATATTAAAGAAATATGCAAACAACTACAAGAACACGCCGACCGTCAAGAGTCTAGAGAACTGTTTGCCAAAGTAAAATACTTAACTAGAGAGTTCAAACCACACACGCAGATAATTAAAGATAACTTGAAACATGAAGACGTGAATCCAGAAGAAATAAATGACGAAAAGGAACTACATATTTTAAAATCGGAAATAGAAACCGCAATAAAACAATTAAAAACTGGAAAATCTCAAGAAGACGGAACCACGGCGGAAGCACTTAAAGAAATGGGAGACATAGGAATTGAAGTAATGTTCAAACTGTGTAATGAAATCTAGAACACAGAACAATGGCCAGATAATTGGTGTACGCTCACTTTCATACCCATTTATAAGAAAGGCTCACCAACTGACTGTAATAACTACCGCACTATAGCCCCGATCTCCCACGCAAGTAAAGTTCTTCTAACTATAATTAACAGAGATAAAAATCAATACTTCTACCACAGATCCCACAAGAACAAATTCTCAATTTCAGACAAATTATGGAAAAATCTAGAGAATTTAATTTAGAAACATATTTGTGCTTCGTCGACTACTCGAAAGCGTTCGATGATGTAAAGTGGCATAAAATGTGGGGAATACTGAGGGAAATGAGTACCCCCCAACATCTAATATACCTAGTGAAACAACTGTATATCAACAAAACAGCAAACGTAAGAGTCAACAACATATCATCCGATAATTTTAAACTAAAAGCCGTTGTTCGTCAAGAATGTATTACCTCTTTCACGTTATTTAATATATATATATATATATATATATATATATATATATATATAATATATATATATATATAATATATTATATATATATATATATATATATATATATATATATATATATATATATATATATATATATATAATATATTATATATATATATATAATAAATATATATATATATATATATATATATATATATATATATATATAGCGAACACCTCCTGCGCATTGTTTTCGACGGATGGCAAGGAGGAATATCAGTCGGAGGCAGAAAAACCAGCAATCTCCGCTATGCTGACGACACTTTAGTACTAGCATCATCAACAAATGACCTTGAATACATCATGAAGAGACTAGATACTATTAGTCGTGAATATGGACTTAAAATTAATGTACAGAAGACCAAGGTAATGATAATCGATCGAATTAGAAATAACCAGCCGGAAATACGAAACGTAGCGGGGTTTGAAGTGGTAAATCGTTTCAATTACTTAGGTTCTGTTATCACAATCAATGGTGGATGCGAAGAAAAGATACGTCGACGCCTTACAATGGCCAGATCAGCAACGTTCAAACTTACTAAAATCTGGAAAGATATTGACATAATCAGGAACACGAAACTGCGGCTAGTACGGACGCTTATCTTTCCTATCGCTACATATGCATCAGAAATTTGGACCATTAAAAAGTCCGACTCACGACGTATAATGGTCTTTGAAATGTGGGTATATCGTAGAATGATGCGCATACCCTGGACAGTACATCGCACAAATGTCTTAATATTGACAGAACTCTAGGCTTACCACAATCATCAACCAAAATATATTGAGGTACTTTGGACATATTACCAGACGAATGGAAGACATGGAGAGGTTGGTGGTTGAAGGCAAGGTAGATGGTAAAAGAACTCTAGGAAGATCGCCACTCCAATGGTCAGACCAAATAAAGTGCGCTACCGGTTACTCTCTGTCTGAGGCAGCACACCGCGCCCAGGAGAGAGAAGAATGGATAGCAAACATTCGTCAAATACCATAACGTCACCACATCCTTACTAAGGATAAAGGATAGAGGAGGAGGAAGTCAATCACTGGTGGGGTTGTTAATTATTATCCTCTTGTGAAATCCTAATAAAAAATGTGAGCTCGATCTACTTATAGTAAATGTCCTTTAACCTAGACTATGGTAATTCAAAAATACGGGCGGCACAAGGATATTGAAATGTACAGGAAGTGAACAAATTAGAAACAAATCTTACCTTAACTTTGTGCTTAAACAACGCTGTCCAATTTGTAAATTTCATGGTACAAGAATCGCACTGGATTTCTACTTCCAAATTCTTTACAAAATTGCTAGTATTCAATCCCGAATTAACGTTTTTTGTTGTATTACCGCTATCTTTAAATAGTGGATTTAAAATTTGTTTCGTTCTAATGCTGTTATTTATCCCTAAACTTGAACTAGCACTTGTAGATCTGGGAGCAAAGCTTTTTCTGGCACTATCATTCGAAATAACGCTTTTTCTTGCACTACTGCTTGGAAGGAAGCTTTTTCTTGCACTACTACTAGGAATAATGCTTTTTCTTGTACTACTACTAGGAATAAGGGTTTTTCTAACGCCGTTGCTAGGACCAGCGCTTTTTGTTGCACTACTGCTAGGAAGTATGCTCTTTCTGGCACTATTAGTAACACTGCTTTTTCTAGTGTTATTAGTAGCAGCGGCAGTGGCTGAAGGTTTTAGTGTATTGAAGCTTTTGCCTCTGATCGAACTCATCCGTGGAGAACTAATAAACGACTTTCTGATTTTAAATGATAATCTTCTATCCTTCGGTGAAGAGTTCTTCACACATTTTATACGGACATGGGTGTCCAACAAGATTTTTGAGGTAAAGCTCATATTACAATTGGCACAGAAAAACTTTTTGTGCGATTTTTCGTGGATTGTAAGTATAGTTTGGGAAGAACAAACTTTTGAGCATTCTTTGCACTTAAAGCTAGCTGGAGCTTTGAAAGGTGTTTTTGATAAGCTGGTTGATGGCCTAGGTGTGAACTTCTTTGGTGATATGCTAACAACTGTGGTAGTTTTTATTAAATTTTCTTTGATATGAGATTTTTTGTGGATGTTAAAAAGGGTTATGTCCTTGAACGTTTTGGAACATACTCCACACTTGTGCGCGTTTTTGAGTTCTTTGCCAATATTGCAAACGTGCTTCTTCAACAGTATAGAATTCTTGAAGGTCTGTTGGCACTTATCGCAGTTGTGTCGATATTCCAAATTAGGTTTTGTAGTACTTCGCAAACTATTTTCTAAATTGTGATGTTGTATATGAGTACTAAGGCTATTTTGGTTTGGAAAAGATTTGGAGCACAGTGGGCAATTTATTTCGTGGTTGTCTTGTTTGTTTGTGTCACTTTCGACTTCACTGGAGTCATCAGTCCGGCTTTTTTTACTAGGGGTACTCTCGGTACTACTACCACTACCATTGTCTTTATTAGTTTCGAGTTCGTGGGAACGTTTTGAAATGTCCTCGGTATTCTTCTTCGGCCTACCGGGTCCTTTCTTTACAGTACTCATAACACAACTAGTATTCTCTGATTCATCATCAGTATGTATAATTTCTATTACACTGCCTTCTGAATCGGAGGTTGTCGCTGTACTGCCTGAATTTGCCTTCTTGTGTTTCTTTTTCTTTTTGGTTCCATTTGTAAGATCCTTGTCATCGTCGGAGTCGCTTAATTCAACTATGCTGGTCACCTAAAAATGAAAATTTATGGATATATAGTGTATACTCATAATATGTGCCATTAATATACAAAATTTTTAAAAATATGTGCAAACCTATACAATATCAGGAAAATGTAAGAACATATGAATTATTTTCGAAACGGCTAATTGTCAGGTTTTCCGTTTTACGGTTAATATAGGGTATTTTGTATTTCCAAAGAGACCAGTCTATATATTTTATGATTTTTATATTAACTAAGAAATTCTGAAAATTTTTTATGTATCATTCCCTATACCTAAATGTAATCATTTTTAATTTCTATTAGATTTAAATGTTCCCCATCTTAAAAGAATATACAGTGCATTAATTTCATATTAGTTGTTTGGCATGTTATGATCCTAGAGGTGATATACAGGCGTGTACATATTCGCACCTTGAGAGGAGCATGCAAATCGATATTTAAAATTATTTTCTAATATCCACAAAGAAAATAAAATTCCTATAGTTGGCTGTACACCATCAATCACAAAAGTTTATTTAAAATTATAAAAATTTATAAAAGGTATATAATTTAAAATAAGGCTTTAAATTATTTTACATAATAAACCTTACCTTAAAATTACAGCAATAGATTTTTTGGCAATTTTGCCAAAAAATAATCATATTATTAATTATATTAATATGTAATTAATCAGATTTAGCCATACGGCTCACACTCCCTCTTAAGGGAAAAATTCACTCATCCTAAATACCTATGGTATCAAAGCTCTGGTGATTCTGTTGGGACTCTTTCCTTGTTATCGAGCCCTAGGGACTTGGTACGCTGGAGTATTTCTCAAAAATTTTCATACACATCTGGACGTCGCGACAGTACAGCCAGAGAACTACGAACACAGAGAAGCGACACTACCGCCGAAAAACGTGTACCGTTTTTGTATACGCATGCCCGATCCTGGTTGCTTTGTGGCTTTACTGTCAAAACCACGTGCTTATTTTTCAACTCTGGTTGATTTACGATAGTCCGTAGGCGCATATGGTAAATACTCGACTATATAAGTGCATTTGACCATTTATCTAATTTACTTAGTAGTTAAAAGTTTATAGTTATAGTTTATAGTTATAGTTAAAATATATAAGTTATATATATATATATATATATATATATATATATATATATATATTATATGTATATATATATATATATAAGTTTATAGTTATAGTTTATAATTAAAAGTTTAATTTATATTTAAAATGTCTTCTGGTTATTGTTGTGCGTTTCGCGGATGTTCATCTGTGACAAGAAAAGGAATAAGTTTATTTAGATTTCTTAAGAATAATAACAGGTAATTACTATTGCATTGTAATTATTATTAGTTATTACATAATAGTATTAGTTTGACTTTCGAACAGTAAGCCGACGCCGACGTGTCCGTCCGAGCTCTCGTTAAGTGGAGCAATAAAAAAATAAACTTTTGGTCTGCCAAGGGATAGGGATAGATGAAAACATTAAATTTATTATTTCCGAAGGCTCAGGTCAAAAAATCAACAGATGTTGGCCTGGTGTCAGCACGCTCGAAGACAACAATACGAATATAGTATTTTTAGGAAATAAAAATATATAGAGGGTTTTATACACGAGAATATTTGATTTAAGCGAAACAAAGAAATTTCTAAAATGCTCAAACTAAAAATTGTTGGAAACATAATTAGACCGATAATTGGGAAAATCTTAAAATTACAACAGAAGAAGACTTCAATGTTTGTAAAAACCATGTTTGTAAAAACATGGTTGCAAATAAACAAACTTACATTAAATTGGTAAAGAAATAATAAATAAGACTTACTCACAATCAATTTAATTTAACTATCAGACGACCGGTTTCGCTTTCTATTTTCATTGTCATAAAATTGTCACCTTCATAAAACAATTACTCAATAAATAACACACATTTCAAACATACAGTATTGGAAGATTCAAAACGGAACATACGAATTATTAATACAATTATTAAGATCCCCTGACCTGCAATTACCCAGTGTAAATTTCAATATAACATCGCGATGTCTTATAATTAATTCATTTGTTCGACTGGACTCCTTCTCCAGTCGATATTTTTCGACTGCTGCGCACGTGCGCACCTTAATAATACGACTAATAGTTGATTGTGTCGGTATTGGCCTATCTTCATACGCACAAGTAAATAAATTTATAATATCACGGTACGAGTTGCCCCCATAATACCATTTTAAAATTTGTACTTTTTCTTTGTTTGTATACATGGTTTATGGTTAGAAACACTACTTTTATTTCAGCTTATGGCGTTATAATGAGAAGCAAAGCAAAGGGCATGTATTTGTTTTGCTCGGCCAGTGATGTTCCTTGGGACTGTTGCCAAATCGATAGATACCTTCGGCAAAAATCTGTAGATTTTGATGTATCATATACATCCTTTTAAATTTTAAATTATCAACAATATTTGGAATAATAAATATATTAAACTATACACTAACCAATTCAAATAATATCTAATGAACACAAACAAATTGTTATTAATAAAACATTGTTATTATCTGCACAAAAACACAGAAAATCAGTGGACGATAGACAACAGTGTCGACGTACACCTGTCGAATACGCTACTAGAAATCGCCAAGGAGTAGCAATCCAGTCGAACAAATGAATTAATTATAAGACATCGCGACGTTATCTTGAAATTTACACTGGGTAATTGCAGGTCAGGGGATCTTAATAATTGTATTAATAATTCGTATGTTCCGTTTTGAATCTTCCAATACTGTATATATCTCGAATAAGTATCATCATCATCATCATCATCATCATCATCATTCAGCCCATACTCGTCCACTGCTGAACATAGGCCTCCCGTAGTTCACCCCACAAATTTCTGTCCTGAGCCGCCTGCATCCAATTTTGATGTGTCCGTTTCAGGTCATCCGTCCATCTTGTTGGTGGTCGTCCTCTATTTTTAAAGGCATCTTGTCTGGGTCTCCACTCAAGAATGCGTTTTGTCCATCTGCCGTCCTTCGTTCTCGCGACGTGCCCTGCCCAGTTCCATTTTAAGGTTGATATTCTTTTGATTGCGTCGGTTACTCCCGATCTACGGCGCAATTCTGTGTTGGGTATTCGGTCTCTCAGGGTTAATCCCAACATGGACCGTTCCATTGCCCTCTGTGTTGTTCGAATTTTGTTTGCGGACGTCTTAGTAAGTGTTAGCGTCTCCGCACCATAGGTTAGAACTGGCAGCACACATTGATCGAAGACTTTTCTCTTTAAGCAGATGGGAAGGGCTGATTGGAAAACATCTCTTAGCTTTCCATAAGCTGCCCATGTCAACCCTATTCTACGTAATAGTTCATTGGTCTGGTTATCTCTACTTAAGCGAATTTCGTGTCCCAGATATTTGTATGCTGATGTTTGTTCTATACTTGTTCCAGCTATGTTGATGTTCTCACTCAGAACAAGGTTTGTCATCACTTGTGTTTTTGAGTTATTGATCTTTAAACCCACTTGTGTAGAGGCATGGTAGAGTCTTTCGCACATTTCGATGGCATGATCTATGCGGTCTGTTATCAGGACTATATCGTCCGCGAACCTGAGGTGACTAAGCTGCTCTCCATTTATGTTTATGCCCTTTTCGTCTAAGTTTGCACGCTTACACATGTATTCCAATAATGTTGTAAACAGTTTTGGCGAAATGGTGTCGCCCTGGCGAACTCCGCGATGAATTTTGAACTTGTGTGTGTCTTCATGAAGTCTGTCGAATAAGTATAAATAGCTTTTAATAACACAATGGTATATTACATCACTTACATTTAACAAACAATCTTACACATATCTCTTCTTCATTGGATCAAATCTATCTCGTTTACTGTCAAACAACTGCAATAATAGAATTGAGTTCTCCACTCAACAATATAAAGTAGTTTCAACCATGTTCTACCATCCATCTATTAATAGAGTACCGGCATGTAAGTAATGTTTATTTTATTTATTTATTTGCTCATTTATTAATTTATTACAATCGAAGAGACTATTTTATAACAATTTGTGGGCCTTACCTTGTCTGTTTAAACTTTTTAAAAATTTTATACCTTTTATTCAACTTACTCATTTAAATAAAACCACAGACATGTAATATTGGCATAATTATTGTAATTTACAACACCTACTTTGTTTATCGTTATTGGACAACACCCTAATATGGGTTTTTATTATTTCAGCATTTGTTTAACTTTGTATCGAGACCTGAGGATGCTTTGCATATTGTAGAAAGCGAAACCGGTCGTCTGATAGTTAAATTAAATTGATTGTGAGTAAGTCTTATTTATTATTTCTTTACCTATTTGAAATGGACTCACACAAGCAACACATTCATGATTTACATTAAATTATAAAAAAACTAAATACTCATCAACTTTTTGCTATATACAAAAGTTATCTGTCAATGTTTAATTCGTTAAATATAAATAAAAAAGATCAAATATATGGATCGGAGTACACAAAATATTTAGGAGTTTTAAATGGGAATTACAAATAAAAAATGTTAAAACTTTATTTGTTGTATATCTCAATATTTAGTGACAATTTTGTGACTTAATCAGGAGAAAACTGTAAATTTATTAAGATGAGATATTGACAAAAGTTAAATATTTCATTACTTACAATATACTTAAAATATACTAATACTCTTATAGTTGTAAGTATTGAAGTATTATTTATAAATACAGAAAAAGTTCTTTGTTTAAAATTTGTTCATTTAAAAATGTGTAGTGCCAAAATGTGGATTTTCTATATTGAATCTCTTTTCTACTAGTTAAGTCATTTGATACCCATATTGAAGTAGTTGTGAAAAAATATGTAATCCGCTATTGTATAGCGGCGTCCATCTTGGATATACAATGATACTGAATGTATGTAGTGTATGTATAGTCGGTTCGCTAATCTCAGACAAAACTATCTAGTATTTCAGTAATTATATTATTGCGAAAGTTAGTTACATTTTAACAGACTAGAAGTGGATGACAATTACTATATTTACAACCAAACACACATGCTCATAGCTAATATTAAGAGTAAACAGACATAAATCTTACTTCAATCAATCATTATTTATTTACACCATAATATAATTACACAACAGACAACGAAAGATTTGACCAATTATTTAAAGGTAAATGCTCCAAATATACATTTCTACTTCAAGAAGCTAAAGGTTACGGAGTACCAAGCAAGCTTTAAAGTTTCATATCCATTGGATTATAAAAATGAAGTTCTGAATCCCAGTATCTGGCCTGAAGGTTCAATGGTTCAACAAAACCAGGCAATTAGGCAAACTAGATACTACAAATAATTTTAAAGGCAATACCAATCAACTAAAAATCGTATGTATTAACTCTGAATCTATTGTAAACAAAATAAATTGTATCAAAATATTACTTAAAACTAAAAGTCTGGATTTACTATGTATATCTGAATCATGATGTAATGACAATAATATAAATTCTTTTTATCTTCCTAATGTTCTCTTGCAATGTACTCATATGCAAATATACTCGTACAATACTACATTTTTTAATACTACATGGCATCCCGCTGTACATGGCATTTATTGACTTTGAGAAGGCATTTGATAGTGTGGAACACTGGGCAGTACAGAATTCCCTACAAAACAGCAGAATAGACTACCGATATACCGACTTAATTACAAATATATACAACAAGGCAACAACAACTATTAAGCTAATGAAACAAACGGAGCCTATTAAAATAAACCGAGGAGTAAGACAAGGAGATACCATATCGCCCAAGTTATTTAACCAAGCGCTAGAAGATGTTTTTAAACGACTACACTGGGATGACTTGGGAATTAATATAAACGGGCAAAATCTGAATCATTTACGATATGCTGATGATATTGTATTAATAACAGAAAAAAGTGAAGAATTGCAAAGAATGATGGAAGAACTAGATAGAGAATCGACAAAAATTGGACTCAAGATGAATTATAGTAAAACAAAAACCATGACTAATCAACCAGAAGAACTTATGATTACAGTGGCACAAACAAAAATAGAACAAGTAAAAGAGTATATATATCTAGGCCAAATCACTAAATTAAATAAAGAAAATCAGACCGAAGAAATAAAGAGAAGAATAAGATTGGCCTGGGCATCATTCGGAAAACTGTCTTATATTCTAAAGAATTCAAAATACCCCCAATACTTAAAAACGAGAGTCTTTAATCAATGTATACTCCCTGTCCTCACATATGGCTCTCAGACATGGACGTTTACAAAGGAAAATATGGATAAAATAGCAAAGACAGAAAGATCCATGGAAAGACAAATGCTGAACATTAAACTATCAGACAAAAAAAGAAACGAATGGATCCGTAATAAAACAAAAGTGAAAGATGTCTCAACCCAAGTAGCAAAGCTTAAATGGAAGTTCGCCGGACACACCCTAAGGCAGAAAGATGAAAGATGGACTAAAACAATTATACATTGGAGACCATGGAATCACAAACGTAAAAGGGGAAGGCCACAAATGCGATGGTCAGATGACCTGAAGAAACACGCCGGGTCAAAATGGATGCAAATTGCCCAAGATAGAGAGGCATGGAAGAAGGAGGAGGAGGCCTATATCCAAGGATGGATTTTAAGGGCTGTATAGATAGATAGATAGATCCATTGGATTATAAAAATGAAGTTCTGAATCCCAGTATCTGGCCTGAAGGTTCAATGGTTCAACAAAACCAGGCAATTAGGCAAACTAGATACTACAAATAATTTTAAAGGCAATACCAATCAACTAAAAATCGTATGTATTAACTCTGAATCTATTGTAAACAAAATAAATTGTATCAAAATATTACTTAAAACTAAAAGTCTGGATTTACTATGTATATCTGAATCATGATGTAATGACAATAATATAAATTCTTTTTATCTTCCTAATGTTCTCTTGCAATGTACTCATATGCAAATATACTCGTACAATACTACATTTTTTAATACTACATTCATTTTGTACATAAACTAAAAAATATAATTAAAAAACTAATTATTAATAATTGTCAGTTTCGTATGTATTTAACATATGTTTAACCTCAAATTGGGAGGTTCAAAACTGTCAGATGAAGGCAATAGGTGTCGCGTCAGTCACGCACGGGGCGAATATGTCGCACGAATCAACTCATTTGACTTATTCAAAGTCATGTTGAAATTTTTGATTGATTTATCGACTTACCTCTAAATTTTTTAGTCTATCGCTCACACTTTCGACAAATCCTTTTGACGAAACCATCACCTCTTGTACAATGATTTCTTCGTTTCTTCTATTATCTACCGGCTTAATCTGCTGCTTCCTAGGTAATCTACCTTGCCTGACAGGAGCGTGAGGAATGGTCGTTTTATTTATGAAATTATTAAACATCTTTGCTTGAATGGCCTCTTTGCTCCTGGCATATCTCCTTTCCATTAGTTTTTCTCTCTGTAGTTTTTTTATATTTTCCTCATTGATTTTAGTAAGATCCAAGTTATTTTTCAAGAGACTGCGAGGATTACTGTTTGTGTAAGGAAGTGAGTTGACGTTTTCTTTTTGATCAGTCCTAGGAACCATATAGTACAAAATTGCCTTTTTCTTGGGATCAACTGGTTTGACGGTATTTGTGGGCTGTTTAAGAATATTTGTTGTCTTTAGCAATGAATTTTCAGTGAGCTTCACAGATTCTACAGGAATGTTAGGCTCAGAGTACCATACACCTGCTTCCTCGTCAACAGTTTCTTCTTCGTTAATATCTTCAGCTGAAAAATAAATAAAGTTAAATAAATAAATAAATAAGTTAAAAAAAAACAAAAAACAAAGTGGTATAATAAAGCAATGTGGTACAAAAGTATATGTAAGAAGTAGTTTGAAATCAAGCTGTAAGATGACACACCTAAACTTTATTCTTTACTATTCACGTTAAACTAAATATAAAAGGAAAAAATAAAAAATGGCATAGAAATCCCAAAACTCATTATAAATTATGTTATTTTAATAAAATTTGGTATACAGGCATACATCTTGGCAAAAACAATTTGGTTGTCTGATAATCTGGCGACGTGTCCTGCCCAATTCCATTTTAAAGACACGATTTTTTCGATAGCGTCTGTTGTTTTTGTTCTACGACGTATTTCTTCGTTTGGGATTTGGTCTCTCAGAGAGGCACCTAACATCTGGCGCTCCATAGCCATCTGAGTCACGCGAATCTTATTAAATACCTTTTTTGTGAGTGTTAATGTTTCCGCTCCATAAGTGAGTACAGGCATATTAGTCAAAGATTTTCCTTTTGAGGTATATGGGTAGATCCGATATAAATACATAATTTAATTTACCAAACGCTGACCAGGCTAATCCTATGCGACGTAGGAGCTCACATGTCTGGTTATCTTTGCCCAACCGAATTTCATGTCCTAGGTAATTATACGATGTAGTCTGCACAATATCCCTTCCATCACCAGCAATATTTCGATTTAGCACCAGATTAGTCATTATTTGCGTCTTGTTAATATTAATCTTTAGTCCAACGTCCAAGGAAGTGTGATATATTTTTTCAAACATTATTGCATCATCCATACGATCGGCTATAAGGACGATGTCAGCTGCAAATATCAAATTACTGAGCTTCTCTCCATTTATGTTGATACCATGCTCATTCAGATGTGCCTTCTTACAAGTATATTCTAAAAGCGTCGTGAATAGCGTTGGAGAGACGATAATATCCTTGCCGTATTCCTCGCTGTATACAGAATTTGTTTCTTGTTCAGATAATCTTAAGCTAGCTGTGGCATTTTAGTAGATGTATTTGATTATGTTTAATATGTACCTAAACTGAATATTTTATTTGGTTAAAGTAACAATTAAAGGAGCACAACACTAAAATAAATCAAAACTACAAAACTTTAACCCAAAAAATGTAAACTGTCCACATGAAAGGGTTGTTAAAAACTGAGACGTGTTCAGGTACACCTTATGAAGCCGCGACACTCACAAACACACACATCTTAAGTCTACTAGCCCGTCAGGCAGAACTGATCGAATTTTAATCAGTTGTCAGGCCGTCGAGAGGCTAGTTATATTAGATAGGCTAGATTATACTACAGTATGATCCAGATTTAGCACACTTCCTCTAAGGGTAACAAGGGTATTCCAAATACCTACGGCATCAAAAGGATTTAGCTCTGGTGGGACTCTTTCCATGATATCGAGTTCTAGGTGACTTGGTACGTCAGTGTATCTCCCAGAAATTTTCGCACGCATCTGGATGTCGAATCAGCTTTCTGCATGATCTTATATGTGTTAATTTAGACCCAGCTTTTTTGTTTTCTATTAGGTTCTTCGCAATAACTCCAGTGGTGGTAGAAAGAATAATAGGTATCGTCTGAATACTTTCCATTCTCCATTGTCTCCTTATTTTTATTTCCAGATCTCTGTACTTGGCGATCTTTTCGTTGTAAACTTAACTAACACTTAACACACAGATTATTGTTTTTAGGTATCGCCATATCTATTAGTGTTGTTTGTCTCGTTAGTTTATTAACTAGCACGAGATCTGGTCTATTATGTGCTACAATTTGGTATGTGAGCACAGTGCGATTCCAATATAGCTTGTAGTTGTCATTCTCAAGCATACTCTCAGGAACGTATTGATAATATGGTGATGGTTTGTTTGTAAAAATCCCAGTTTAAAAGCTGTCTCTTGATGAAGGATTCTCCCTACTGAGTAGTATAATATTATTAAAGTATATTATTAAAGAGCCACACCATACTATATTATTAGAAAGCCACACAATATGTACAGTTAAATTGTTCGATGGAAACACATTTGACTAGTGTACCAGTAACTTTGTCGATGTGGCACAAGGTTTTACTTGGGTAGGTGTACTGATCTTTGATTTTACAGAACTTAGTTTTAATATTAACACTGAATGATATTCAGATACCTTAAAACTATTAAGTGTCAGCATTGAGAATCATTTGAGATTGTTACTAAAAAACGTTCAATTACAATGATTCATTTAGATTGAAACTATAACTAATAAAATATTTACCTGTAACTGGAAGTTGACTGACAAATTCATAATCTTCATGTTCAGATTCATTGTTTTCTGCATCTTTCTCGATTATAAGTATATTAGAATTATCTTCATTTTCAGGTTGAAAATCTTCATGATAATGATGTATCTCATCTGTCTGATGATCATGAATGAACATTTGTTCAAAATGGAGTGGATCATTTTTAGGTTCTGCACTATCTTCATAATCTTGTGTAGTTTGATTGTCGAACTCTATAACTGCCTCTTGGTCATTGTGGATTTCTGCTGTATCATACGAAGTAGCTAGAAAATAAATCATAAATAAGGTGCCTTTTCCGGAGACGTAGATATCCTTTTTTTTAGTACTCTCTGCCTATCGTACGAGATTTGATAGGATATGGGTGCAAGGACAACATGGATATGAAAAGAAAAAAGAAGAAGAAATACATTTATGAGCGGTTTTGCAAAATGTCACCAATGCAGGTAATATATCAGCAGTCCTGTACGATTGCTAAATAATTTAGGATAAACGAAGGTGATTGTCTAATGGTGTGTCTATTTGATGATAAATATAATATGGATTTATTTTTTTTTGGAACATGTAATTTTTCAACATATTTAATATATAATCAAATTTGTTCCAATTGAAGTATTTATAAGTAGGTATATTTAAAATACTAACGTATCTATATGTAAAAAATAAACAAATTTGTGATTTTTAAAAGTTTTTGGCAGTGAAAAAAATTAACTAAAATATGAAGTATTCTCCCCACGTTGATTTATTACAGCTCTGCATAAATCTTTCATGCTTAAAATGACATCGTTAATGTCCACTTGAGGTAAAGTTGCCCACTTTGTTGTAAGAAACTGCCGGAAGCGAAATATGTTGTAAATGTTGCCCGTATGTTGTTAGGCACTACTGTTACGTTGTTCTGTGGGTTAAGTAAAGCACAAGGTGATTTAACCAACTTTATTTAACTCAAAAACTCACTTAATTACAATATCAAAATTACTAATTAAAGGCTATAGCGGGATAAGATGGTCAAAATTGCACCATGCTCGATTTAGTTTTGGGCCTGGCCATTCGAAAGGACATAATTAAAAACTCACTCGGTTAAATTTTCAAGTCCTTAGGGGCCTCTGGGGGTTCGCTATGGGAAAAAACGTCGGGCTAAGACATAAGGCCAAAACAGTTAAGTATATATAAAATATAAAATAAAATAATAATAATATAAGCATGGGTATAAGGCTCTTGTATCTAAGCGGAAGAGTAAGACATGGACGAGCATGGTACGAGCTTATGAATTTATATAACAAGGATCTCAAAAGTCATGGAACTATATAGATATGCGTTTGTGTATAAATGCATGTACATTGTGATATAATATCACGTATATATGTAGATATATTCGCTAGCTTTTAATTCCACAACTTGAGTGTACAAGTACGTTCTAATTCACGATTCATTTTTCAGAGTCTTTTGAGGTTATGTAGTAAAAACATGGAGAAAACGGGGTTTTTCGGTTTTTCAGAAAGTTGCGAGATAAAACTAATGCTTTGAATAACTGATTTTGATTGTATAGGGGAAGATACATGTGAAAATGTAAATTACCATTCATTTAGACACTGACTTTAGAGGTTATATAGCGAAAGCTTAAAAACAACGCCGAAAAAACGAAGTTTTTCGTTTTTTTTAGCATGCTGTAGGAAAAAAATAATAGTTTTAATAGCTTGTTTCGATTGTAAAGGTAAGAATACATATAAAAATATGAATTATCATTCCATTCATACCATTCATATATCATATGAATATCCATTTAGATGTGTGTTGTTAAGGTTATGAGTCATCCATCTCACTAAAAAACCTAATTTATGTTTATTTTATTAATATTTTTTTTATTTAAAAAAAACTGATATTATTGTATCTTATGGCAGTATAAATAAATTTTTTGTTTTCTATGTAATACTTTTTTTTTGTTTTGTTCCTAGGCCCATACAATTTATTGTTAAGGGGTGGGGGTGCTTCAGAAAAATGCCAAAAAAAGCAGTTTTTTTCGATTTTTAGGCATTTTCCACGTTGAAAATGATAATAATACCTATGCCATTCGAAATAACGGGAAAAAACCCATAAAAAAAACATTGTTTTAAAGTTGGCCAAAAATTTCCGACATAACCTAAAATATTACTGAAAATTTCAAATATTTTTCCTTGGCTCAATTTTCAAGCTAAAAATCTGAAAAAAATCAGGTAGTATTGTATTATTAAACTACGCTTTCATGTATTTTTTCAGATTTTTTTTGCAGCAATACAGCGTCTAAAAAAAAATTTCTTTCTTTAAATACGTTTTTTCCCATAGCGAACCCCCAGAGGCATCTAAGGACTTGATTATTTAACTGAGTGAGTTTTAAATTATGTCCTTTCAAATGGCCAGGCCCAAAACTAAATCGAGCATGGTGCAATTTTGACCATCTTATCCCGCTATAGCCTTTGCACTGATATGTAGAACCGCCAATATCAATACTAATTTCAGTGCCTGTCCTGCTGGCTTATATGAGAACGGATTCTCTCGAAACAGCTGGCGGAGTGATAAAAACCATCGGAAAGTTCAGAATTCACTAAGGTCGCCTTTTTATCGGAGTTCGGTAACAAAGAGATGTTTCTGGACTTCTCTAACGCACAAGGCCACAATCAGGGATATGTGATTTGTTGTTCAACCAGTTTGAACGTGAGCATAATACATGCGACATGTTAGTTAACAAGGATTATCATGCATAAGGTTAAAGTTTTAGCCAACAACACTTAAAAGTGGACGAATAGTAGTATGAGAAATAGTCGAAAGTAGTATCTGAGATACTGCTCAGGAACCGATTTGAAATAAAGGGGGCGGTTCTGCCTATCCATATCCTTTAGACTTATTCTTTGGTATTTACGACTGACGAAGTTTTAATTGCATTCCAATATTTCATAAGCATTCAATAGGATTCATGTATGGACTGTGAGGGAGTCAACTCAATGTCTGAATATTTACCTCACTTAAATATTCAGTAACGACGCAGTACGTGGGGCGTTAAGATAAAATTATTTCCTATATAAGGTGCGAAAGAAAAAATGTGTTCAAAGAAACAAAAAAATTACTGTAATATGCCTTTCGGTCATTAAAGAGCATGCCTGTAAAGACACCAGACCCGTTCTTGCTATCAAGGAAATTACACCCTAAAACATCAAAGAGCCTCCATTAAACAATCTAGTCTCTTTTATGTTGCTTGTGCATACCGTTCAACTGTTTGATAAATAACTCTTAAGTGTCGATCAGAACTTTCATTAATATTAGAAAGGAATAACAAAATGTTAGTTTACGTTATTTCTTTCTGTTTTTAAAGTTTTACCAAATTTTATTTTTTAGTGATAGCTAAGTATTGTTTAATTTAAAACACATGTCAAGGTACTAATACAGATTAGCAGGATAAAAAAACGCTCATAAAAATGCACCAAAAAATTTCTCAGCTCCTTTACATACAAGCTTGAATTTTTTTGCAATATTATTTTATCTTTGAGTTAAACAAAAAAATGTTTTGTTTTTAGTTCCCATGAATAGCTCGTTTTCTAGAGTGCACCTAAGTTAATATCTCAAAAAAAGGTATCCGATGGCGGACACTAATTCTCAGTACTGGTACATCTTAAACAAAAAATTCCAACGGGATTACTTAATAAAGAAAGCGCCCTTGAGAGACAATCAACTACTTTTAATCGAAAATTAAACAAAAAAAAAATATTGCAAGAATTGTTCTGTAGCTATTTTCTTGTGGCATTGTAAATTAATTAATTACTATTTATAACTGGGAATAAGTCACAATTAAAGATAAAAATACGTTTCTTGACGTTTCAATTTCCAATTCGGAAATCGTTCTCAAAATACAAATAGTAAATTAAACAAATTTTGTTTTTTGTTACATAGTGAAAAAATTCTTCTAATAATTTAATTTTATCTGACTCATTTATATTGACAATTCAGACATACATTATGCATTTTAAAGTAGACGACTTTAAAATGATATTGCCAATATTGTTGAGTTGCGCTCCTGGGGCGACTTTACTTATAAGATAGTTCATTCGATTACATGAAATCAACTTTAACTTGAGAATATCCGTCAGAAAAAATCATAGCATGTAATTCGTCTTTAAAAAGACAAACACATGACATGATGACAGTAAAATTCTCCTGTTAGTGATTCCATAGTAAATTATGAGGGAAAAAACAGGAAAAAAACCTCATAATACTATCCCGACATTGTAAGTATTTGTTCGTGAATTTAGTTTACCTTCAACAAACATCAAAATTCTGATTTTATATGTTACGTTATTTAAAAAACATAAATGATGTATCCTCTATATGTTACTGACTTACTAATACTGGTATTTTCTTATTAATAACTAATTAAAAGAAACGGATGGTAAAAAAAGAAAAATCAAAGAAGCGGCTCTAATTATGCTAAATGAGGCCAATTGTGTCGCAAATTCCTCGGCAGAATGTAGTAGGATCTGGTTACCAATATTGAAAGAGGAAGTTATTAATAAGAAAATACCAGTATTAGTAAGTCAGTAACATATAGAGGATACATCATTTATGTTTTTTAAATAACGTAACATATAAAATCAGAATTTTGATGTTTGTTGAAGGTAAACTAAATTCACGAACAAATACTTACAATGTCGGGATAGTATTATGAGGTTTTTTTCCTGGTTTTTCCCTCATAATTTACTATGGAATCACTAACAGGAGAATTTTACTGTCATCCTGTCATGTGTTTGTCTTTTTAAAGACGAATTACATGCTATGATTTTTTCTGACGGATATTCTCAAGTTAAAGTTGATTTCATGTAATCGAATGAACTATCTTATAAGTAAAGTCGCCCCAGGAGCGCAACTCAACAATATTGGCAATATCATTTTAAAGTCGTCTACTTTAAAATGCATAATGTATGTCTGAATTGTCAATATAAATGAGTCAGATAAAATTAAATTATTAGAAGAATTTTTTCACTATGTAACAAAAAACAAAATTTGTTTAATTTACTATTTGTATTTTGAGAACGATTTCCGAATTGGAAATTGAAACGTCAATAAACGTATTTTTATCTTTAATTGTGGCTTATTCCCAGTTATAAATAGTAATTAATTGCAAGAATTTGAAGAAAACGTTAAAAAAAAATCGATTTTTTACCAATTTTTGCGTATCAAAATTTTTTGTGGTTAATTGTCTTGTAAGGGCCCTTTCTTTGGGTAATCCCGTTGGATCTTTTTGTTTCAGATGTGCCAATCCTACGAATTATTGTCCGCCACCAGACTCCTTTTCTTAAGATTTTAACTGAAACGCCCTTTAGAAAACCATCTAGCGCCTTCTGTTTAGTACATGGAAACTAATTTTTTTTTTGTTTAATTCAAAAAAATAATATTTAAAAATCATCTTCTATTCTAATCTTTCAAGTTCGTATCTAATAAAGGAGCAGAGAAAACAACATGGTTTCAATGTACACCCACTCTTGTACCTTTTCTTCCCTACAGGGTATCTCAAACTTAACATAAGAAAAACATATTTTTCTTTATCAGGTATAAGCCCAAAAGATAAGTTTGGGTAAACCTTTGCCCAACAGTGTAAATAACAAAGAAAAATTCTAAAATAGTAAAAAAAAATAGCGGAATCCATAGTAAATCCGTTCACGAGAAAATCAACTATCAAAATAAGCATAATTTTTGGTGGTGCAAAACTTTTGTGGTTAAGTTTATATATACATAAAACCCAAGAATAGAAACAAAAATAAACATGTACATATTCCTTATCCTGATGGGTCCCTGGATGAGAAGAGCATAATTGTTTTTCCTTTACTGTTAGGTTCAATATTACGAATAAACAGGAACAAGACAATCACCAATCAAAAGAAGAAAGTGGAATAATATTTCAACAGCAGAAAAAATAAAGTTAAAAAAACGGGCAATCTAACTAACAAAATTCAGGAAGAAAATCAACTACTATGTATGTAGGGTAATCAAGTATAAAACTCACCTTCGGATGTAAAATCTTCATCAAAACTGGCAGAGAGTGGCTCCTCTGTATCCTGGCATTCCTCATTTTGTTGCTTGATAAACTCTTCCTTTAATGTTGCCAAATTTATCTCTACAAATATATAGTCCGTAATTCTTATTACTGTGAGGTATAATAAATAGTTGAAGATGGCGTTAACATTTGCAAATATAATTAATAATCTGAGATTAAGGAGCAAAAAACTACTATCGAGTTAGTTCATAACACCAATTTTTTTCTTTTATTGCAACATTATTATTTATTGTTAGACCAACCATTATTTCATGACTAACCCTAAATAATAATAAAACTAAGGGATACTGTCACTATATAATTTGCATCGATCATGTGCATTAAAGAAAAAAAGCTGGATAACCGGATTATGCAAGAGCTTCAATTACTAAAGGGTCAAAATGAAACTAAAAAGTTCTATGAGATCCAAAATATTACAAGAAAAAAATCTAAACCAAAAACCAAAAAAAAAATGCCCACATAGAACCTTCTTTAATGTTAGAAGTGAGAGACGCCATCACATGCCACAAAAATATCAAGTTCCCAGGAGTCAACTGCATCCTGCAGAGCTCATCAAACATGGAGGTAACAGAATTTTACACCAAATTTACAGTATAATAGTTATACTCAAAGTGTGACTATTATGCTGTGAGGAAAGAAGAACAAATGCCAGAGGAATGATACACTGAAATCATATGTCTACTGCACAAAAAGGGAGATTTGTTGGAATGTAAAAAATATAGGGATATAACTCTTCTGAACACAATATACAAAATATTATCCAGCATAAGTAGTAAATAAGTACCTATCATGGTTCCCTCATAACAAGCAATAATGATACATCTGAAGAAGTAGGATGAAGCTACACTAGTGATGAGAAGACCTGGTTCATTTCGTTGACCTGGATCTTCCAGGTCAATATGAATGACTAATGTGTAAAGGTCAAGTTTATAGAGTTTAATATCGTTATGTTTATGAATCTTTCTGAAAATATGTGAATGAATAATAATGCAGAACCCGTTCATAGAGATTCGTTCATTGGAGGTGGCACCTGTTTAGCGGTAGAGTAAGACAAAAGAAAAGGTAAAAAAGTATTTTTGAAGTGTTTATATTTTAAATAATTCCTAGCTGAGCGCTTTCGGCTTTACAAAGCCATCATCGGAGCTATGCTACAATAAAATGTTCTTATAAGTACTAATTGGTGAAGATTTTAATTTTTTAACTTACGTCAATTTATAAATACCACTACAATGGAGAGATCTCATTTCCTTGTATGTCGAAATATTGATTTTTTAGTTGTTAAAATTCTTAAAAAACATATAAAAAACCGACACGACTTCACAGACACATTAAAAAATTTTTTGTCATGGTAGGGTGTAAGAACCTGACCATTGATAGCTGTGAGGAGGTAGACAGAATAGAACTAATGAAATCAAATGTCGGTCCTTTTAAATGATTTTTCAAAAGTGACAGTTGACAAATGTCATATATAGGAAATAGAGATTGTGTTTAAATTCTTAATTTTAAATTCTTACAAAATTATTTAACAGTTTGAAATTACTATTAGTCATCAAAGACTTTCTAAAAATTCATCATCATCAGTGGTGCTACAGCTCTAGTTGAGCCTTGACCTTCCCCAGTCTATTTCGCCAGTCGTTTCTGTTCATCGCCAACCGTTGCCTCGTCTGGGTGGGTAATTTTCATTTGCTCTTGACACATGTCCAGCCCATCTAAGCCTACCTATTTTTATGAAGGATATTACATCTCTACCATTTACTATTTTTTTATACTTCTCGTACAATTTGAAATTATATCGCCTTCTCCAAATACCATTCTCACAGAATGCGCCCATTATTCTTCTTAGTATCTTCCTTTCGAAGACGAGCAGAAGATTTGCGTCTGTTTTGGAGATGGTCCATGTTTCTGACCCATATGTCAGCACTGGTAGGATGAGTGTTCGATATATTATTAGTTTGGTTTTCTGGCTTAAATTTCTGTTTTTTAGCTGCTTGCTTAGTCCAAAATAACATTTGTTTGCTAGCAGTACCCTCCGTTTAACTTCTTCAGATGTGTCATTATCGTTTGTTATGAGAGAACCCAAATATGTAAACTTATTTACTATCTCAAAATTATATTGGTCTATACTGAAGTTTTGTTCGGCGTTTCTAGCTCTATCTCTGTTATTTGGAATAGATGCTAGCATTTTGGTTTTTTCCTCGTTTATTTTAAGGTCCATATTTTGTGCGGCTGTCAAGAAGGTGGAAGTCATCTCTTTAAGTCCTCGTGTAGTACGTGCAATCAAATCCAAATCGTCAGCGTACGCCATAATCTGCGTTGATTTATTAAAGATTGTTCCCCTATTGTGTAACTCGGCATCTCTTATAGTCTTTTCTAACGCTATATTAAAGAGAAGGCACGCCAGCGCGTCTCCCTGCCGTAACCCTGCATATGTTTCAAACGCTTGTGACATATCGCCTTGTATTTGCACTCTGCAGATCACTTTACTCATAGTTGTTTTTACGAGCCTTATTAATTTATGGGGAATGTTAAGTTCATTCATGGCTTCGTATAATTTACCTCTTAGGACGCTATCATACGCTGACTTAAAGTCCACAAAGAGATGGAACGTGTCAATATTAAATTCATTGGTTTTTTCTAAGATTTGACGTAGCACAAAAATCTGGTCAATTGTTGACCTACCTGGCCTAAAACCGCTTTGATACTCACCAAGGATTTCTTCCACGTACGTACTTAAACGGCTGTACAGGGTGTTGGAGAATATTTTGTATATTGTATTCAGAAGAGTTATACCCCTATAATTTTTACATTCCAACAAATCTCCCTTTTTGTGTAGTGGACATATGATTCCAGTGCACCATTCCTCTGGCATTTGTTCTTCTTCCCAGACTTTGACTATTATGTTGTGAATTTGGTGCATAATGCTGTTACCTCCATGTTTGATGAGCTCTGCGGGGATACAATCCACTCCTGGGGACTTGCTATTTTTGAGTCGTGTGATTGCGTCTTTCACTTCAAATATTGAAGGAGGTTCTACGTGAGTGTTATTTCTTGGTCTTTGGGGTGACGCATCATTTTCCACTTCGGTACCAAGTAGTTCTTTGAAGTGCTCAACCCATCTGCTTTGTACTGCGTCAGCGGTACTGACTATATGTCCATTTTTGTCTCTACACATCGTCAGCCGTGGTTTAAATTCTTTTCTTGTCTTATTTAGGATATTATAGAACTTTCTAGTTTCATTTTGCCCCTTTAATGATTGAAGCTCTTGCATAATCTGGTTTTCGAAGGTCCGCTTTTTCCTTCGATGTATGCGTTTTTCCTCCTTCCTAAGATCTTTGTACATTTGCTCCTTATCCCGTGTTCTTCTTTGTTGCATAAGTTTATATGCATAATTTTTTCTTTTAGTGATATCTTCACATTCATCGTCGAACCAACTGTTGCGTGGAGTGGATTCTTCTGGTCCTAGGACGTTGTTTGCCGCTTCCTTAATTGTTCTTTTACATATATCCCATTGCTCGCTAGCTGTTAAATTCTCATCTGTTGTGCTTTCATGTTCAAGGTAATTTTGATACCTTTCTAGTACACGGGGCTCTTTCAAGAGTTTTAAATTGTATCGAGTACTTTTCTTACCCTTTTCTTTTTTTGCATTTGAGATTCTTGCTCTTATTTTTGCGCCTACTAAGAAGTGGTCTGAATCTATATTAGCTCCACGATAAGTACGTACATCCATTAGATTAGAGAAGTGCCTGGTTTCTATTAGGATGTGATCTATTTGATTTTTGGTTGTACCATCAGGCGACGTCCATGTTACTTTATGAATATTCTTATGGGGGAAGTAGGTACTTCCAACGACGATGCCCTTGGATGCTGCAAATCCTATTATTCTATTTCCATTGTCGTTGGTGACGTCATGAGCGCTGCATTTTCCGATGTATGGACTATATATATTTTCTTTCCCTATTTTTGCATTAAGATCTCCAATTATGATCTTGATGTCGTTTCTGGGACATCTATCGTAGATGGTCTCTACTTCCTCATAGAATTTCTCTCATCATAGAAATCCTCATAGATCTTTGACATCCTCTTCTTTGTCTTCGGTTGGGGCATGTACATTTATGAGACTGATGTTAAAAAACTTACCTCTTATTCTTAGGTAACATATTCTTGGACTTATTGGTTTGAAGTCCATAATAAGATGTTTTACTTTTTTGTTAACAATGAAACAATGAATGCGGTCCCGAATTCGTGATTATTCTTGTGACAGCTGTAATATATATCGCATTGTCTCTTTTGGATAATTCCTTGGCCAGTCCATCTTACTTCTTGCACAGCAATAATGTGTGCTTTATATTGAGTTAGTATGTCTATTAATTTTTTAAGATTTCCAGGTTCATAAAGTGTCCGCACATTCCACGTGTAAATTTTTAAATCTTTGTCCTTATTTCGTTGCATTGGTCGTCGTCGTAAGTTCCGTCCGGTTTCTTTAGCTGTAGATTTCGTAACGATATTTTTTTACGGGGTAGAGTTGTTAGCCCTAAGCCCAACCTCCAACCTGGAGGGCCAGGGACTCTTCTGTTAGGGTTACCATACCTTAGTCCGTTTTGGTTCACGGGTGGTATTTTATTTCCCACCTACTCGCCGGTCCTAGGACCGGTTAGGGCGTTCCCCTATCCACCACCTGGGGACGCGTCCGATGGGAGACAGACAACTCCACACGGATTTCTAAAAATTAAGTTTTTAAATTAAATCTTATGTGTTCATCACAATTGACTCCAACCCATCCAAAACAGTTTTATATATTAATCCATGACTAAGTGTTGATTAGTCACTTCCCACTCCTTGACTTATCGAGTGTTACCGATCCATCCACCTCGAACCCAGATATTAACTAAAATCTAATTATTTTATTATTTATTTATTTTGAATATATATTTTTATTTAATTAAATATGTGCTTTACTGGGTCTGCTGTCTAACAGAGCTATACATGACAATAGATGTAGATGTAGATACTCTATTATAATGTCTTCAACATCAGTTGACCCTTCAGGCATTCGTGAAGCCTTTCCTACCTCAAAATATTATTCCATCTTTCTCTGTCAAGTGTCTGTCTTCTCCATCCCCTTACTTCAACCTCCCTTAAATCATCATCATTTCTTGTGGCATTTTAAATTAATTACTATTTAACTGGGAATAAGCCACAATTAAAGGTTAAAATATGTTTATTGGCGATTCAATTTCCACTTCGGAAATCGTTCTCAAAATACAAACAGTAATAAATTAAACATTTTTTTTTAATTTTATTAAAAATATTTATTAAGTATTTTTAATATATTTTTTATAAGGTGGAAACACTATCGAAATTAATTCTTTTGACTTTGTGAATTGGTAGAAATTTGAGGGAAACAAAATAAGACCATGAATAAGAAGAATAAAGAGGAATTTTCCCATTGCCAATTTCTAATTGGCAATATGGAATATATATATATATATATATATATATATATATATATATATATATATATATATATATAGTGCGTTAAGTTTTTGATTAGGTAAATCGGCAACGTTGCAAATGTTCGTTCTCCGACCCGAAAATCTACACCGACGGAAAATCATTTATTTTAGTTTAGTAACTCACAACAACGTTAGGGATATACTTCTCTATATAATGTGAAAATTTTTTTGTGGTTGAATTAAAAATAAAAGCGTATTTCTTTAAAAAGATAAAATAAAAAATATACTCTTATTGAAAATTAAAATATTATTCCTAATAAAATAAAAAATAATTCTTTATGACCTACAGAAATGGTTCAAATAGTTGACCTTCCACGGCTGAACAGTACCCCAATCTGTCATAAAAACTTCTGCGAACAGATGAAAGAGTTTCTGCTGTAACAGAATTGGAGACTTCTCTTATTCGATTTTTTAATTCATCCAAATTTTGGGCTCTAGCCTCAGGATGAGCGTAGATAATGCTTTTTAAATGTCCCCAAAAAAAGAAGTCCATGGGTGTAAGATCTGGAGATCGCGCAGGCCACTTAATATCGCCTGTTCCACTGATAACTCGATTCGGGAAAGTATTGTTTAAATACTCCCTAATAATTCGAGTGTTGTGAACTGAACAGCCGTCTTGATGAAACCAAACATTCTCCAGATTTACATCAGGAAGATTGAGAATAGCGGGAAGAACATGATTCTGTAACAAATCGAGGTATACTCTACTATTCAAGTTGCCCTCAATAAAAAATGGACCTATTATGTGGTCTCCTAAAATGCCAGTCCAGACGTTAACTTTTTGAGGACGTTGAGTTCGGTAAACAACACTTCTGTGCTGGTTTTCCCGCGCCCAATACCTCGTAATGGAAGGATTGTGTCTCCCTACTAACGAAACAGAAGATTCATCAGTGAATAAAATGTTTTTAATAAAATTTGGTTCCCTATTAGCCTTCGTTATTAGAGTTTTACAAAACTCCATTCTTCGAAAGTAATCGTCTGGATAAAGCTGCTGCGTTTTTGAATATTTAAAATTAACTGTGCTTTTTCCATACTTTCGTTACAGTAACATTGCTAACATCTAACTCTCTAGCAACGCTTCTACTTGAAAGTGTTGAATCTACCTCGATTGTTGCACAAATTTGTGTATCCCGGTATTCTCTTTCCTCAACTTTTTCTGGTAACACTTCTCGAGCGTGACATTTTCTGCAATTTTTGAGGCAATAACAACTCTCAAAATTTTTAACAATATTATAAATTGACTGTACACAAGGAATTGGTCTTCCCCCAAAAAACACAGAAAATAAATCTACACACTGTTGCGCAGAATTGCCACTATAAAACCATTTTATTATTTGAGCTTTTTCCGCGGCCATATAAACAGACATGTTTACAAAAATAAATTAAAACTCTACGCTGTTATACCTTTAAACAACCACGGTATAATGACAATATGACAAATTTGCCGACCGGCGACGTGCAATGACGAGTCAACGAAGCAGATATGTAGTGCAAGTCGAAGACGCGCAGTGTTGCCATTTATAGAGTGTATACCTAATCCAAAACTTAACGCACTGTATATAGGTAATATAAGTAATAAGAATAATAAAAACCATATTATTTTTTTAACTTTACCTGATTTGAGATTTATACTAGCTTCTTCATAGTTTACTTCCAAGTCTTCCCTGAAAAAACTTGTGCCTTCTTTCTTCACATTTGATTTTTCAGAAATAAACAAATGAGATTGCGAACTTTCATCTGTTTCATCTAATTTTGCCTGTAAATAAACAGGATGTTCAAACTGTTCTTTATTTATCTGATCAGCAGTTAGTTCAGAAGCATCCTGCTGTTCTTCTGTCACTTGTTGATCTTCTTCATTAGCTAATAATTGAACAGTTTCTGGCATAGGTTCTAGCTGTCCATCTCCAGTTTTCCTGTTTAAAAACCGTAATTAAAAATATAGTTATACTGTAACACCATCTGACACCCTCATAGGGTATAAGGAATGAATAAGGAGTCAAATTCTTTGACCATCACTTATTACTTTAAGATAATTAGAAAACAGACAGTAGAGTTGATTTAACCCATTATATTTTTGTACAATATACCTTAGTATATATATATATATATATATATATATATATATATATATATATATATATATATTATTTTAGTATAAGTTTGTAAATTTTATAAATTTATAGCAAAATATAATCAGACAATAATGATCAAACAACCAAAATAAGAGCTAGGATAGAAATAGCAAGAAATGTGTTTGTAAAAATGAAAACAATTCTCTACAATAAAGATCATAGATTAGAACTGAGAGTAAGATCGCTGAGAGTAAGATGCTGTTTTCAATACTGCAATATGGACTTGAAAGCTGGACATTGAAGCAAGAACACATAAATAAGTTACAGTCCTTTGAAATTTGGTGTTACAGGAGGATACTTAGAATAGCATGGACACAGAAGAAAACTAACGCAGAAGTATTAGGAGAAATGGGCAACAAATTTGAAATAATAAACAAAATAAAAATAAGAAAGTTACAATATCTGGGACACATAATGAGGGGACAGCGATATGAACTGCTAAGGCTGATAATACAGGGACAGATAAGAGGAGGAAGGAGTATAGGAAGAAGGAGAGTGTCATGGTTGAAGAATTTAAGGGACTGGTTTAAATGCAGTTCTATAGAACTCTTCAGAGCAGCAGTAGATAAAGTAAAGTAGTGATGATGATATCCAACCTCCCATTGGGAGACGGCACTTAAAGAAGAAGAAGCAAAATATAAACTAGAGAGAAAAAATACTACATATAAATAAAAAAGTGAAATACTTTAGACTTCAATACCTCAAGAGGTAATAAAAATGATCTTACAGTAAATACACTTGGATCAGTAAATGTTTACTTGCTTGTAATGATTCATTTACAATATACCATATTTATACTATTAAAGTACCATCAAATAGTCTTATATTATGTGAAAAGAAAAACAAATGGATCACTGTGATTCAGTAGACAAGTCAGTAAATCTGAAGTTTTAATAGACATATGTACACTAATTTGCCAGAACACATCAATGACATAATTTACAATTTACATTATAAAAACATCAAACATGAACTAAATTAACAACATCTAAACAAAAACAAAAAGTTTTGACAATTGAATAAAAAAGGATCTGTGTGAATGGTTGAGAACATGGACGTATAAACACAGATGGACTCAGTTATTTACATAAAATTGTGAATTCAACATTATTTGAATAGGTCACATTCTGAGCACCTTCAACTGTTGTCACATTTTGTTTTAAAATTTCTTATTCACCAGTCGCTGAAAATATTACTCCGTATTTTATACTCTACAGGTGCTATCAAACCAAAATAATAATTTATTGGTTATATTAATATATTTAATTGTAATCAAAATATCAAGTGTGCACATAGTGTGCATTATCATTTAATAATAGCGTATAATAGATATCAATCAATTATTTTATATGTAGAAGCACTGAAAACTATTTATAAATGGCAACGGTTGTTTACATTTCTCTGTCTTATGGATCTATGTCAAACTTCAAATGCTGGTCCATGTTTGTTTACTTTTTACAGTAAATGAGGAAAAAGTTATTTTTCAATATTTTGGCTGTATTTTGAGTGATATTTGTGAAAAGTGAAATAAAATAAACGAAATATTTACATCCCGATCTCTCATTTCATTTGTAAGTACATACAATTTACATTATTTAAGATGAGGAAATGAGGAAGCGTGTTTGTTTACATTTTAATAGGTGTACCATTGGGTTTATTCATGTTCATTAATGTATTGAATAAGATATGAGTTCATGAAATTAGTAGACATTTATAAATTGTAAGTAGAAATCATCTGATTAAAAAAGATCTGTTTAGTACCTTTTTAATTTAATATTTCTCATGGATACAAATAAATTAGTGAAATGAATAAAACTCATTTATTTTTCTATGTACATAGGTTTCCAAATAATATTGACAATCGAACTATTTGGGTAGCAAATTAAGGAGAAAACATAAAGATTTTTTATTGTAGCATTATTTTGATACTACTAAAAAATTAACTTGAATTCAACTATATTTAATTGTATTAATATTAAAGCAAATAAAATTGTATTTTAATTTTTCTATAAAGACGTGATTTGTTAATAGTTAAACTCTTGTTTTTTTTTAATTCTTTGAACGTGTTTTTATACATTATTACTACTTCCAATTTTTAAAATCTGAATAATTACCCACGAGTAAAAATTCAAGCACGCTTATGCTCATTGTGGAAGCATCACATTCTATTGAAGCTTCAAAACATTGTGTGTTAGAGGTATTTTATTGCTGTGTCCATCTATGTTTATATGTCCATGGTTGAGAAGCTTTAGTTAGAATTAATAATGATGTACCATTATGAAAAATTTGAGCATACTGATTTAAAATAATCCCAGAAGACAATTTGAGCAGTGCAACTAGACAAAAAAAGACTAAATATCAAACTAAATAAAGATTTGTATATTTGTTTTTGTGTTATAGGAGAATCTAATTTATTAATGTCAGGTATTTACCAATGGCCAAAGGAATTCTTAAATGACATCATGTTGCACGGCAAAACTGGTTGTGCCAAATTAATAATGTACACTTAGCAATCAGTTGGTAGGTATAAATAATCTATACTAAGTCCCCACTTCTATCAGACCAACTGCCTCATATTACTCTTATTATTTACCTTAATTGAAATTGGTATCTATGAACATTTCCATCATTATCTTGAGCTACTTGTATACCATAAAGCTCATTAGATCCTTCCACATTAAATATTACAACCTGTTGTTCTTCAGATTCAGTTGCATTAAAATTATCTTGAGATATTGTTTCAACATTAAGTCCCATAGTATCTTGAATAAGTAATTTTTGACTGCCTAGTGTAATATCATGAATATCTTCTAATGTGTCATCACCAGTTGTTGATTCTAGGACAGATAGGTATTGAGTTTCATTTTCATCTACTGCAGTTGCATATGTTTCATTTAGGCTGTCTAAAACATTCAAATTATGCAAATAAATAAACCAAATTATCACATAAAAGCTACATATTATAATTCATTCATAACTACATATTCCAGAAGAAATGGTTTGTTAGAAATCCAAATAAAATCTTTTTAATTCCTAACACTTAAAATTTTATACAAGATCTGACTTCTGCATATTCTTACATTTTATATTAATATTGGTGATATATAATTAACTGTAGATGATAAGATAAAAGTGATGACTTAAAAACAAAATAATATATTACCTTCATTATTTGTAAAACTTAACGGGCTTTGTGTTACAACTTGATTTGTCCAAGTACTGTCTTCTACAACAATAGATTTTCTCTTGGCAAAGGTAAAGCAGTTTGCCATTATACTGGTTATATCATAAAGTGTATTTCATGAGACAACCTGTAAAATTATACAAGTATTTTTCTTCAACTTTAATTAGACTATTTATCAGAATATTACAATATTAGCTACTCTTTTACTACAAGAATAATCAGTTTCTATTTAAAAACAAAGTTATAAAATTACGAGAACTGCTATGCAAAAGTACGTTTTTATTAAATTGAAATATTTGACAGTTGACAATGTTATTGACATTACTTGGTTTAAAAACATCGTTATTATTTATCCAGTTGTTATCTTCGTCTATCTTGGCATGACTGTATGATATCTTTGTTTATTATGGGTAAAGGGATAATCAAAAGAGTAAAAGTTCAAACATATTAAAATTATACATTTTAATTGGTGAATTTAAACTGTAACGTTAAAATATTGATAAAAATATCCTTTTAATTAAAAATTTTCGTTGCAGCGGAAAAAAACACTACAACACATTTCTGTATGTCGGAAGCATACTGTCCTAAGTCCAATTTTTACGTATTGGACTTATTTATGTAGGTTTGTTTACATTTTTACAATCTATTTAGTGGTATATAATACTAAGTCCATTTTAAATATAAAAAGAAAATAGTTAAAATAACATCGTCTTAAGTCCGTACCTCCTTAGAGGCATATAATCCTAAGTTGGACTTAGGACAGTATTCCTCTATCTATGTAAACCGCCAGTAGTAGTTTAAGTCCGTGTAAAACGAACAGCCCCGAACATTAACGTCGCTCTCATAATCAAACATTAAATTCCGTTCATTGTTTCGTTGCGCTTTGAGTGAAAAACACGTGGTTATTATTTTTGGTTATATCTTAAAAACTCTGAAAATTTGTAGTTATTGACGAAAATAGTTTTTATAATTTCGTGAATAGTTTTTATAATTTGTAAATATGAGTGGCCGAGGACATCGTTTATTATCTTTAGCGCTTGACTCCATAATGGATGGTAAGTAATTCGTTTACTAATATTATAGTTCTTAGGATAAAATAAGGAATTAAAAAAAATTTTCTTCATATAAAACTGATTTAGAAATATATTTTTATGGTTAATATATTTTTTTTTCAGATACGTCAAAAGAAAACCAACCTAGTACCTCGCAAGTAACTGAGATCGGTCAAGATGTAGATACTATGTCATCCAAAATGAAGACGTATGAAAAACAGTTTTCTCTCTTAGAAAATGACCTTTTGTTGAGCGACTCTGATGATTCTATAGCAGATAAAGATTATAATCCTATTAATGATGTTGATTATGATTCAGAAGATAACGTTGAACAACCAGACGTTCTTGTAGAAAATAAGCAAGTTAATAAAAGAAAAGTTTCCAGAAAATCTGTTACAAAACAAGTTGGAAAGAAACGTTTAAGGCATGTTTCCGAGTGGATTGTAAATAAGCGAAAACGGGAGTATGCTGCCGGTAGATCCTATCTCAGTAAAAGCGGAAAAGAGATGCCTGAAAGAAAGAAAAAAGCTGCTTGTTCGTGTCGTATGAAATGTTATTCCAAAATAACTGAAGAAAAGAGAGATGAGATTTTTAATTATTATTGGAATGACGAAAAAGATTATAATGTAAAAAGGCAGTTCATTTTATCCTGTATAGAAACAAAGCCTACAGCTAGACAAAGATTGCGATTAGGAGACGAATCAAAAGCAAGAAAAAACACCTTGGTATATACTTTAACAGTAAATGGTGTAAAAATTGTAGTGTGTAAGTGCATGTTTGTGAATACATTGGGTATATCGCAGTCAGTAGTGAAGACCGTTTTAGCAAAGCGCCAAGAAGGAGGCATAGTTATGGCTGACAAGAGAGGTAAGCATACACCTAGTAATACAACTCAGCAGCATGTAATCGATTCCGTTGTATCACATATTTCCTCATTTCCTAAATATGAAAGCCACTACAATCGAGAAAGATCAAAGACAGCATATTTAGGTCCTCAGTTGTCAGTGCAGCAAATGTATACGCTCTATAAAGAATATTGCTTTGAACAACACGTTCATTTAGACGATGTAGCAAAACTATGGTTGTATAGGGATATTTTTAATAAAAAATTTAATCTCACTTTTAAACCACCAGAAGTGGACACTTGTGATACGTGTGATTTATTTTTAGCACAGTTAAAGACAGCAGTACACGACACTGATGCAGAACGTATAAACAATGAAAGAAATTTACATCTGAAAGATGCAGAACGTAGGTATAATCTCAAATCCTCAGACACAAATGAAACTAAAGAAAATTGCAAACATAAGGTACTCACAGCAGATCTTCAAAAATGTTTACCTACACCGTTGTTGACCAATTCGCTTACTTTTTATAAAAGAAAGCTTTGGACTTTAAATTATACAATTTTTGATTCCTCAAATAATTCAGCCTGGTGTATGATGTGGGACGAATCAAAAGGTAAGAGAGGTGGGAATGAGTTGGCATCAGCTTTGGTAAAATGGGCAGATCTAAACTTACCTGGATCTAATATAGAGCACATAACGCTTTGGTCTGATAATTGCTTTGGCCAAAATAAGAACAGCAGCATCGTAATGGGCTTTTATTTCATTCTAAATAAATATCCACAGCTTAAAACCATTGATCAAAAATTTCTTTTAAAAGGACATAGTCACATGGAAGCTGACACCGTTCATGCACAAATAGAAAAACAGCGAAAAAAAACTCCTACAATGACAGTTGTAACTCCGTGGGATTGGCAGCAACTTATCCGTCACTGTTCCTCAAAATTTAAAGTAATAAACTTAGAATTGGCCGACTTTAAATCTTTTGATCCAATGTATACCGTTGCAAGGGGTTCTTCAAATGCTGCACCTTTCGTTGCTCGAAAAATTAATCGTAATAAACAGCCGTTCCTATTGTCTAAAGTAGTTCACTTGCAGTATAGAAAAGACCAGTTAGGAATACTGTACTACAAAACATCATTTCAAGCAACGAATTTCGAGGAAGTAGATTTGAGAAGAAACACAAGAACCGAACTTACCTTACCGATGGATCTGGACCAAATAAATCAAAGGCTAGTGCCTATTTCAACAGCAAAATATAATGACCTCATGGATTTATTGCCTTTTGTACCATCGGAGTTTCACGAATACTATCGAAGCTTACCACATGCTCTAAATCGGAACGATTATCCAGAAGGAGATGTTGATCAATAAAATTTATTTAAGCTAATACGTACTTTAAAATTTTTAGTTCATGTTTATTTTACTTTCCGTTTTAACTTTTTTTAATCTTAATAAATTGAAATTAGTATATCTATATTCGTTTTACTTATTGTCAATAAGGACAGGTGACTTATTATAAAAATGTTTTCGGAAAAAAAAAATACAACTTAGAAGCATACTGTCCTAAGTCCATTTTTTTTGTAAAATTAGAATATTGCAAAAATTTGAAATTGGTGGATTATAATACTCTACCTGTACTATTAATTGCTTAGAAAAAACTGGTTATTCATTATTTATTTATATCTCTAATAATTCCAAATATTCACCGAAAACCGTTAATTCGTTCTCCTGTAAAATCGATAAATTGGACTTAGGACAGTTTGCTTCCGATATACAGATTTGTATCATTATCCAAGGTATTAAATAAAAAAAAATAAACGTTTATAATACCATTTTATTATTATCAATTCCTTGTAGATCTAGGTAAAAAAATTGTAGTTATAAAAAAATATACCTATCAGTTTCTTATTAGACAAGGCGAAAATTCGGGTTCCTTAGGAAAAAAATTCCCACGAGATTTCTTTGCATTACCACTTTCATGAGATATTCCAAAATAAGGTTCAAGAGGTCGCCCAGGCGAAAAGTTGTTAAAATTTTTGTAAACAAATTATAACAATCAATTTTTTCGGCACCAAATTTTTTTTTATTTTTTTTTGATCATTCTGAAAAAAATAACTAAAATAACTGTAGTTTTTTTGTAAACTTGATCGTTTTCGAGTTATAAATAATAATTTAAAACTGATCACAATAAAAAATATTAGTTTTGAATTCACCAAGGACCTAAAATTCAAGTTTTTATCAAGTCAAACCTTATTCTTTCATTTACCGATAAGTATTTTGTGTCTATTTTAA
Organism: Diabrotica balteata; assembly: GCA_918026665.1. NCBI lineage: Eukaryota > Metazoa > Arthropoda > Insecta > Coleoptera > Chrysomelidae > Diabrotica > Diabrotica balteata. The sequence continues at coordinate 46,443,941 of OU898277.1, forward strand.
AACATTGCTTTTTAATCGTCAATGAAGTGCTTATGACTGGACGGGTGCTCGGGCTGTGGCGTGTATAAGAGAGAGAAACAAGATCTAGGGCACCAATTTTTGATGGTTTAAATTTTCATTGTACAAATGAGCGCCCGCCTTGCCATACGTGCTTCATTATCAATTAAAAATAATGGTTTAATAGTTATTTATGCACCAAGGGTGTTATTATCATAATTACGTTAGAAGAGCAAGAGCAACGTCAACATCGTCGACAATTGTCTCAATTTTAGTTTTTATTATGTAAAAAAGCGAAAGGAAAGGGTGTGCTGCCCGACCATTCTGACCCATTAAGAAAAACTAAGTCAAAATACCAAAGAGCTAATAGGTAAAAGAAAACAGCTGACGGAAAAATAGGGCTCCAAATACACCATAATGAAGAAATTAAATAAAGATATCCAGCGGTCACTCCGAAAAGACATAAGGCAAAAACAGACATAAAAACAAAAGTTTACAAGTTTTGAGACGAGATATTAAAAACATAGGCAACAAAAATATGCACAAAATAAAAAAAAAACAAAGATGGAAACATTTTACTACGCATAGAACCAAAATCCTTGAATTTGTCGAATCCTTTTATCGCAAAAATATGAGAGTGCTGACGAAAGGCAAGATTAGCCCCTGCCCATCAAAATCACTAACCAGTGATCAGAATTAATGCATGAAACAACTCCATACAAAATCAAAACTGCACTTTTAGAAAGGAAAAATAACAAAACGATAACGGAGAACGTCTGATTGAATTATGCGAACTAAACAACCTAAAAATCACCAACGGATTCTTCAGAGATAAAAATATTCATAAATATACATGAATGCAAGAAACACGAAAGCTGAAATCGATAACAAGCTACGTAATAATTAAACAAGATACCAAAACAAAGATAAAAGATGTGAGAGTCAGAAGAGGAGCAGAATGTGCAACTACTCATAAACTACTGAAAGCAAAAATGGGCATTAATTGGAAAAATAACAAGACCCCCTTCTACAGAAGAACCGTTGAACACTATAAGAGAAAATCAATACAATATAGAACTACTCCAAGAACAATCAATAAGAGAACTATACAAACAACGTCTAGACCAACAATTAATAGAATTCAGATACGGCAACGTCAAAGAAATATACGAGCATATAAAGGCGAGTATAAAACAAGCAGATAGGGAAATGAGAACGGCCATAAAAGCAATCAAAAATAAGAAAGCACCGGGACCTGGAGTCATCTCACCTATGACATATTTAAGAAAAGAGATAGAAAACGATGCGAAAACTACAGAGGAATAAGCGTAATATCATCAATGGGAAGATACTGCAAGCGATAAAAGGCAAAATTGGGGAGGATCAGGCAGGCTTCACGGCAGGAAGATAATGCATAGACCACTTATACACACTGGAACAACTGTTGGAAAAGAAAAAAGCAGAAAATAGAGATATACATTTGGAATTTGTGGACATCGAAAAGGCTTATTTATGAATCTGTACCAAGGTAAGAACTATGGGAGGCGATGTACAAATTAGAAATACAGACGGAGCTATTAGAAGCTACAAAAGCTCTGTATAAAGAAAATAAAGTGTCCATTAAAATGGGAACAAGAATATATAAAAACCTATTCAAAATATACTTTAAAAAACCCTTGACTACATGGAAAAGAAAATGCGAAGGCATGGGAGGGCCGGTACGAAACGAATACCTATATACGTTAAGCTTTGCAGGCCTAGGCCTAGATATTAACCTCGCGAAAACAGAGTACCTAGCACCTACCTACAAGTGAAAAAGACATGGAAGATCTACAGAGTGACGACAACGTAACAATCAAAGGAAAAGATAAATGCAAATACTTGGGGTTTATAGTCACGAAAAATGCAACAACAGAGGAAAAAATTAAGCAAAGATTAAGACAAACAAAACAGCAATACGACAACTTAACTCAGTATGGTGGGATAGACAACTAAATACGAAGACAAAAACACAGATTTACAAAACATTAGTGCGAAGTATTAGGACATATGGGACTGAAAATTGGATTATAAACAAGAAAAACAGAAGCAGGATAGTATCAACAGAGATGGAATGCCTGCGAAGATGATGCAAAGTAACAAGAATGGATAGGAGAAGTAATGGCGAAATAAAGCAAAGAACATCAATAGAAACAGACATACTAACATATATAGAACAAAGAAATCGAAACAGCTTTGACGACCATTTACTAGTGATAAAGAACCTGATAGAGAAGTCTGCAGAATATAACAAACCAATGGCACTGATATTTGTGGACTACGAGAAAGCATTCGATATACATACCATAAGCCATCAGAAAATGTTAAAAGCATTGACACAATACCGAATAGACCATCGCTACATTAATATAATCAAACATATCTACCAAAATACCACAGCTGTATTATAGCGTAAGACTATCTGAACAAGAGACAAATAAATTCTGAATACAGCGAGGAGTACCTACGGCAAGGAGACACCGTATCTCCAAAACTATTCACGACGCTTTTAGAACATACTTATAAGAAGGCACATCTAAACGAGCATAGTATTAACATAAATGGGGAGAAGCTCCAGTTATTTGAGATTCGCAGATGGCATCGTTTTTATAGCTGATCGTATGGATAACGCAATAATAATGTTAGAAAATTATATCACGCTTCCTTAGAAGTCGGACTAAATATGAATACGAACAAGATACAAATAATGACTAATCTGGTGCTAAATCAAAATATTGCTGTTGATGGAAGGGATATTCTGCAGACTACATCGTATAAGTACCTAGGATATGAAATTCGGTTGGGCAGAGATAACCAGACATGTGAGCTCCCAGGTTGCATGGAATTAGCTTGGGCAGCGTTTGGTAAATTAAGCTATGTATTTAAATCGCACCTACTCACTTGAGCGGAAACATTAACACACACAAAACAGGTAGTGAATAAGATTAGCGTGACTCAAGAGGGCTATGGAGCGCCAGATGTTGGGTATCTCTCTGAGAGACTGAATGAATCCAAAACGCAGAAATATGTTGTAGAACAAAAACAATAGACGCCATATAAAAAAAATCGCGTCGCTAAAATGGAATTGGGTAGGACAGGTCACCGATTATCAGAAAATCGCTGGACAAAACCTTTTATCGAGTGGAGACCAAAACAAGAAGCATTAGGGAGCAGAGAACGCCCAGCAACTAGATGGACTAACGACCTGAAGCGTGTTATCAATAACTGGATGCAAGCCGCATAAGACACAGATAGCTGGAAGGAGCTGATAGAGACCTATGTTCAGTAGTGGACGTATACAAAATGTGTGCCCTAGATCTTGTTTCTCTCTCTTATACACGCCGCAGCCCTAGCGCTCGTCCTGACATGAGCGCTTCATTGACGATTAAAAAACAATGTTTTAAAATTAAATATGCCCAAAAAAATTATCGGGATATGATAGAACAAGGTTTGAACTTTATTTTAGGTTTGTATTGAATTCAAAAATAATGTTTTTTACTTGCGTTTTTGAGCCTTGAAAATCGCAATATTGCATCCCTCTCAATTTTGTTCTCGATTGTTACAATTTGTTAAAAAAATTGTTTAAGTAAATTTGAACAGCTTCGCCTGGGCGGCCTCTTGAACCCTATTTTGGGGTATCTTATGAAATTGATTATGCAAAAAATCTCATGGGAATATTTTTCCGAACGGACCCGAGCTTTTCGACTTGTCTATATAGTAAATTGAGAAAATATTCCATAATCTCTCTGATATTCATGATAATTAATTATACATATTAATATTACTTTAGATGATCTTACATACATGATCATAATACATAAATGTATTTTAAGTGTAAATTCTTTAAAAATTATATAAAATGAATTAAAAACTAAATATATTATGAACAACTTTTGCAATTCTAAATTCAACTGGAATATTATATTATGTTGTTGCTGTTTCCTTGACTGCTACTTTACGAGGTGATGCTGCGGATATCCTAAGATCGATTCCTAAAAGTCAAGAAAAATTTTACCAGACCTTGTTCACTCGACTAGATAAACGATACGGAGATGCTCATCTACAACAAGTCTACAAAGTACAAATAAGAAGTAGAACTCAATAAGCAAGTGAAAGTTTGCAAGAATTTGAAGCAGGAATGTGGGAATGTCAAAAAGCATCAAAGCGACCGTACAAAAGCCTAGATCCAAGGTAACATAACTCATACTTTTTTTTATTGTGAGTGGAAATCTTTTGAAGACCGCATCATCTGAATCTAACCTGGTGTGAGTTAGACTCAGAGTAGACGGAGTACATCATCATCATCGGTGGTGCTACAGCTCTAGTTGAGCCTTGACCTTCCCCAGTCTATTTCGCCAGTCGTTTCTGTTCATCGCCAACCGTTGCCAATTTGCCGCGCCGATTTTCCTTGCGTCCTCGTCCACACCGTCCCTCCATCTCAGTCGTGGTCTCTACTCCTATTTCCCACTGGGACCGATAATAGAGTTCGTCTGGGTGGGTAATTTTCATTTGCTCTTGACACATGTCCAGCCCATCTAAGCCTACCTATTTTTATGAAGGATATTACATCTCTACCATTTACTATTTTTTTATACTTCTCGTACAATTCGAAATTATATCGCCTTCTCCAAATACCATTTTCACAGAATGCGCCCATTATTCTTCTTAGTATCTTCCTTTCGAAGACGAGCAGAAGATTTGCGTCTGTTTTGGAGATGGTCCATGTTTCTGACGCATATGTCAGCACTGGTAGGATGAGTGTTCGATATATTATTAGTTTGGTTTTCTGGCTTAAATTTCTGTTTTTTAGCTGCTTGCTTAGTCCAAAATAACATTTGTTTGCTAGCAGTACCCTCCGTTTAACTTCTTCAGATGTGTCATTATCGTTTGTTATGAGAGAACCCAAATATGTAAACTTATTTACTACCTCAAAATTATATTGGTCTATACTGAAGTTTTGTTCGGCGTTTCTAGCTCTATCTCTGTTATTTGGAATAGATGCTAGCATTTTGGTTTTTTCCTCGTTTATTTTAAGGCCCATATTTTGTGCGGCTGTCAAGAAGGTGGAAGTCATCTCTTTAAGTCCTCGTGTAGTACGTGCAATCAAATCCAAATCGTCAGCGTACGCCATAATCTGCGTTGATTTATTAAAGATTGTTCCCCTATTGTGTAACTCGGCATCTCTTATAGTCTTTTCTAAAGCTATATTAAAGAGAAGGCACGCCAGCGCGTCTCCCTGCCGTAACCCTGCATATGTTTCAAACGCTTGTGACATATCGCCTTGTATTTGCACTCTGCAGATCACTTTACTCATAGTTGTTTTTACGAGCCTTATTAATTTATGGGGAATGTTAAGTTCATTTATGGCTTCGTATAATTTACCTCTTAGGACGCTATCATACGCTGACTTAAAGTCCACAAAGAGATGGAACGTGTCAATATTAAATTCATTGGTTTTTTCTAAGATTTGACGTAGCACAAAAATCTGGTCAATTGTTGACCTACCTGGCCTAAAACCGCTTTGATACTCACCAAGGATTTCTTCCACGTACGTACTTAAACGGCTGTACAGGGTGTTGGAGAATATTTTGTACATTGTATTCAGAAGAGTTATACCCCTATAATTTTTACATTCCAACAAATCTCCCTTTTTGTGTAGTGGACATATGATTCCAGTGCACCATTCCTCTGACATTTGTTCTTCTTCCCAGACTTTGACTATTATGTTGTGAATTTGGTGCATAATGCTGTTACCTCCATGTTTGATGAGCTCTGCGGGGATACAATCCACTCCTGGGGACTTGCTATTTTTGAGTCGTGTGATTGCGTCTTTCACTTCAAATATTGAAGGAGGTTCTACGTGAGTGTTATTTCTTGGTCTTTGGGGTGACGCATCATTTTCCACTTCGGTACCAAGTAGTTCTTTGAAGTGCTCAACCCATCTGCTTTGTACTGCGTCAGCGGTACTGACTATATGTCCATTTTTGTCTCTACACATCGTCAGCCGTGGTTTAAATTCTTTTCTTGTCTTATTTAGGATATTATAGAACTTTCTAGTTTCATTTTGCCCCTTTAATGATTGAAGCTCTTGCATAATCTGGTTTTCGAAGGTCCGCTTTTTCCTTCGATGTATGCGTTTTTCCTCCTTCCTAAGATCTTTGTACATTTGCTCCTTATCCCGTGTTCTTCTTTGTTGCATAAGTTTATATGCATAATTTTTTCTTTTAGTGATATCTTCACATTCATCGTCGAACCAACTGTTGCGTGGAGTGGATTCTTCTGGTCCTAGGACGTTGTTTGCCGCTTCCTTAATTGTTCTTCTACATATATCCCATTGCTCGCTAGCTGTTAAATTCTCATATGTTGTGCTTTCATGTGCTTTCTAGTGCACGGGGCTCTTTCAAGAGTTTTAAATTGTATCGAGTACTTTTCTTACCCTTTTCTTTTTTTGCATCTGAGATTCTTGCTCTTATTTTTGCGCCTACTAAGAAGTGGTCTGAATCTATATTAGCTCCACGATAAGTACGTACATCCATTAGATTAGAGAAGTGCCTGGTTTCTATTAGGATGTGATCTATTTGATTTTTGGTTGTACCATCAGGCGACGTCCATGTTACTTTATGGATATTCTTATGGGGGAAGTAGGTACTTCCAACGACCATGCCCTTGGATGCTGCAAATCCTATTATTCTATTTCCATTGTCGTTGGTGACGTCATGAGCGCTGCATTTTCCGATGTATGGACTATATATATTTTCTTTCCCTATTTTTGCATTAAGATCTCCAATTATGATCTTGATGTCGTTTCTGGGACATCTATCGTAAATGGTCTCTACTTCCTCATAGAATTGATCTTTGACATCCTCTTCTTTGTCTTCGGTTGGGGCATGTACATTTATGAGACTGATGTTAAAAAACTTACCTCTTATTCTTAGGTAACATGTTCTTGGACTTATTGGTTTGAAGTCCATAATAAGATGTTTTACTTTTTTGTTAACAATGAATGCGGTCCCGAATTCGTGATTATTCTTGTGACAGCTGTAATATATATCGCATTGTCTCTTTTGGATAATTCCTTGGCCAGTCCATCTTACTTCTTGCACAGCAGTAATGTGTGCTTTATATTGAGTTAGTATGTCTATTAATTTTTTAAGATTTCCAGGTTCATAAAGTGTCCGCACATTCCACGTGTATATTTTTAAATCTTTGTCCTTATTTCGTTGCATTGGTCGTCGTCGTAAGTTCCGTCCGGTTTCTTTAGCTGTAGATTTCGTAACGATATTTTTTTACGGGGTAGAGTTGTTAGCCCTAAGCCCAACCTCCAACCTGGAGGGCCAGGGACTCTTCTGTTAGGGTTACCATACCTTAGTCCGTTTTGGTTCACGGGTGGTATTTTATTTCCCACCTACCCGCCGGTCCTAGGACCGGTTAGGGCGTTCCCCTATCCACCACCTGGGGACGCGTCCGATGGGAGACAGACAACTCCATACGGAAGACGGAGTACATCCGAACGTAATTTCTCTTTAGGTAGTCTTGCCCTCGAATGCATCCATAGTACAATGCCTACCAACTAAAACCACTCTCGGCTTACGCGTATGGCATGTCTTTCCAGACCGTTCTCCCGTGAGCACAGTCACCCTTTTTCTTCTCTTTTCTTTTTTTCTCTGTTACTTATGATACTTATATTTACCCCTGTTCTCTCTCTCTTTCTTTCTTTCTCTCGCTCTCTCTCTCTCTCTCTCTCTCTCTCTCTCTCTTTCCATCTCCCTGCTTCTCTAAAAGCTCTTTTCTTTTAACAATTTTTGTCATAGCCTCTAGCAGTTCTAACTCATTTTCTTCCTTTCTTAATACGGTCATTAAATTGTGTGCTCCTAAGATACCCACTTTTGCGTATAATACCGCTCTTTCGGCATTAAACTTCGCAGTCCACACAGCTAGCATCTATTGTCTTAACTATCCTCTCAAGTTATGCTCTAAATCAGCCGTACTCAAACTGTGGTACGCGTACATCTTCGCAAAGCACTTAAAGGTGGTACTCTATAAACTAGAAGAAACAAAGAATTTTAATAAAATTTCGTAACAAATGTTAGTAAAGCATTTATGATCTTAGCAAGACTACTGAGATCATAAAAAGTATCAAGCAGAGAAAGCTGGAATATTTCGGATATGAAATGAGAGGTCCCAAATATAGGTTGCTACAAAATATCTTGCAAAGAAAAATAGCAGGCAAGCGCAGTCCAGGACGAAGAAGAACCTCCATGGTTGAAGAACTTGCGAAATTGGTATGGTGTTGATACAAGCATGCTATTTAGAGTGGCAGTGAATAAAATTAAGATGGCTATGATGGTAACCAACGTTCTGAAAGGACATGGTACATGAAGAAGAACAAATGTTATCTTTTACGTTGTGAATCACAACGCTGTGAGTTTGAAACCACAAGCGCGTAATGACTTATTCATGTTGGCAAAACTGGAATCACGGAAAATTGTCACCGCTCTTCACGTCTGTTCACGTCCATTCACGTTATAAGTTTCCTCGTGACCCTCAGCGTTGTGGTTGCTTTTGTCAAAACGAGTAATTTGCTGTTATTGATTCGTGCTATTTTTTGCATATAAAAAATGGATAAGTGACTTGAAAGAGACAACAGAACATCTGAAAATCCCGGTCCATCGAGCTTCACTTCAGAGTCGGAGCCTATACAGGGTGATGACAAAAAGAGTTCTTTCCAAAAAATAAAAGTGGCGGTTAGGAAATATGATTCTGAATACATTTATATTCACGAATATAAATGATGAGCCAAGTCCACAATGTGTAATTTGTTCAGAAATTCTTTCTAACCACTGTATGAAACCTTCGCTACTAAAACGCTACTTCAATACAAAACATTCAGTGTTAGAAAATAACCCTAAGGATTATTTCAGCACAACACAATTAATGTCGGTTTTCTAAAAAGCAGTATAGGCATCCTTCTTCGTGAGTTTAAGACTTGCAAAGTGTGAAAAAGGACATATCATCAGTGAAGAATTAGCTCTGCCTGCCGCACAAGATATGGTAACGTGTGTTTTTGGGGAGAATTCAGGTAAACAGGTAATTCAAGTTCTTATAGTATTATACCATTATCCAATGATACCGTACGCCGTGGGATTGAAATAACAGCATTAAATCATGCTAAAGAAAAGTTTGTAAACCGAATAAAAAATAGTATTTTTTTGCAATACAACTTAATGAGAGCACATATGTAACAAACTATGCTCAGCTTTTGGTTTATACGCGATATATATTTCAAACCAATATCGAAGAAGCGTACTATTTTGTGAGACGTTAACAGAACGAACTATTGCCGATGAAATATTCAAGAAAATCAATGAGTTTTTTTGTGGAACATGGACTAGACTGGAAAACGACAAAATAAATGCTTTTATCAAGAAATGGTATATGATGAAAAATAGTGTTTCAAACAAAGACTTGCAGTCGTTTACCAATTTAAAAAATTTTGTGGTTGAGCATGAAATAAAGATTAAAGATGATCTTATTTTTAACATAAAAAAGCATTGTCAAATGTAAATTGGTAGTTTTAAAGAATATTTTGACAAAGACTATGCTCAGTTTCTTTGGATAGGATAACTATTTGTTTTGGATAGCATTCTTGAAATATTAAAATAGGATGAAAAAGAGTCTTAATAGAACTATCTTGTGATGGGGATTTGAAAATAGAGTTTTCAAAATTAGAATTAACCGAATTCTGGCTAAATATTAAAAATGAATATCCAACCTTATCAAAAAAAGCATTGTTATTTACTTACTTCTTTTTACTTCCACCTACCTGTGAAACTGGATTTTCTGCTATGCTGCAAGTGAAAAATAATTTTCGCAGTAGGCTTAATCTTGATCCAAATTAACGAATGAAACTAAGCTCCTGATATCGATTCACTTGTTGTAGCTATGCAGAACTATCCTTCTCACTGAATTTTTGGACTGGGTTAGACTGTAAGTTTTATTTTGTAACATTTATAATGCCCTTTTTTTTTTTTAAATAAATACATGTTTGCCAGGATTAGTAAATTTTATTATCTACTTTTTTAATATGTGGTGCGTGATTGACGCAGAATTTATATAAGTGGTACGTGTAAAAAAAGTTTGAGAATCGCTGCTCTAAATGACCCGTTAGCCCAGGGAAATAAGCTTTTTTTCGTGACACTCGTCCGGCCAGGCAACCGACAGTTGTTTTGAGTAGTATGGACTTCTAAAACAGGAAACTATTATGTTTCCTGCAGTCGGTTTTTGGACTAAAACAAATTAAGATCAAAAAACGGTAAAATTTTCGCGTTTTTCGTCGTTTCGTTTTTCGTATAATAAACTTATAATTTTTATATTACATACAACGTTGGGTATTGTGGTGATTAAAATAAGATCAATTTGCCCAATTTCAAGTTAATTGGTTGAAGAGTTTTTATTCAACTCTTTCACAACTTGGATCAGAGCTCCTGTCCATATTCCATGCAGCCCTCTTCTCGTTTACCCACTCTTCCTGTCATTTCGTGATGGTTTCTATTCTTTCTTCCGCCTTCTCTTGATTACTCTTACCGTATGCTTTGGCTTTCTTTTTTACCCGCAGGTTTATTGGTGGTACCCCAGCTATAATTTGTAGGGCACCGTCGTGGTCGTTCTATAGGAGCATAAGACCTTTATTAGGGCTTTTCTTTGGGCCTTCTCTAAAATTTTTTGTACTTTTGTTTGTTAGTTACTTTATGCCACACTGGTGCCGTATATAGAATGATAGAATGTACCACTTGTTATGTTTTTGTTATCGTTTATAAAGAAATAAAGGCTTTAGGAAATTTATAAAATAACATAGCGTATTGTCTTTAAATGATTTAGAGCGTTTATCACTCTTAAATATTCCACAACAACACCACTTCGTTGTTACTTTTTGTACAGGTATCTGATTTAATTTTAATTTTTAAGTTAATTGATTTGCTAATTGTGGCACTTTATTTATTTCAATAACTAGACTTTCTTTGGTATGTTTTTTATACCTACCTATATATTTTACTTTATATTAATTATCTAATTATTATTTACATTACCACAGAATAGATAGTAATCAGAATGCCCACTCTCAGATGCCGCCTTTGAAGTGTGTCAGCACGCGATCGCCATATTTTAAACGGAAACATAGACTCGGATTGAGAAATTTGTGTCAAGCTACGACAAAACTGTAATTTAAATTTTTAGAGATTCATAGTTTAGTAGATTTAAAATAATTTATTTTATTCTTCAACTAAAAGTATGAATAAAATAGTGCATATTATATCTATGGTTGCCGTAAATAAATTAAACGGGGTTAATTTTTCTATGCACACAAGATCAAATTTCACTGAACAGCACTGGTTCCGTTATAATAAGACAGGTTCCGAATAAGACAGTTCCTTTTCCTAGTTCTGTGATTCGTATTCATTGTACCAACCAACCATGCTGTGATTCATTCTGTCTTGTCATAATAAGAAACACCTGTCATCACAACAAATTTTCATAATTTACATTTTTTAAATTGTTTGTATATAATTAACATTCTTGGAAAGGTATGAGGAAGGGACTATTTTAGAAAGGAATGTGTTGACTTACCGATTTCTTAATTCGAAGTAAGCTGTAACTTTTTTTAAACAAATATTAATAAGGTAATTGTTTTAATTTCTACATTTTTATACAATACATTATATTTTATTAACTTAAGCCATCTATATTTGACCTATATAATATTTAAAGGAAAGGAAAATGTATGCCATGCAAGTTCCATAATACCATAATGTGATATTGATATTATCTATAAACCAATTAAAGATTGTATTAACTATGATTGGGATTATTTTTAAAAGTTTTATGTAATATAAACTAATGTAGGAATGGGAGAGTTGATAAACCACTATTTTGCAATAGAAACTGCAGGTGTATCTATTAGATAACTTAGAATCTATGATGTGCTTATAATGTTTGTATTTCAGATTTGCCAAATTTATTGTTGCTACTAATTTATGTCCAAAATCAAATTTATTCAAGTATACCATGTTTAAACTATAAAATATAAAAATGCCAGATTCTGTAGAAGAAAGTCTTCACTATATTCTAAAAGGAGTTCCACTAGAAGGAGAAGAGGCAGAAATATGTGATTTTACTTTAGAAGAGCTAAATGAAGCTTTGGAGTCTCAAGGTATTCAGCCTAGTGTTGACCCTAAATTCACACCAATTGTCTTTGAAACCGTCTGCTATATAGTTGTTTGCATTGTTATTAATGAGCAAAATGAAGTTTTAATGATGCAAGAAGCTAAGAAGTCGTGTGCTGGAAAGTGGTGAGTTCAAACTGAATTTTTTACTTCAATAATTAGTAATAAGTCAATAAAGTTAATGCATTGTATGATGTAAGAACTAATGTACACTTCCCGTCATATAAAACTGGTACACTTTTTTTTCCAATGTTAACCTGTGTTCAGACTGGACACAATGGTTCGTGAATCAATTCGTTGTTGCTATCACAGATAAGGGAATTTCAGTAAATTTAAATAAAACGTAAAACGTAAAAAATAATGTTCAAAAATGTATAAAGTTTTTAGATAGGTATTATTTTTATTATTAACAACAAAAAACCGTATCTAATAAATTTAATAACCAGAAAGAGAATTGAGAATTGAGTGGAGTCCAAAATGTTGAACAATATTTAAATTTGGGGTATTGGCACAGGGAACATTGGACTGCATCTACTGTAATTTTATACTTCTGTTAACTGTATGTTATGTCAATAAGTTTAGTAACAAGCAAACTACCTAAAATAATTTATTATTTTATTATTTATTACATGAACGATAAATGTGAAAAACTAACATTAGACTTTATCCTACGTAGATTATAAACTATAAAATATCCTGGGCGAAAAACTCTTTTCAAAATGTGACAGTATGACATTATCCTCTTATAACTGTAAGAAATCCTATTATAACTGAAAAATGTTGGTTTAGTATCTACATATGTTATCACATGTGCGTGTGTTATTACAGTGAGTGAAAACTTCCCGAACATATCCGAACAATTAAACATAAAAAATATTGCTTGCCATTGTCAGATTTGACAAGTTTGTCAAAGTGAATTTTTAAAGATGTCACGTTAGTTAAGACAGTTTGATAAAACGAGAATAATTTCAAAAATAGAAGATGGTTGGTCTATTCGACAACTGGCTCAAGAGTTAAATAAAAGCAAAGCCGCAATCCACAACATTAAAAAAAGATGGGAAAACGAGCAGACTTTGGTTAGAAGGAGAGGGAGTGGGAGACCAGTTATTACTACAGCCCAACAAGATGAAACATTAACTAATTATTTAAGAGCGCATCTCTTCCATACAGCAAGGCAAGCAAAAGTTAATACAAACTTTAATGCTTCTATAACTACAGCATTAAGGAGAATTAGAGGAACAGATTTAAAAAATTGTACAGCCACCTGAAAATACAAATTTAGCGAGGAACATAAACAAAGTAGAGTCGTATTTGCTTTAAATTACATTTTAAATGATCCAGTCAATTTTTGGAACTGTGTAATTTCTACTGATGAAAAAGTATTCCAGTCTCATTATAATGGTGGTATTAGGGTTTATAGACCTCCTCGAAATAGGTTTAACGAAAACTATATTTCATGAAGTGATAAGTCTGGACGGTTCTCTATAAATGTTTGGGCTTAGATGTATATAGGAATGTGTTGGAGAATTGAAGGACGATTCAATACTGAAACCTATTTACATATAAATCCACTAGGAAACTAAGTTCCTGTAGCTGGCTGTATACCATATATCACAAAAAATTTATTTCAAATCCTTTATAAAAGGTATATAATAAAATGCCCAAAAGGGCTATCACAATTACATTACAGAACATTTTCGGATTGTTAAATCCATCATCAGTGTAAACGAGGTATACATGCTATGAGCAACCAAAATATATGGGTCAAAACCCTTTAAATGTTATAAATTTACAGTTCTTTTACATTATATATAGTTACAAATTAGGATGTTTAAGTTACCGTTGGAATTGGTAACATGGCGACATATGACCCTACATAGGTAAAATGGTCCTGAGACGAAGTGTCTTCGAGGACCTGTTGATAACAACTTGTTATCAACAGGACAAATTGTTACACAATAAGTAATACGTAAGTCAGTTTTATGTCTTCACAATTTCAACATCTGATTTTTAGAAATGTTTGAAGTTTTGCCTGTATGCACTTAAAAATAGTGATGAGAATGTTTTGGTTTAATAAGATTCTGTCTAAAAGTCAATCCACTTTTTACAATAGTGGATTATGGGAAATGGTTGCAAATATTTCAAATTTTTTAAAAGAGTTTTCTTGTTTCTAGATAGTATTTTTTCTCTTTTCTTTAATTCTATTGATTCCTATATTATATATATCTTAGATAACATTAAATATTATAGGTACTTACCAGCTGGTCGTATGGAGAAAGGAGAAAATATTATAGAAGCATGTAAGAGGGAAGTCTTAGAAGAAACAGGCCTAAAGATAGAATGTACAACATTATTAGCAGTTGAAACTGTAAAAGGAAATTGGATAAGGTTTGTTTTGACTGGAAAAGTTACAGGAGGTAATTTAAAGACTCCTTCTGAAGCTAACCAAGAATCTATACAAGCCAGGTGGATTAAAAGATTGGATGAGGTTGAGCTACGGGCCAGTGACATTGTCCCTCTAATCGATAGAGCCAAGTGAGTAGATCTAAATTCTCATAATATATATATTTTTTAATATTATTTTTTATACAAAGCAAACTATTTGAGCATACATTTTTTGTATTATTTAAACATTTTGATAAAATATATATTGATGTTTTTGATATAATTTGAAATTTTTATGATAGGCCATTTTTTCAAATAAATGACATGAGTTGCTGACATTTAACACTTAAAAATGAACCCCGTAGAATTCAATCTAAATTAGCTTAATGCCACACTAAAATATTTAGGAAACTTGTCTTTACATTATTATATTATTACATTAATAGTTGCTTCTAGAAGTGTGTAATAAAACTGCATAAATTATAATAAATTATTTATTAGTTAACGAATTATATTCAAATATTATAACACTCTTGGTTAGCATTACTTCATGATGGGATATATGGTGAGTCATCAATGACATTGAATAATAATATAAAACAAAAAATTCCAGTATAATGAGATAAACAAAGAAAATGTTTTTTGTACCCCTTTAAATCGAATGAACTCCAGTACATTTTTGACAGCTCACAAAAGGATACCTAAAAACACTATTCTATCAGTAGATCATGAATAGAGACATGTACCGGGTGGCCCAATAAGCCGATCTCTCGGCTATATATCAGAAACTATTCATGCTATAACTTTAGGAAAAAAATTTCTTAGTAAAAGTGGCCAAGAGAAATCTCTGGAAGTAACTTTCAAGTTTCTGCGTTAACCGCCAGGGCGTGTAACCTGTGAAGAAAACTTTGAAAGCCAGTTTTTTTGGGAAATATGCACAATGTTACCAAGTGTTAAATAAGTATACTAGAAACAGGCCTAAATTCTGCACAAAGTTGTTTTTTTTTCAAGTTGTTGTTTAAAATCGGTCGTGTTCGCGCATGCCGCCATTGGAGAGTAGAATTTGAATTATTGTTAAAGTTAAATGGGATTTGTATGCATTCTGTGATAAAATTACTAGACGAAAATAAGTTACTGGTTTAATAATTACAATAATCGTACACATAAGGATATCTCCAAACTATTAAAGATTATTTATTGATACATACAAAAAACTGACATTTCGAACGTACAACTCTGCAATAACGTCACGACTTATGCGCAATATCTTATCTTCTTCACAGTCATATTTTCATGGATCAACCGATTTTAACGAAATTAGTGTCATTACAAAGTGTATGGATGAATTAATTTACATCTACTATAAAATAATTGCATTTAGTTTTAATTGTCATAGGTAGAGGGTACTTTCGAATAGAGAAAATTAAAATTTGTTTTTCTTCAAAATGTTTAATGGATACACCTATTTATTGTAAATTATAATGAAATTGGATTAAATTCGTAACAAAATGGCGCAAACCGCATGTTAATAGCTTTTATCAAACTCGAGATATGAATAAAAACGCATATATAAGTAAGTATAGTATTGACTCACCCTGTATTATAAATTAAATTAAAAAATAAGTCAGTGGGTACTTTCAAATTTTTTTTGTAGCTGAAGAATCTAAATGTTGATAACTATTTTGACCATTGTTATCTCATATGATTAAAAATAGTTTTTTCGAAACTAAGTAGGCTACGACAATGAATTTGACGGGGAGTTTATATTGTTTATTTATTGACAGCAGTCAAAACATTGTTAAGAAGTATTATATTATAATTCTAATTGAAGATTGCACTTTTTCGATGATATTCATATTGGTAATATTAGTAATTAATTATCAGTACTGATAATTCGTGATGAGTATATCAAATGCAGAATAGTATGATATGATTGGAGTTTATTTCGAATGTCACCAAAATGCCGCTATTGCCTCACGTATATATTCTGTAAGAGAAACTGGTAGTTTTCACCGTCCTTATTTTAAACGACGTAGTAGAGGTATGACAGAAGATAATGCAATCAATGTTCTTGCTTTAATTCAACAGAATCCACATATAAGTAGTCGGCAAATCTCTATAGAATTAAACATACCCAAAACCACTGTTCTAAGGATTTTAAAACATCACAGGTTAGTTTTTCATTTTTCATATTATAAAGTGAACGTTTAGGTCAGAAACTTGGAATTCCCTTTAAACTTTAGATTCAACTGTTATTTTAATATTTCGATAAAAAACGGCAACACGGCGTTTTTATTCTTTTATTCGTTTTCTCAAAAATACTTATGCACGATTTATCTTGTGAAACAATTGTGGATTTTTCAAGATTTTTTGAGTTTTAGTAAATATAGTGGTTTCTTTTTCACCAATATTTATTGTTCTGTTTTTTAGACTGCATCCTTATGTAGTTCTCCACCAAGCTTTACATAAGAGAGATTTTGATGCAAGGCTGGATTACTGCAATTGGCTAGAAGAACAACCGCATATCATGTCAAATATTTTGTGGACAGACGAGGCTATGTTTAATAGTGCGGGTGGTGTTAATCTAATCATGAGGTGTAGGTTCAAGGTAGATGTAGTCTTAATGTTTGGTGTGGTATAGTTGATGGAAAGATCGTAGGTTCAAATTTCTTTGATAGAACTTTAAATGGCGAAACATATTTAGATTTTCTGGAAAATCTATTGCCTGTTTTATTGGAAGATATTTCCTTACAAACAAGAAGAGATATGATATTACAACATGCCGGGTGCCCTGCGTACTTTTCCAGACGAGTTCGAGATTGTTTGTATGCAAGTTATCCAAATAAATGGATCAGAAGGGAAAGTATATTTTCATGGCCAGCTAGATCTCCAGACTTAACATGTCTGGACTTTTATCTGGGGGGAAGATTGAAGGACTTAGTCTACCAAACTCGACCAACCACGCTAGACGACATGAAACAGCGCATTAAAAATAGTATATCAACAGCTGAGATTGAAGCAGCTGTTATGTCTACGCGCAAAAGATACATTTTTTGTTTGGATAACGATGGAAACCAATTTGAACATTTAGTTGGACATTAAGTTTTAATGATCGAGATCTTTGTATGATCTTTTACACATTTAGTTTTAAGTCATAATAAAGGGTGAGTCAATACTATACTTGCTTATGTTTATGCGTTTTTATTCATATCTCGAGTTCGACAAAAGCTATAAACATGCGGTTTGCGCCATTTTGTTACGAAATTAATCCAATTCCATTATAATTTACAATAAATAAGGTGTTTCCATTAAACATTTTGAATAAAAGCAAATTTTAATTCTTTCTATTCGAAAGTACCCTATACCTACGACAATTAAAACTAAATGCAATTGTTTTATAGTAGATGTAAATTAAATCATCCAAACTCTTTCTAATGACACTAATTTCGTTAAAATCGGTTGATTCAAACCAAAGTTATAAGTATTTATCCACAAATACTTTCCCACTCTCCTCCACCCTTTATTTGAAAAAATAAAAAAAAGTACTTGAGCAACTTTGTTCGGAATTTAGGCCTCTTTCTAGTTTACTTATTTAACACTTGGTATAATTGGGCATATTTCACAAAAAACTGGTTTTCAAATTTTTCGCCACAGGTTACACCTCCTAGCGGTTAACCCAGAAACTTGAAAGTTAATTTCAGCGATTTCTCCTGGCCACTTTTATTAAAGACTTTTTTCTCCTAAAGTTATAAAACATGAATAGTTTCTGATATATAGCCGAGAGATCGGCTTATTGGACCACCCGGTACATTGCTATTTATAGTATAAATTTTAAGCCACTTTTAAATTGTAAAATTGTTTGTTATTTTTTCTTATTTGTTTACATTATCAAATTGATATTTATTGTAAAATTTTTGTAAGCTAAATTTTGAAATATAATTTACATCAAAGATGTTTTGTGATATTCAAGAACTCTGTCGAATTCCTCGATAACTGGTTGTGTCAGTTTATTTATTTAAAGAAAACAACAAAAGTGATTGCTTTTTGCATAAAATATTATACCTATATGTGCTTCCTGCAAATATCCCTTAATTATTCCTTGGTTTGTTGGAAACTCTTTAATTACTGTTTTTTTATTTTACAATAAATATATAATATTCAGGTACCAACTGAACATTTTAAAACTATATACTTACTTAGCTTTTAAAATAAAAATTTGTATTTCAATATCTTCTCTTTTGTAATCAGTGATATTTTCTAATTGTTCCGTCCAGCAGGACAAACCGATATCCAATCTACTTACAGCAATGATACCTGCTGCCAATTTTGATGGTTTGTAACATTGCATATAGTGAACATCTACAAACATATTGTGTAATTAGTGGAGTGGTGGTCTAATAATTCAAATAATAACAGAGTGTTGGGATAATTTACAACAGTTATCTTTTACTATAGAATTGAATAAAACTCTGCTGTTTTTTAAGAAAGTTATTGAAATTTGACTATTTGGATAAGTTGAATATTAAATAACTTGCAATACTGACACATGAGTAGTATATCATATTTAAAGAAAAAGTTTTAAAATAAAAAAAACTTTTCACAACAAAAAATCTTTTTATGTAGATAAACATGCAAACATCATGGCAAAACGATTTCCATATATTCCGGTTTTTTAAGCATATAGGTATGCTGATTTGTGAAAGTGTTGGATTCGGCCGTTACTTGATGGAAATTCATTTTATATAACAATGAAATACTGAACAAAACCACCAACAATACCGAAAAAACTGTCATTGCAAAATCTATTAATAGAAAACAACATAGTATTTACAAAAGCAGACAAAGGTAACACTACTATTGCTATAGATCAAATAGAATATAATAACAAAACAATAGAATTTTTAAATAATCTAAATGTTGAAACGATAAACAAAGATCGGGCGGAAAAGTATCAAAATCAAATTAAACTGGCGTTAGAAAATTTAAAATCACTAGTAAAATCAATAGAACAGAAATACCTCAATATCATGAACCCACAGCCTAGTAAATTATACTCTTTTATTAAACTACACAAACCTGAACACCCAATAAGACCTAATTCCTTTTTATACAGCTCTGTCATATAATCTTTTAAAAAACCGTTATATTATTTTAGAACACACTGAATTTTCACCTAAATTTACCGTAAAAAATACAATAAAACTAGTTAATAAAATACAACATTTTCAATTACCCAATAACTCCAGATTAAATTCATTTGACGTAAAAAACCTTTTTCCTATTATTCCTTCTGCAAAAACTTTTGTTCTAGTAA
The DNA here is from genome assembly GCA_918026665.1 of Diabrotica balteata. Taxonomy (NCBI): domain Eukaryota; kingdom Metazoa; phylum Arthropoda; class Insecta; order Coleoptera; family Chrysomelidae; genus Diabrotica; species Diabrotica balteata. The sequence continues at coordinate 46,463,897 of OU898277.1, forward strand.
AAAACCTTTTAGACCATTATTTTACAAATCCAATTATTACATCTGAAATTTTCCATCTTCTTTAAATTTGCATAAACCGGGACTACTTTGAATTTAATAATCAAATATATGCAAATAGCAGTGCAGGACTTATGGTGGGTAATCCTCTAAGCCCATTCATCATCAGTGGTGCTACAGCTCTAGTTGAGCCTTGACCTTCCCCAGTCTATTTTGCCAGTCGTTTCTGTTCATCGCCAACCGTTGCCAATTTGCCGCGCCGATTTTCCTTGCGTCCTCGTCCACACCGTCCCTCCATCTCAGTCGTGGTCTACCTCTACTCCTATTTCCCACTGGGACCGATAATAGAGTTCGTCTGGGTGGGTAATTCTCATTTGCTCTTTACACATGTCCAGCCCATCTAAGCCTGCCTATTTTTATGAAGGATATTACATCTCTACCATTTACTATTTTTTTATATTTCTCGTACAATTCGAAATTATATCGCCTTCTCCAAATACCATTCTCACAGAATGCGCCCATTATTCTTCTTAGTATCTTTCTTTCGAAGACGAGCAGAAGATTTGCGTCTGTTTTGGAGATGGTCCATGTTTCTGACCCATATGTCAGCACTGGTAGGATGAGTGTTCGATATATTATTAGTTTGGTTTTCTGGCTTAAGTTTCTGTTTTTTAGCTGCTTGCTTAGTCCAAAATAACATTTGTTTGCTAGCAGTACCCTCCGTTTAACTTCTTCAGATGTGTCATTATCGTTTGTTATGAGAGAACCCAAATATGTAAACTTATTTACTACCTCAAAATTATATTGGTCTATACTGAAGTTTTGTTCGGCGTTTCTAGCTCTATCTCTGTTATTTGGAATAGATGCTAGCATTTTGGTTTTTTCCTCGTTTATTTTAAGGCCCATATTTTGTGCGGCTGTCAAGAAGGTGGAAGTCATCTCTTTAAGTCCTCGTGTAGTACGTGCAATCAAATCCAAATCGTCAGCGTACGCCATAATCTGCGTTGATTTATTAAAGATTGTTCCCCTATTGTGTAACTCGGCATCTCTTATAGTCTTTTCTAACGCTATATTAAAGAGAAGGCACGCCAGCGCTTCTCCCTGCCGTAACCCTGCATATGTTTCAAACGCTTGTGACATATAGCCTTGTATTTGCACTCTGCAGATCACTTTACTCATAGTTGTTTTTACGAGCCTTATTAATTTATGGGGAATGTTAAGTTCATTCATGGCTTCGTATAGTTTACCTCTTAGGACGCTATCATACGCTGACTTAAAGTCCACAAAGAGATGGAACGTGTCAATATTAAATTCATTGGTTTTTTCTAAGATTTGACGTAGCACAAAAATCTGGTCAATTGTTGACCTACCTGGCCTAAAACCGCTTTGATACTCACCAAGGATTTCTTCCACGTACGTACTTAAACGGCTGTACAGGGTGTTGGAGAATATGTTGTACATGGTATTCAGAAGAGTTATACCCCTATAATTTTTACATTCCAACAAATCTCCCTTTTTGTGTAGTGGACATATGATTCCAGTGCACCATTCCTCTGGCATTTGTTCTTCTTCCCAGACTTTGACTATTATGTTGTGAATTTGGTGCATAATGCTGTTACCTCCATGTTTGATGAGCTCTGCGGGGATACAATCCACTCCTGGGGACTTGCCATTTTTGAGTCGTGTGATTGCGTCTTTCACTTTCACCTCTAAGCCCATTGCTATCAGATATTTTTATGGATTATCTAGAAACAAAGATTTCAAAACATCCCGTATTAAAACAGTTTAGTCTGTATGGTCCGCATTAAGACAGTATCTTGGTGGAGATACATAGACAATGTACTGGTATGTTTTACAGGAACTAACGGCAACTTAACCAATTTTTATCGTATGTTAATTCACTCCATAATCACATTGAATTTACAATATAAACAGAACAGAATAAATCCATAAATTTTCTAGATTTAAAAATTATCAGACTTTAAACCGAACATGAGTTCTCCGTATTTCCTAAACCTACACAACCATACACAACATAAATTAGCAGCCTACCATAGAATGTTACATAGATTAATAGATATTCCGATGTCAAAAAAAGCACTTACACAGTAGTGTATACAAACTTAAATGTGACGACTCCCCAAAATCTTACATCGGTCAAATTGGTATAGTACATCCACTAATAATTTTCCAACATAAATATGCCTCACTCTGATTTCAAAGAGACCGCCTTTCAAATCAAGGTTGTCAGACATATTTCCTAAAATTCCTAAGGTTATATTTAAAAAATATTCTCTATTCTCTATTCGTTATTATTCAATTGCTAGTCAACGAACGACACTCTTAAAAAATAATATGAACATATTCTCAAAAAATATATCTATATAAATTAATTAACTAGGTACTAATATTTCCATGGACTCTTCACTAATGAATTAAAGCAACTGTGAACTTTGTATATATAACTTATACTCTAAGTAATTTTCGAATATCGGCAACATTGTAGTCTGGACAGAATTTCGAGGTGATTTCGATGTTCGGTCTATATCGACGTTGCCATGTTGGTGAATTTAGCGGTAATACTCTTATAGATATAATGATCGACTTTTAAGAAATCAGACAACTTTTAAGAATCCAAGTTCTGAAAAACGGTTTCAAGAATTGTATTATTTTTTTCCAAATTTTATTGATTTTATACCTTACCTGGAAACATGAAAAATTGCAGATATATTAATTATGGTATTAAAGTTACATTCAATAATTTTAAACTTGGCAACAGCGAAGCGCATCGCAATAAATCTTGATGGAACACCTGTTTGTCTGGCTATATGACACCCTAAATAGTTCATTTTGCAAGCAGCTATCAGAGGCGGATAATAAGGTAAGTAATATTATATTTTTCTAGGATGGCATTTTGGAGACCATTTGATACGAATGATCAAGATGCATCAACTTCTGTGTTATCAATAGATAATGACAATTATGTTAATGACAGCCCCGAATTAAAAAATAAAGATTTGCACGTACAATCCCAAAGAATAGGTAGTTTTAAATATGTATGAGTGTTTGAAAAAAGAAAATATTTTGATGGCTGATAATGCAATTGTTTCGAGAATTCATGTATTAACAAAAATCGGGTATAAGACGATATATACAATTATTAAATTAGGCATTGTTACAGATCATTCCTTAAAACGAAAGCGACCAAATAAAAAATTGGGTAGGATTGACACTGCTGCAAAAGACGTTATTCAGCGAACAGTTTACAATTTTTACAAAGAAAATAGAGTGCCTACTTTAGAACTGATTCGTGAAAAATTGAGAGATTTCCCTGAATATAATTATACATCTTTGGAAACACTGCGCGAGATTTTGATAAGTTGTGGATTTAAATATAAGAAATTAGATAATCGAATGGTAATAATGGAATCTCGGCGTATTGTTGAACTTCGACGAGAGTATTTGAGTAAAATAAAACAGTATCGTAATTCAAACAGAAACATAATCTATTTAGATGAAACCTGGTTCGATACGCATGATGTTGTCAAGTACGGCTGGGTTGACAACACAAACAAGTGTGCATTAAATACACCCTGTTCACGAGGAAAACGTGTTATTATTCTTCATGCCGGAAGCAAAGATGGTTTTGTATCTAATGCATTGCTATTGTCGGCCAAAAATATAACAAAGTCTTCTGCCGATTATCACGAAGATATGACAGCCGATTTATTTGAAAAGTGGTTTGTTGAACAACTCTTGCCCAATATTCCGCCGAATTCAGTGATTGTTATGGATAATGCGTCGTATCATTCCCGCATATTAAATAAAATACCTAATAATAACACGAAAAAGGACGAAATTTTAAAATTTATGGAACTTAAAAATATCACTGTTCCTAAAAAGATTCCAGTAAAAAAAGAATTAATTAGAATGATCAAAAGTCGGAATTTCAAAAACGAATACGTTATTGACACCATTTGCAGCAGGCACGGCCATACTCTTTTGCGATTACCTCCATACTATTGCATTTTTAATCCAATTGAAATGGTTTGGGGTACCGTAAAAAAACGATTGCGAAAATATAATCAGTCACCAACATTAAGCGCAGTGGCCATTGAGAATATTCGAGAAGTAATTAGTGGCATTAATAGCGATGTGTGGAAAAGTTGCGAAGCTCATGTTGTAAAAATAGAAAATGAATATCCTGTTTTACCGGCAATAGCACCAATAGTTATACAACCTGGGAACGATTCGACTTCAGAAGACTCTGACGATTCTTTTTAGTCCTTCTAATTAATTTCTTTACAGCTATCGCGATGCATCTTGAACACTAGTATTCATTATTATACAGTGTGTCGCATTTAAGATGAAGACACCTCTATATATCAGCTATCAAAATACATACAGATTAGAAATTTTGCAGTCATACATGTTGATAGTGCACATATTTTTAAGATAGTTAGTTATCTGAAATTTAAATTTTAAACGCGGCTTACTGCGAATCCACAAACAGGGTAAATTTTCGATATTTTGCTTCGCGTTAGAGAAATCGGAAAAACTTATTTGGAAAAGTTATTCCACTTATTGTAACCGCACATTCCAAAATTCATGACAAAATTCGCAATTTTAGTTTTTCAGTATTATTTGTAATCTCGATCCTAAATCTACAATTGGCTGTCTAAAGATGCATCTCGGGACAGCCAACTGTCCGTTTTAGAATCCTGACTACAATTGAAGAGCTTATTTCCAAAGTGTCTTAAATCCATATAATGAAATCCATGAAATTACAGATTTTCATACAAATTTAACATACAAATTATACAATTTTACAATTTTCATATGCACTTTTAAATGGCAAATAAGAAGTTGTTTTGGTACATATAACTTTATTTTAGACTTGAAGAAATCTATAAAGTTTAAAAAAAGAAAATTAAAAAAATCGAAATTTTGGATTTAAGACACTGGAAATAAGCTCTTCAATTATTGAAAAAAGTAAAAGTGCGAATTTTGACATAAAACTTTGTTATGTGGGGTTATAATAATATTTGGAACATCTTTTCCAAATAACTTTTTCCGATATCTCTAACTCGAAGCAAAATATTGAAGATTCACCCTGTTTGTGCATTAACAGTAGGCCGTGTTTAAAAATTAAATTTCAGTTGATTATCTTAAAAAATGTGAATTGACAACCTGTATGACTGTGCAAAATTTCAAATTGGTATTTATTCTAATAGCCGAAATATAGGGGTATCTTCATCTTAAATGCGACACACTGTATAGAGTCAGAACAAAAAAAAACAAAAAACAAAAAAAAATATAAAAACAAAAAAAAAAAAAAATAATAAAAACAAAATGAAAAAAAAACTAACTTTATATTCTTACTAACATACCTAACCCTTTCCTTTCCTGGCAAGGAAGGCTCATACCTCCTCGTGGTCCTTGCTGGACAGACAATATTTTGAGATTTTCTGTCCTTGCTGGATAGACAATCTTTTAAAATTTTCTGACAGAATGAACCATTATTTACAGATAATTGTAAAAAAATATTATGGTTTATGTAAAAACTAAATAATAAGTCCAATATTCTTATAAATCACTAAAATTAACAAGCTTTAATTTGAAAGAATTAATTTGTTATTTATTAGATGTTGTGAGCCCGCTCACATTTGAAAAAAAAAACTGATTCTGTCCTTTGAAGATTCCTATTCAAAAATACCGCGTTTAAACAAATCGAAGGTTGAAGGGTGCCGGACATTTTTGCCGGAAACAATTCAAATTCAAAAGATCTCCTTTTTCTGCTACGGAAAATATTACCCCAATTTCTCACCAAAATCAATGTCGAGACTTTAGTTTAAATACTCTTGAATCTCAAAAATACTCATTTACATATTTTTCAAGCCTCGAAAATGCATATTAGGTATCGCATTTTTCGGATTTTAAATCGCCTATATCTCCAAAACTATTAACTTTTGAGAAAAATGACATAGATCTTATTTAGAGTCACCCAAAAACCTAAAAAATATTTTTTGGAGCACAAAAGGTGATATTTTGAATTTGTTTAAAAAATTGTTCTGTAAAAAAAATTTTCCTGAATATAATTATGTAAAAATTAATAAAAATTATGATTTTTCTTGAAATATGCGTTTGATGAACTGATCCCTTTTCTTAATTTCCACGCCAATGGTCGGCATTTGCATCAAAGAAGCTCAAAAGCCGCCACTTGGAAAATTGACTTTGGAAAAAGTATAGAACTTTTAACGAACATATAGCAGAACATAACAGGGCTTTCAATAATAGAAACATATAGATAGATAGCTAGAAAGAGATTCTATGTCTGCACTTCACCTTCTTTAAGACCATAATCATTCTTTTAACGACAAATTTCAAATGACACATACAAAATAAAGACCTTGTCTACTTATTGAATTTCTTGGCCCAGAACTTGAACTATTTTTTGACCGCCTAATAATTGAGCTTTTTGCTTCATAAGCAAGAAAACATCGTTAATGGTCGTTAATGATTTCTCTCCTTTGTTTGATTATTCTGTAATATTAAAATTCAACGAATTATTAAAATAGATAACAAAACCTAAATTTCAAGCGTTTAATGAAGCCCTTACGTGGTCAAGAATTAAAGTTATGGTAGTTTTAATTTTAACTTTAATTTGAGTATTAAATACGTGAATGCTACTAGATTTTAGAAAATGTAGAGGGCTTTATAATACTGTGTCACAAAATATTAAAAAATATTTACAAAGACTATTTTAAGCGTTCTGCAGACAAAAACACTTAAAATAAAGAACAATATTATGGAACAATATTATTCAATTTTATGGTCTCTAGTTTAACGACAGAAGTAAAATAGGTAGAAAAATATACTTACTTTGTATGATCTTGTCGAGATATTCGGTCACGCAAGCGTGAAGGTCATAAAACAAACTCCGCATTCCAATACATTTGTCTTTTAAATCTTCTTCATCTATGGCTGATTGAATATAATAATAAACGTAATGTGGAGCAGTTGGATACATTACGTTCCAATGAAAAAATTTTAACATAACGACTTCTAGTATTTTATAGTCATTTAGTTGGTAGCGGTTATTAATGACGTTGTTGAGTTCACTGATTTTCGGAATGGTTAAGTTATTTTCTTCAGTTTTTGCTGTAAAGAAGTCTGATTCAAAATTATATACTTATGTAATTTTAAAAATTCCAATTTAATAGAAAATTATGTTAACTATATTTTAATTTGTCTGCCGTACGAGTAGTTAAGTCCAAATCATCTGCGTAGACCATCATTTGCGAAGATTTTTGAAAATGGCTTACAAATTCAAAAATTCTAGTTTTGACAAAATTCTAGACAAATTCACGATAGTTCTATAATTATATAATTCTAGTTTCCTTGGTCCACGACAAGGCTGTGTACTGCCCCTTTAATTTTTATTACGTGCTCAGAAGAGATGTTTAAAGGGGCACTAGGCATGTCAATTAACGGAACGTTTTTGAATAATCTCAGATATGTAGACGATACGATACTCCTTGGGGACATCAGAAAAAGTGCTGCAGATTTTGGTTGATCGCATTACTACGCAGGACTGTGACAGATATGAAAGAGGCTCCCGAGTTACCAATAAAAACTCTAGATGAAATAGAACGGAACGTAATTCTAGCCAGTAAATCCTACTATGGACTAAGTAGACAATTAAAAAGCCAGAAAACAAAAATAATAATATAAAAAACTGTTATTTTACCAGTGCTGACATACGAAATACCCAAAGGAAATGAAGTAGCGTGTTTGAAGGATTGATTCTGAGGGGAATATTATTTGGTGACAGCTGTGAAAATGGTATTTGAAGAAAACTGTATAACTATGAAATATATAACAAATACAAACACGTATTATGTGGAAAATACTGTTATAAATAAAATAGGAAGACAGATGGGCAGCAAATCTAGCATAATCATAACAATAACGCTGCTAGAAGTCTGAAATCTTTTATGTCAGTTTTTTTATTTACATTGAAAGAATAGTTTTGCTTGTCTGATCTTACTTTTTGGAGTTGCAAATGATTTTGGTGTTTTTTTTTTGTGGTAGAACTTTGTGTTAGTGCATTTTTCGTTAATGTTACTATAAATTACAATTTTCTTCCCCCACATAATCCCCACAAAGTGTCAGAATGAGTAGATGCGTTGCTTCTTTCTCTGAATACATCCATGTGTGCAGTGCTATTAATAGATCCGACCACAGACGAAAATAAAAGACGTAATGCAAACAGTGGTAAAATTAAAATGGAGATGTGCATATGAATGGGACGTATACTGACCAATGAACAGGAAGAACAACCGAATGATACTGTAAAAGGGACATGGACTACAAAAATAGGACCTGGACATTCTTTAATACGTTGGTAAGGTGATATCCGAAAAGTAACTGGAAGAACTGGATTGTGGAGCTTCTGAACAGAGATAGGTGGAAGTAATTAGAAGCATGGATCCTGAAGATACCATGGACAGACAAAGTTACCAATGAAGAAGTACTGCGGAGGATGAACACAACCGCGGATTTGGTCAACATCGTGAAGGGCCGTAAGCTGCAGTACTTGGGACATATAATGAGAAATCAAGGTAGATATGAGCTACTTCAATGTATTTTTCAAGGTAAAATTGAAGGGAAAAGGACCCCACTACGAAGAAGAATAGCCTGGCTTGCTAACCTGAGAGCATGGTGTAGAAAGACCTCAACACATCTATTTAGTATAGCAACAAAGTCATCATAGCCAGAATGATCGCCAACGTTCGAAACGGACAGGCACCCTAAGAAGAAGTTAGAAGCAACATATGGTCAAATATGGACGGAAAATGCTGAATAGACAGACAGAGAGAGAGAGAGAGAGAGAGAGAGAGAGAGAGAGAGAGAGAGAGAGAGGAGAGAGAGAGAGAGAGAGAGAGAGAGAGGAGAGAGAGAGAGAGAGAGAGAGAGAGAGAGAGAGAATAAAGATATAAAAACTAGATACTTACCTGCCAAGAGTAGACATACATTAGTTACGAGAAGTATTCGTTCTGGAATTATGGAATGACTATCCATAAACACATCTAATAAATACACAGCTAGATGTAGGCAACAATGACTTAGTTTCTTTTCTATACATACCTTCTTAAGATATTCAATCAAATGGTGTCTGTAAGAAAACTACAAAAAGATTATATTAAGTTATATTACAACTATTTATTTTATAACTATGTGACTAGCAGGAGAGAGAATCATTCTCTCTCCTGTTACCGACAAGAATGTAGCTTCAACTAATTTTTTAAATAATTTTAAACTGTTTTTCCTTGTTTAGTGTAGTGTTTGTACAATTTTATGTTTAATGTTATGTTTATTACATTCTGTGCTTGTTGGATAGCCCAAAACTGACGAAATGCCCCTGATGATGCTTTAGAAAGCGAAAGTACTTGGGCAAGATTTAATTGATAAAATTGCGCTCGATATATGCCTTTAATTTTATCAAAACACATAAAAGACAGAACACTGGACTCCACAAAAAACACATTAAAAAATTGTTTATGGTACGGGTGTAAGAAGCCGACTATTTGGTTGGAATGGAAGCAGTCTACCTGATGTTTTTGCATAAGTAAATGTGACAGATTTATGTTTTCCTGTAGTGTTTCTGACACGGCCAACTCTAATGGTTCTAATGAAGCTAGTCTAAAAGTAAATAGTTTTAGGGTTTATGTAATATATGGCGTACATAAACCCTTTAGGCCCGCCGCAAATTGAGCACAGCCCACGCACATCCCACGCGCAGCCCACGCGTGGGTTATTTTGTAAAACGTGGTTTTAGACGGAGCGACGCATATTAAACCCAAACCACGGCCAAGCTACTGCCAGACTTGGTTGGCGTGGATAGAGTTGTGCTAGCAACACAGTTTCGTGGGTCTTGGGTCTCTACCTAACCTTAGTTATTTTGTTTTGTGTGACAAATTTTTTGTTATTCAGTGAAAATGGAAAAGTTTATTGAAATTGTTCGAAGCTTTAGTGTCTTGTATGATACTAGTAATGAAGATTACATGAGAACAAAACTAATATTTTCTTTATTTGTGCTAAGCGACTCGGATGTAAGTCGCCGTTATAATTATTCAAAAAAAATTAATTTAAATTAATTTTTTATTAAATCAAATGAGAAATATAACAAATCGAGAACTAAGGAAAAAAACAAATTTTCATTTCCTAGCAAAACGTTTATGAACACCTAAGATGAAAACTTCAAAATAAAATTTGATGGTACTTTTTCGTGATGCTCATATTGTAATGGCTTTTATACACTGAAATTAATTTAAAAAAGAACATGAAGAAAGTAGAAAAATAATAAAAATTCTCAAATTTAAATTTATCTCGAAAACAAAATACGATCTGGAATTTTTGTATTTTTTAGCTCTCCTGTTGTTTATTACGTTATTTCACTTATTTCAACAATACTCATTTTGTTAGAGGATTCCAACTTAGTACCCTCAGCATTGTAAAAGTTTCCAAGAAATTAATATCCGATGGAGTTTTCAAAACAAGCGATATGAAAGTCGGAATATTCAACGGCATTGTGGCCAGTTACAATATCTGCCTGTTATGCTAATTAGTAATTAGAAAGTTAATATCGGCAAAACCAGCTTATTCAAATTATGGGTATCTACCTGTTATAGTATTTTGTTGAAGGATTTCAATTTATTACCCTTATCATATGTAAAAGTTCTCAAGAAATTAATATCAGGTTCAGTTTTCAATGAAACAAAAATCTAATCTTTAACACAATTGTTAAAATTGTTTTACCATGTAAAATATCTGCTTATTGTGCTAATTAGTAATAAGAAAGTTAAATCGGCAAAAGCAGCTTATTCAAATTATATCTACAGTCTTTTGTTGAAGGATTTCGATTTTTTACCCTTAGCATTTGTGAAAGTTTTCAAGATATTTATATTTATAGATTAGAAATTTTTAGTGGGATATTAGGTAAAAATTAAAAGGTATAGAAAATAAAATCTTTATTTAAACTAATATACTGAAAACAGTATTTGCGAAAACAATCTCCTATGCATAGTCCAGGTTTTTCGTCAGAAGCAGTACACTCGTAAATTGTGTTTTTCCTAATTTTATGGATAGAACATATTCTACACAAATATTTGACATGGGCGTGGGCTGTGTTCAATATGCGTTAGTATTGAAAAACGTGTACTTGGACTAGGTTGGACCATACGTGGGCTGCGCGTGGGATGTGCGTGGGCTGTGCTCAATTTGCGCCGGGCCTTATGCACATGCATGTTAAAAATTACATCATTTATTTGCTAGTAATTAAGTTAATAATTATTTTAAGACAATTTTAACAATTAATATTTACCTGTGGTGATTGATGGAGAAACGGAAGTCGATACATTTCCCTTTCTGTTATTACTTTTTTGTAATCATCTTTGTATTCTTTTATATCAGTCCAAGCGTCTTTCTGTAACTAAAAGAAATATATTTAAAATTTTATTTTTACTATATATAAAAATCGGTTTAAAACGTTTTCCCACGACTTCCGGTTCCCAGTCGCCGTTCCTCTCGTTAAGGCTGTTTTAGCAGTTCAAGCACACTGCAATTTGAAATGGGCGTATCACTTACTTTTATACACTACTTACTTGAGACTATCTTTACTCAGTGGCGCAGCCGACGGCTAGTTTAATGACAACAAATGCATTACCCTCAATTCAAATTAGTTTTAACACGAACTAACTGACCGTACGTTCATGAGATTTGACGTCACGAAGGCAATAGCGGTGAAACTAAGCGACAATGATGAGTAACACGTTTCACTATTAAATTTTAGTATTTTTTAGCAATTTTCTTCAAAGTTGGAACACGCTTTTCTCGATTATTACTGGACACAGAAAGGTGAAAAAAATCAACTATTACAGAAAAAAACTCTTTCAAGTGATGGGCATAAAAAGTTTGGTTATAATTAGGGTGACCATAATTTTTCAACAAAAAAAAAGTACATTTATAATTTTTAAGAAAATATGTACACTGCTAGTGCCCTATGAAATTTTTCTGGTCAAAATTTTACGAATCTTTAATGAAACAATGATAAGAACGATTTTTTAAATCAAACATAACTACATAAAAAATGTATGATAAATTTTAATAGTTAATTTTCTTTCGACGTTCCTTTCTGAACATCTTGATCATCATTTTGGTACCAGTCGTACTTTTTGGAACTATGAATTTCCTTCAGAAGTTGTGGTTTACTCTTTAAGAACTGAAACATTTCATTACACGAAACTTTGAAGTTTGTGTATACTTGCATGATGGCTTCCAGAGTAGATATTTTCAACTGCGATTTATTGGGACTCCAATAGTTATTGATATTTGAGAACAACCGCTCAATCGACGCACTGGTCCCGGCAGACAAAAAACAAACTGACATAAAATTTTGAGATTTTTCAAAGCCCTTTCTTTTTGGAAGATTTCGAGCCATCGATCTTGGGTAGAAATATTTTTCGAATTCCAGTCTGTGATTTTATTTTCTGTAACGTAGGTTCGTATTAGACTAACTTCATCAAACAGTTCGTCCTGATTCAATATCGGACCTACGTAGTCTTTGAAAGCCTCACACGACGATAAAATTTCAGCCCAAGAAACTTGTTTTTTCAAGTTAACTCATCCAAATAGCTTCAGTTCACTTAAATTTTCACTCCAGTTTTTCAAATATGTTACACAATTTGAATAGAACTGCTTGTCATGCGTGATAAAGATACCAGGATAGTTCACACTAAGGTCAAGGTCTTCCATATTTTCAAGTTTTGACAGGGACACTCTTACTTTAAGCGGTAACAATAACTTATTTAAGCGATTTTGAAGCTTATTTATGAGTTTGAAATACTCCAAAGCGGCGTCCGTTCCGCATATTTTGTCACCTACATCTAAAATTACTTTGTGGAAGAGAGACGCAATGTTATGCACAAACCACATCCATGTTTCACTGATTGGGTTTTGAAAAAACTGTTGGACAATTATCAATCGACAAAAAATATGCTTTCAAGGGTTCGAACATTTGTATAATTGGTTCAATGGCTGGCGTAGGCTCAAAAATCTTGTTTTTGAAAACGACAACATTTTTTGTACTCTATATCAACAAAATCGCAAAACTGTTTTAATTTCTCTACTCTGACTATAAAAATATAGAAATACTAAAAATCTTGACCACAATAACCTCGATGTCTATGGGTAAGACGACCGTCCATTTTGTTATTAGTTATTAAAAATGTGTGCCATACAACCAATTCCAATCACGGGTTTACCACGAGATGCATTTAATTTGCTGAATACATTATTCACTCCTTTTTTCTCATTCCACCAAAATTTGTACTTGTATTATCAGCAGACATTCCGATGAATTTTTGTAGTAAATTATGGTGGTTCAAAACATTGACCACGTAATCTTTTAACTGCTCTGATGTTTCACCAGGTAAGTCACGTAGCTGAAGTAATTTTACTTGGACCTTACCATTAAGGGTACAACTTTAATTTCTCTATTATTCGACGAATCGATTATGATGTTGACGAAATTTGCTTTTCGAAGGTCAATTTCTAGTTGGGATTGAGCCTCTTGAGCTAAAACATTTTTTACAATCGCCCCAGTCTTGGTTCGAGCTGCCGCAAATTTAGGTTCAAACATGCTTACAATTAGTTTTGACGTGCAGTCTAAGGATCTGAAACTTTGCAAATGCTTAATTTTATGGCAAGCAAAAGTACCTTCCTTGGCAGCAATCAACATATTTTCAGAACTTAAATTTTCTTTTTTAACAAAGGTTTCCAATTTGCTGATCTTCGAGTTCGCGTTAGTAGCCAACATGTGTTTTTTCTTTTACAAATGTTGTTTGATATTACTGCGACCACTGTTAGAAATATCAACATCACTTTTACAAACTTGGCAAAACACAATATGCGGTGAAACGTTTGATTTTTGTTTCATAAAAGGATACTCTGCTTGCAACTCGACGTTAAAATGACATTTTCTTCTAGGCGGTGACATGATGAAATTGTTTATTTTTCCACACAACACAAAATAATATAAAAAACGAGAAAAAGTGTCGGAATTTAAGACAACAGGTTAATAGACTAGTTAACAGTGTTATACATATATAATTAACATATTTTGTTTGGACAAAGAGTAGGAATTAATTTTGTGTAATTAAGAAAAAGAGTACATTTAGGTGTACTTCATAAATTTTAAAGTACAATAGGACAGCGTTTGAAAAGAAAGTACTGTCCTACTAAAAAAAGTACATATGGTCACCCTAGTTATAATAGAACGTTAAACAGTATAAACCAATTTTTCAACAGAAGTTTCAAAAAAATAAAAAAAGTAAAACCATCATTTTAAAAGCAACATAATTTCGAATATTGTGTCCAAATTTCGAGACATTTTGTCGGTAAATAACAGTTCCTAGGTTTTGGTGCACCGATAAAACAGCCTTAATATTTCCCTCTTTTGAGATTGTAATATCCAGGTATCTGAGTGTCACCACGCCCTGACAAGGGCTCAAGGAATGAGGAGGAGGATACAGATGATACTGTACTGTTGGCAAGAACATAGAAGGAGTTTCAACTTTTACTAGAGAATATGAATAGGGTATGCAGTAACTACGGTATACAAATTAATACCAAAATCTCAAGATCAAAGACTACTAAGAGTATTAAAATTGCTACTTCGCTTTTCATAAAACTGAAAAAACTGTTTAATAATCGTGATATCAGTCTGTCTCTACAATCAAGAATGATATGATTATATGCGTCCAGTACCTTGTTGTATGGCGTGAAAAGATGGAATAAGTTGGGTTAACCGAGTTATAAATGAAGAAGTATTACACGGATGTAAAAAAGGCCCGAAGTGATACTTACCATAATAAAGAAAAAATTAGAAATCTTGGGTCATCTAACGCGGAACAAAAATAGACATTTCTACAAAATACAGGGTGTCCAATAATTAATTGGACATTAGCTAATGGGTGATAGCTCACATCAAAATAAAGCGTTTGAGTTCAAATTGCTTAGGCAAAATGTTGCTAGTTTTCGTTCTACAGGGTGATTCATTAATATTTTTTTATATTATTTTTAGGGATATATTGAAAACTATTCAAACCGATTTAAGTAAAATTTGGTATCTTGCTATTATTTAGTATGCTTAATATGAAAATGATATTAGTTTTACCGATGACACTAGGTGGCGCCACCTACTATAACATTGGTTCATTAATGGGGCCATAATTTTTTTCCCGCCCTGTATAAACATTCTAGGAAAAAAACATGAAATAACATTTAATTCTACACCAAAAAGGTATTCTTGTTTCAAATTAAAAAAGTACACCGTTTTCGAATTAAACGTATTTTTTAGAGACGTGCATAAAATAAAAAAAATTTACAAAAACCTATGTAAATTCAAACATTATTTAAAAGGTCTTAAATAAAAGTGAATATTAAATGTATTAGTAGTAGATAATTTTTGCAAACAAAGTGCATATGATTGAAACAATTATTTTTATTAAACCTTTGACTCAGTAACAAATTTAAAAAAAAATCAGAAATTAAATTAAACAATGGAAGTGAATATAAAACAATTAACAAAGTGAATAATTCAAAACGAAACGAAAAAAAATTACAATAAGTGTTCAAAATGTGCACCATTAGATAAACTACATAATCTAAATCGTTTGTGTAAGTTTTGTCTTATTTCAAATAATGAGTTTCTTTGGGCCCTAATTACGTTAACTCCCTCTAAAATATTTTTCCATAACTCTTGACGGTTATTTATTCTTTTTATAAACAAGTGACTTTAGGTAGCCCCACAAGTGAAAGTCTAGGGGATTTAGTTCGGGACTGCGTGCTGGCCATGGGTATACACTACCTCTACCAATCCACCTTTGAGGATAAATTTCATCTAGATAATTTCTAACTTCTAGGCTATAATGTGGTGGTGCACCATCATGCATGTACCAAGAGTTCCGTCTCAAATTTAGAGGTATGTCTTCTTAAAGAGTTGGTAAATCTTTTCTCAAAAAATTTAGATACGTTACTCCATCAAGCCTAGTTGGTAATTCGAATGGTCCTACAATACAATCCCCAAATATGCCACATCCGATATTTATGGAAAACTCGTGTTGAAAATGGTGTTCTTGAAATGCATGCGAATTTTCTGTCGCATAGGTATGGCTATTGCGCCAGTTAAATACACCCCTTCTAGTAAATGTGGCTTCATCGGTAAATAAAATTTTATTATAAAACATTGGATCGTCTAAATGCCGCCCCATTATAAACTGACTAAATAAATAAACTGAAAATCCCGTGGTAAAAGATTCTGTACTGGAGTAAAACGATACGGATACAGATTTTCTGTCCGTATTATTCTTGACACCGTAGATTTGCTTATACCAGTGGCCGCAGAAACAAGCCTTGTACTGGTTTCTGGATCTTCTGCAACACGCACAACAATTTCATCCTCCATATCCGCATCAATTACTCTCGGTCTTCCAGGATTCCTGTTTTTAGGATGAAATGACCCTGTTTCGCCTAATCTGTCAAACAATGATCTAATAGTTTTATGGTTTGGTTGCCTTCTATTGGGATAAATCTAAATTATATCGATCTATCAAAATAGAGTTCAGCTGCTTTACGAGAACAAAAATTTTCCTGGGCATACAAACAGATCATATCGCGCATTTCTACATTAGAAAATTCACTATGACGTGGCATTTTTCCTTTATCTTAAGTGGTTTATAAAAAACTTAATAGCACTTTGACAAATAATGACTCGCACTGCACTTTGACAACTAATAATAAATAAATTCGTACTTACGCCTTGACTTTGCCAATAAGTTCACAGCATACCTAGGTACCTGCTTGTTTTGCGAAAAATAATATACGTTTATTTCGAAAACGGTGTACTTTTTTGATTTGAAACAAGAATACCTTTTTTTGTGTAGAATTGAATGTTATTTCATGTTTTTTTTTCCTATAATGTTTATACAGGGCGGACAAAAAAATTATGGCCCCATTAATGAACCAATGTTACAATAGGTGGCGCCACCTAGTGTCAATGGTAAAACTAATATCATTTTCTTATTAAGCATACTAAATAATAGCAAGATATCAAATTTCACTTAAATCGGTTAAATAGTTTTCAATATATCCATAAAAATAATATAAAAAAATATTAATGAATCTCCCTGTAGAACGAAAACTAGCAACATTTTTGCTAAGGAATTTGAGCTCAAACGCTTTATTTCGATGTCAGCTATCACCCATTAGCTAATGTCCAATTAATTATCGGACACCCTGTATAAGGCAGGGAAATATGGAAGAATGAACGAATTCGGGTGGCAGAATAAAGTCCTGGATGAGAAATCTAAGAGAGTGGTTTGGTTGCACCTTAAAGGAACTATTTAGAACAACTAAACAAAGTTCGAATAGCCTTTATGATATCCAGTCTCCGATAGATAAAAACAGTAAGTTAAACAGGGGTGTGTACTACACATTTTTTACTGTGTAGTGTCGCAACTGCCGTTTGATGTTTACAGTGAATAAATACATTTGCCAGGAAATTATATCATATTATGCAGGTGAAGGAATAATCGTTAATGAACTCATAAATTTAGATGCAGAAAATACTTTTATTAGAAAATATGAATTTAACAATTTATAATTGCAGTGTATAGATTAATGTTAAGAAAAGTAGTATATTATCCCGATACGAATCCAATTTATTATACAATGATTACAACAAATAACATCCCCATCTAAAAAGTGAATAATTACAAATACCGTGGAGCTATGATAAATGCAACAAGTGGAAATATCGTTGAAATCCGAAGGCGTATTGAAATTATCCAGGTCTATTTTTCCAGGAAGATCGGTAGGAAGACCACTAAAACGATGGAGCGATAATTTACTGGAGGCACATTGAAACACAGACAGTCATGTCTACATAAAAAGACGAAGAAGCAAAGTTTTATTTTTTTAAGATATTTTATTTGTTTCAATAAATCATATCCAGGAGGAAATTTTTAACCAAAAAAGAGAACTTCTTGGACAGCTAGAAATGGGCTTTTCTGATGAAGAGGCCTTGAAAGTGATTGTAGCAATGAAGATTTTATAGTTCCAAGAGAAATTGGAGATCCTTTACCTAATGATAGGAATATACTTATACAATCAGGTGAGTTCCATGATGCTATCGAGGACATATTTATTGATGAGAAATATTTGACTATAAAATTCTGAAGATTACGAATATAATTGATGGATTCGACCGTTACTTGATGGAAATTCATTTTATGTAACAATAAAACACTGAAAACTTTGTTTTCAAACTTCCACAAAATTTATTTGAAATATTATCACTACAGCTGTTTCGGCTGATTGCCTTTCTCAAGTGATCTATTTTGGCTTGGGTTTACAAATTTATAGTCTCTAATGAAATAGGTTGAGGAGGGGAGAACTGTTTGTCTCAAGTTGGTCATTCAGAATTATATCTGTGTTTTTTTAATTTGTTGATTTCCATAGATTCTAACAAAGATAGCTTAAGGCCTTTATTTTGAATGTGAAGAATTTTAAATTTGTCATTAAAAGAATGATTATGATCTAGAAGGTGAAGTGCGTATGTCGAATGTGTTTTTCTATTCTTGAAAGCCCTTTTATGTTCTGCTATTCGTTTATCAAAGTTTCTACCAGTTTGACCGATGTAAGTTTTTGGGCAGTCGCCACATTCAAGTTTGTACACACCACTATTTAAGTGTTTTTTATTTTGGCTCTTGTTATTTTTAATATATTTGCCTAGGTTGTTATTTGTTCGGAAAGCTGGTGTTATTCCTTTCTTTTTTATGTGTTCTTTAAAATGAATTACATTACGAATATACTTCTTGAACTATGCCTATATTCCAAACAAATTAAATCATGTGGATGCAAGACGTCAAATTCCAAACCAGAAGTTTGTTTTAGAAGAACAATCAGTTCAAAACATTTCGCTTGAGAATAAAATTTATCCAATAAACCACTTCATGAAATATTTTACAGAAAACTTATCCGAAAAAATGGTCGATTCTACAAATATTTATGCGCTTCTGAATAATCATGATCATTTCTCGCCAACAAATTTGAATGAGCTGAAATCTTTCTTTGGATTATACATAATAACTGGTTGTTAGACATTTCCACCTCTAAGTATGCACTGGAATAAATCATTGTAGGTGGCAATATTTCACAACACAATGTCCATAAATAGAGGTATTTTGGTCAACTGGCTGGATAAGAATAGAAGACTAATACAAAGTAAAACGTTGGGATAAAACTACAAGATAGTGAATTGAAGTGAACCGACCTCAAACAGAGAATGAATACAATACTTCAATTGGCGGAGTCGAACAAAAATTCGCTCTAAAAAATGAACACTGATAATGATATTTCATGCGGTGGATATGATACTTATAAATTCTTGGTTAAAGTACCAAAGTACAGAAATACTCGCCATTTACTTGGTCGCCCAACGAAAAAACAACTAGATTTATTGCACTTCAAAATGGAGGTAGCGGAGGTGCTCATCAAGCAGGGCAATGGCATTTCTAGGAAGAAAGTGGGTAGTTCTTTAAAATATGAGGTTCCTGTTCAACTGAGACGAACTAGGACTGAAGTAACGCCTTATAAAGCTGTACAATTAGATAATATAAACCATATGCCTCAGCACATCGGGGTGTCTTTTACTGGACGATGCTAGAAAAGTCCAAAATGTTAGCTGCAAGGGTAAGTCCAAATGGGCTTGCACTAAATGTAAGGTGCATTTGTACCTTCAAAAAGATCGCAACTGTTTTTTGAATTTCCATGAAAAATACATACTTACATTTTATATTATTTACTTACATTTTATTTAAATTTTTACTGTATTTTTATTTTTCAATAAATACCATAATTTAGTTTATTTACTATCAATGTTTACAATTGTAGACGTTATTTCTTTTGTATACTAGGGGGGCAAATTTTGAAAAAATAATTCCAGGGTGTTTGCTGTTATATTTTACCAATATATTACCCAAAAAATAATTTTTGTTTGTGAAAAAAAAACTTGTACTCAGCTATAAAAATTTCAAGAACTTTCACTTAATAGATATTTCAAAATTAAAATTTTTTATGCCAAAAAGCTTTCATCTACAACGTTATTATATATAAACTATTCGAATTCTGAATTCTGAAAGCACCAAATTTAAGAAAATTATGTTAAATGTTGTAAAATAGGTTTACAATAGTATTGTGATTTTAAGTTTATAAACATTTAAAATAACTCAGAGGCATAAACATATTTAAAGGAAGTTACTTTTTTTTTTTCGAAATGTTGATATTTTTACATGAACTTAAAAAAATAGAATATCCTACGACCCTTAGAACCTGAGTTAGCCCTTTTTATAGTTCTCGATGTTTTTTTTTTAATTTGGGGCACCTTGTTGCATAGATTATAAAAATTCATATAGTTGATTTGTGAATTGTTTATTTAACTGACTAATTTATTCAAACAATTTAAAATAAATATTTATTCTGCACAATTTAGTAGCAAATGATAAAAAAAAAACAAAATTAATGTAACTTCAAATTTTTGAAACAGTAAAATCGCTTCGCTTTTAAACCCTTAATCTTTGGCTTATTCTGGACAGCTCATTTTTAAAGGAATCATTTTTTTGTCTAAACTTGAACTCCCAATCTTCTAAATGGTCCTATTTAATTTGCTTATTATTTATAAATAAAGCACCGGTAATTTTTGAAAATAAAAAAAAATGAGCTAACCCCCGTATTATGGGTCGTAAGACGTTTTTTTCTTTAATTCGTGTAAAAATGCTAACATGATGAATAAAAGAAAATTAAATGCCTACATGACATTGTGAGTTATTTTACAATACAATACAATACAATACAATACAATCTATTTTACAATATATAACATTTTTTAATGGTTAACTGATTTAATTCGATAAAATAAGCCTTCTTCTTCAATTTGGTGCCTTCAGAATTCATGTAGACCCAATAGTTTACACATAATAACGTTGTAGATAAAAAATTTTTAGATATAAACAATTTCAATTTGACAACAACAATTAAGTGAAATTTCTTGAGATTTTTAAAGCTGAATATCTGTGAAATTGTACTTATTCTCAAGCTTTTCAAAGTGTTTTTTTCATTTTTTTTTAGAAAAGTTATTAAAAATTTTCAAAAAATCGACTTTTGAAACTATTTTTGCAATGACTAAGCTACAAATTAACAAAAATATCTTTACAAAGCCTCATTTTAGAGGATTCTCTATGCTTTTTCAGTAAAACTGTGTCACTTTTCCATATGATTTGCCGGTCTTCGTCTTTAGCATTTAAAATCAAGTAGCGATCTTACATTGTTTATATATTATTTATAAGTAAAAAATGACGTTTACTCTTCTGCATATTTTGTTTATTACATACTGTTGACACTAAATTTTTCTAAAGCAGTTATTAGATACATTTATCAACGAGTATTATGGGAAAATCGTTATTTCCCTAGCCAATTTTATTGAAATTACGTATTAATTATATTTACTTACATAAAATACAGAATTCTTGTTCATAACATATCTCATAGTCATTATTTTACACTTTGTCACACTGAAATGAGAATATCAAATAGATTGTTTACTATTTCGAATTTTTTGGTTTTTTTATATCTCTAAAAAAGTTTCTACCTCACTTCCAAATATTCAAATGTGACTTTTTATACAAAAAGTGTTAAATTTTTTTGTGTTTTGTGGTTAAAACGTAATTAAATATAGAGATGTTGTTGAAAAGTTCACATGTTAAGGTAATTCCATGTACCTACACTCTTACACAAAATTATTCGAATATTTTAAAAAATTCACAATTTGTGTCTAACAAAATAAATTTTAATTTTTTGATATTTAATCACTTTATACTAGTATAATTTTATGTAAATAATACAATTTTATGAAAAGATAATTATGTGTCTTAAATATTATAAAATGAAACGATGTTTGACGAAATTAACTGCTAATAGTACGGCAAAATTTGAATCGTTATTTAAAATAAAACGATAGTAACGAGTATTTTCCCATGTGCTCTAATTGCTGAATTCCTCTTTCTGTTATGTTACTATTTAATTTTGTGCTTTTGTACTTGGAATATAAGTTCTTTTTCTCATGAAGAGTTTTAGCTTATCAAATATGTATGTGTGTCAAATCTGTATATCTATGGGATTTAAGTCGGGAGTATATGCTGGGCATATTTTCTGTGCAAGTGTCCAGGGTTTGATAAAATAAGGTTTAATACATTTGAGCATTATCAACTCCAGTCCTACGACTTAGTAGAAGGGTCGCCAAAGGCCATAATATACTTTGTTAAAAAAGCTGTGCTGAAAGGAAAACTTCAACCTAGGGATAGGCCCCAATAGATCTCTTAGGTCGAGTGGAAAGGTTGGTTAAGGGTCCATTTATGTTGAACCTATCCTAACCTGTATACTATATATGAAGGTCAATACTGTTTCTGAACTGACTTTAGGTAACTATCACTAAGCCACTAGCTTATGATCGGTTATTAATATACGTATATGTTCCTTGAGAATACTCGCAATATTCCTATATGTAATCATTCTTCCGATCACTTCTAGGAATTCGGCGCGTCCTATCAAACTAATATCTCTCCAAAATATTTTACCAACAAATTCAAAGCTGGGAGTATGAATGAGGATGCAATTGGCGTATAGCGCCTTTACTCTTCTGTGTCCGTGTTTACACCCAAATGGTTTTACTAATTGAGTCTCAGTCATATCATCTTTATTACCCAGCTCTTTGCGTCCACTGCTGGAATAGGCCTCCCTTATTTTTGTCCATTGTGCTCTATCTTGAGCAGTTTTCATCCAATTTCTCGACATTTTCTTGAGATCGTCAGTCCAACGAGTCTTCCTCTACTTCTTTTGTCTAACCTCGGCCTCCACTCAAACAATCTCTTCGTCCACCTTTCATCACTGATTTGGACGACGTGTCCGGCCCAGTTCCATTTCAGTGTGGCAATTCGGGAAATTACATCGGTAACTCCTGTTCTTCATTTCTAATCTAATTTCTAATTTCTGTCTTATGTCTTCATTTCTAATTCGGTCACGAAGCGATATACTCAGCATTGACCTTTCCATTTTCCTCTGAGCTATTTTCAGCATTTTAGAACTTGTAGCTGTCAATGTCAAAATTTCGGCACCATAGGTCATCACAGGCTACACACATTGGTCAAATGTTTTACGTTTTAACGAAATTGGTGTATCGCTTTTAAAGATGTCTTTGAGTTTTCCATAGGCTGCCCATGCCAGATTTACTCTTCTTCGTATTTTGCATGGTTGTCCCTTGTGATCTTTATTTCGTGTCCAAGATATATATATATATATATATATATATATATATATATATATATATATATATATATATATATAAACAAAGTTTATTAGGGCTGCAGTCAGAAGTTTGGCCGGGATGTTACAGAAACACTCTTTTGACTTTTGGTCTAGCTTTCGGAATTGTTTAATTCCTTTTTCAAGACACTCTAATTAGAAAAATGTGTAAATACTTACAATATATCAAAATGTCAGTGCAACTTACTAGTCGTTGAGATTATTTGTATAAAGCTATGACACTCAACATTAATAACACACATATAAAATAGAACATATAAAATAATGGACAAAATACATTTTAAAATTTAGTTAAAGATAGTAAAAATTCGTATGTGACATCTTTTAATGGTGTGTTTTGACTGATCCACAGAGAATAGAAAGAAAAAAATCAAAAATAGTATGATTAAAAATTAATTAGGTGTTCTTCATATTTTATATTAATAGAAAGTAATGTATTAAACCTGTGTTGATGGTATGCAACCTGTTTTGCTTGCAGGTGTATTGTGGTGTATATATGTACAAGTAAGTCTTTATTTCATTTTTGATGTTTTGTCAGTAAATAACAATAAATGTTGCTCAGTTTATCTATATCAGACTTTTTATTTATACAAGACGTATTGGATTTTATGAAACACATTTCCAAGAAAACACGTTTAGAATGGTTTTTCCCCTTGCCAAAATACAGGAATCCTCGAAATTAAATTCATGTTTTAAACTTAATGCATGGAGCATTATCATTAGCTTCCTCATTAGCCTCATTAGCTTAGGAGTTAGGACTGGAATATAGGGTAGGCAACCATACGTTATTTTATATGTTCTATTTTATATGTGTGTTATTAATGTTGAGTGTCATAGCTTTATACAAATAATCTCAACGACTAGTAAGTTGCACTGACATTTTGTGATATATTGTAAGTATTTACACATTTTTCTAGTTACAGTGTCTTGAAAAAGGAATTAAACAATTCCGAAAGCTAGACCAAAAGTTTAAAGAGTGTTTCTGTAACATCCCGGCTAAACTTCTGACTGCAGCCCTAATAAACTTTGTTGTTTGTTTAAATCGACAGTCACTAATATCCAGTATTTATTATATATATATATATATATATATATATATATATATATATATATATATATATATATATATATATATATATATATATATCTAGCTCTACTTCGTTGTCTCCAATATTGATATTTCCGCTAGGTACTAGGTTGGTCATGAATTTTGTTTTGGAAATGTTTATTTTAAGACCCACACTGGCATACACTAACTGAAGTTCATGTAGCTTTGTACATATATCTCCTTGAGGTTGTCCGAGAGCAAAACTATGTCGTCTGCGAATTTCAAATTTGTTAAGGTCGATTCAGACACATCAGTCCCGTCATAGTCTCGACGCTGAACCGGTTCTGTTTGGTCCCAAAACTATCAACTATCTGACAGCTGGGAAACTGTTCGTCGCCTGATGAATGTGAATGCCGGCGCCATATTTCTATTAAAGAATATTTTGTATGACGGATTGTTCGGTTCGGCGCCAGAACTGTGACGAGACGTGACTGATGTGTCTGAATTGACCTTTAATCTACTACCGTCAATGTTCAGACCTTTCTCTTCCCAGTTAAGTTTTCTACATGCATATTCTAGTACTGCAGTAAACAGTTTAGGCGATAAGGTATCACTCTTTCGGTCTCCTCTGCCGATTGGGATATGATCCGTGTTTTCGTGTAGTTTCACCGACATAGTTGCGTTCTTGTATGTATTGTAAATTAACCTTGTATATCGTTAGTCAATCTTCGCCTGGAGATTTGATATTCTTAGCTTTTCTTTGGGCTAGTTTTTCGTCCATTGTGATTTTCGGTAGTAGTTCTGATCCTTGGTTGACAATGCTCTTTTTTCTTGTTAATATTTCTGGTACTTGATCTTCTCTGCTATTTGCTCTGTGTTGGCCTGAGTACAGCAATTTCTAGAAGTCTTCAACTATTTTAAGGGTTACCTCTCTGTTGGTTGTAAGATGACTATTTCTATCTTTAATCTTTATTATCTGTCTTGCCCCGTTCTTAGCCTTTTTCTCAATACTTTCATATTGCTATTGTTCTTAATGGTATTTTAGCTAATCTTCTCTTCTTTTTGAGTTCTAGGACAGAATTTATTTTGACTTTCCAGTAAAGCATTTGTTAGTTTATTACTTAAGTCGTTTATATTATTTTCTGTTTCAGGACTACTAAGTATGTAGGAAATACATTGCCGAAAACTATCTATATCTGATGGTTTCATCCATGGTTTTGATTTGTTCTTATTTTTTAGTCATATACAGTGCACATATAAAGTCGACTTCCAACTATTTTCGGAACTATAAAAGTTAAATTAATAAATTTTTGGGTAATCGAACTAAGATAATACGTGTCTTAGTTCGATGTACACTATCCCTAACAATTTGATAGTCTTCAGCGTTTATGGAAAACGTTCTAACGTTTTCATAAAATACATTACATATTATAAAATAAAACAATAATTTACAAGTTGCACTTTTATATTCAGGTCGATCATAGTTCAGGTGCTGACGCATCGGATTTAGGGTATTGGCTTATGGGGTCAACGACTATAACTCGTGTAAATTTATTTCTCCAGTTTCCCAAATTCTTATCAAGATCATTTGTTTGGTTCACTTCAAATAGTAACATATAAATCTTAAAACCCATTATAAATGATTATATTTTGAAAATATTTTGTACAATTTTACAGGTTAGCAAAGTAAACAAACAGTCAAAATTTCAATATGATTGAAACAACTTACAGGGGTAAAGGTAAATCAATTAATAATATGTTAATGCTCCTCGGTGGGCAATATATTCTTGGATGATGTAAGTGATCAATATCCTCCTGGGGTATCTTGTTCGAGGAAGATACTCTAAATGAAGAAGTCACCGACCAATCATGTTCCACTCGAGTTAAATTGGGGATAAATCTGAGTATCTCGGAGGACAGGCCAAAAGATTTCCTTCAGCCTGTTCAACTATGTTCATGGTCGCAATGTGTGGCCTTATGTTATTCTACTGAAAAATTTGATGTTGAAGCGTCTGAAGGTAGAGTATGAGATGAGGTTCCATAATTTCTTCTACATATTGCTAACCTTTCATGTTACCTCTGACACAGATTAGAGGTGACCTTGAACCATAAGCTATGGTACCCCACATCATAAACCTTGGAAAATGTGGACTTTGTCTTTTCAAATACCCGCCCCTTTATGTATACAGAAAGGTACCCAGCTGCCAAACTATGGTAACTCACTTCCAGATTTATAAAATGTGAATCCACTGTCACTACTATCTTCTCGTGGAGTAATGATCTTACATCCCACATTGTATCTTCTGACCGCCAGTTAGAAGCTATTACATTTTATATGGCTTGTTTTAATAACACTTTTATATCCTTTAATTTTGATGTTGTGTTCTTACACGATACTTTATTTTCTAATTGTGCTCACATGAGCTCGATCAGATTTAAATCACAGTAATACGGTGGAGTTCGTAATACGGCAATACCATGTTCCCGTGCCATTTCGTCCACTGCTGATGTAAGAACTCTTGATTTCGCGCTATGTTAAATAATTTAATATTTAGCATTCAATCCAGTGGCGGCTGATGATAACTTCGTTCAGGGGGGCGCTGATTCGAAAATAAAAATAAAACCCTGAAAACTTTTGTTATCAAAACTTTAACAAAATGTATTATATCTTCTCACTACAGCTGTTTCGGTAGAGTGCCTTTCTCAAGTGATCTATTTTTGGTATGCGTTTACACTTTATAGTCTTTAATGAAATAGGTTGAGGAGGAGAGAACTGTTTGTCTCAAGTTAGTCATTTTTGTGGATGCTGCAAACTAATAATTCCTCTTATGTTACGACGGGACATATCTTTGACAGATCAGATAGCATTATATTTGACGTATTTTTGGGGGCTTCTAAAACAGAGATGTTGCTTCGTGTCCACTTTAATTTGCTCTGTAACTTTTAGGCTGTTCTTCAGTTCTTTGATATCGGCTGTGTTTTTTATGCCCACGCAATACTAACAGTCTTATCTATTATATATTTATATGTTTTGCGACGTTGGCAAATTATTATCAAAAGTGGAGTTAAACTTTTATTTCTAAATTAAAAATATTTTTAATTAGCTTTAAATGTTCAATTTGATTTATTAGGACACTAACTGATACATTATTCTATGGATGGTAAAGAAGTTTCCCACGAATTCCTGCTATATATTTCAGGATACGTAACTATCGAACGATATTCGTAGTTATATCATCATCATCAATGGTGCTACAGCCCTATGAAAGAGCCTCGACCTTCCCAAGTCTATTACGCCAGGCAGTCCTATCCATTGCCAACCGTTGCCAGTTTGCTGCGCCTATCTTTCTACCATCCTCATCTACACCATCCTTCCATCTGAGTTTTGGCCTACCCCTTTTTCTGCTTTCCACGGGTTGTGACATAAGGATTCTTCTAGGAGGGTTGTTCTGCTGTGATCTTGCTAGATGTCCTGCCCATCTTAATCTTCCTATTCTTATAAGAGATACTACGTCTTTACCACCAAATATTTGTTTATATCTGTGGTATACCTCGTAGTTGTATCTCCTCCTCCAAACACCATTTTCACAGATGCCACCAAATATTCCTCTCAGGATCCTTCGTTCAAATATAAGCAAAAGGTCTTCGTCTGCCTTGGAGATGGTCCATGTCTCCGATCCATATGTCAACACTGGCTGTATAAGGGTTTTGTATATAGTTATTTTTGTTTTTTGGCTTAAGTTTCTACTTCTCATATGTCTACTCAGTCCAAAATAGCATCTGTTTGCCATTACTATCCTTCGCTTGATTTCTTCCGTTATGGCGTTCTCTTTGGTGATCAGGGAGCCTAAGTATGTGAATTTGTCAACCACTTCAAAGGTAGAGTTATCAACCGTGAATTGGGGACCGATGTTCCTGGCTCTATTGTTGGGTGTTGATGCCATCATCTTAGTTTTCTCCTCATTTACTTTCAGGCCAATAGATTTTGAGGCATTTGAGAAGGTGGTATACATTTCTTCTAGCTTGCGTGTTGTGCGGGCAACTAGGTCCACATCATCTGCATATGTAAAAATTTGGGATGATTTATTAAAAATATTTCCTCTGTTGTCTATTCGGGCATCTCTGATTGCCTTTTCCAGTGCTATGTTGAAAAGGAGATACGCCAGCGCGTCTCCCTGTCGCAGCCCAACATGCGTTCCAAACGCCTGTGATTGTTCGCCCTGTATTTCGACTTTGCAAACCACATTACGCATTGTAGCCTTAACCAATCTTATTCGTAGTTATAGAAAAATTAAAAGCAAGGCTTCCTAGAAACATAGAGCTCAAGTTATGATATCCTAAATTAAAAATATATTTATCAACTGTAAAACTTCTACAAAGATGAGAGCTCCACTAAAATATCTACAGAAGTAAACAAAATTAAATAGGTTTTTTTTATTTCAGAGTTTTTAAAGAAGCTAGAAGAGTTAACGAACCTGGTTGGTTTGAAGACCAGCTGCCAGCTTTGAGGGCATACGCGAAACAGCTATTACGCCTGGTCGTAGTCATTAAGAAGAAAGCCAATAACCGTGTACATATATTGATAAGCGAAAGAACGTCGTGGCATCTTCCCGCCTGTGAAATTCATCCCAATAAAAGTATACATTCCACTCTTAAAACGTTTATGGTAGAATTGTTCGGGGCAGAGGTCCCGCAACATAGACCATGTGGATTATTGTCGGTAAGTTAACATTATGCTCTATAACACATAAACCCTATTTGTGGTGCATACTTTGTGCTACAATACTGACCTCGGAAAGTCTGTCCTTTCAACTCATGCAGACTATTCTCATATAGTGCCGCAGCTCGAAATATTGTGAGTTTTCTAGCATTATATCTATTGCGGCCTAGGCATCTATGCAATAGGATTTCTTTAAATTGGCTATCATCAGGGCTATTCTAATTTTGTTTATAAACAGTTCGTTTATTGTGTAGTTAAACTACTCTCTTAAGTTTCTCATCCAGGACCTTCTTCTGCTGTCGGGATCCCTTGTCATTTGATCTTTCTTTGCATTATATTTTGTGTATTTTTGTTCCCTTATTAGATGGCACAAATATTCCAATTTTATCTTTTTTATTTAGTACTAATTCGGGTTTGTTTATTCATTTGATGTTATGCTTCTTTATTTTCAATTGTGTTAATCCGTCGTATTCTTAATATTCGAAGATAGCACAAAATTTTAAACAGACACAATGAATGTTATTTAGCAAGAATAAAAACTCTAATTATCCTCATGGTAGGATCAAAATGGATAAAGATATTATCGGGAGAGTAGCAGCTTGCTATTTAACCCTCTCTGGACTGAATACATTTCGCAGATATCCAAAACTTTTTATACAAAAACATGATCCCACATTACGAGACCAGACTGTTCGTTATCTGGATCTGACTTCTCCTCCTCTTCTTCTTCCGTGTGTATCCTTTCGAGATTTCTTTTAAAATCATCCTCTTGCGAAGAATATTCTTGTTGATCTGAACCTTCATGAGACTCTCTGTCACTGGGTAGATATTCGTCAGAATCTCTCAGGAAAAGGTTCCTCTGGTTCTGAAAAGTCACTTAGCTATTCAGCGATATTTCCAATTTTTTTGTATTAAAAAACGTCTGGCATAATTCAGGAACTGCAAAGAGTAGACTGTTGTCACTATTTAGAGTCGATATAGAAAACTAGTGGGACACTAATGACCCGAGCAAAAAGACCATGTCCATGTCCCATTACATGAATTGTCCGAAAACAATGACGGAAAAATGGATTTTATTAGAAATTTTACTTTCAAAAACACTAAATATATTATTTTTTTTAAAACGCGCAAAATTTTAGACGTGAGAACCTGGAGAAGACCGGCAAGGTTGCAGGTATAGTTTGGAGGAGGCTCGATGTGTGCTGTAGTGCCATAGGAGATAGAGAATACTTAGTGAACTATGCTACTAGGAAGTAGGTCTAGGACACTGATACACTTTGTCTCTCCAAGGCACCGTTCCTCAGTCATTGAGGAAATATAAAGAACAAGAGAGGAAAAAAGGTCAGAGAGAGAAAAATTGTTCACAAAAAAAATGGATGTCACTCTTTTTAAATATTTTATTCACAAACAAAAAACAGAAAAAAGATGCTCAGAATACAAGAAAACAACTAAAATAGAAAGACCTATAAAAATATAAAAGAAACCAAAATATATGCAATGTATAGACAAATCTAAACAAACTAAAGGGTAAAAAAATCCTGATTACATTAAGATCTAAGCCGAGAGTAAAAATAAAAATTCGTCTCTGCATTGATGTCGCACAACCTTGTATCTCACATCGCATCGGCTGCGATCACCTGATACCTGTAAAGCTAGCATATCCGTTATATAAGACCGAATTCAGACCAACACTATAATTATTCGCTAATTTATTAATATAAGTGGAAAATTTTAAATTAATATAATGAAGAAGCAATGATTTACTTATGCTGCTGAGTCGGATCCAGCCCAATTTCGAGTATTTTCTTTCTGGCGCAATAACTCAAAAAAAAATATAGATTTTAATGAAATTTTTGATGCATATCAGTGGCGAATCAAGGAAGAACTGTATGGATTTTGGTGTATATTAACCATCGAAGTGAAATTTGTTGCATAAAAAGTGAATTATTTAACTTTTTGCAGTAACTTTAGTAAAGGGGCGATAGAATAAGACGAAATTTTTGGGGATTATTGGGTAATTTTGGGTATTGATCAATGTACAAATCAACAGCAATTAATTAGCAATAAAATATGCCACCAAGATGGGCCCTGTAGCCCCTTTCATTGCCGATATATAGCTTTGCTAGCTTTACCGTAAAGTTAGCATAATCATTGTGTCTCGAAACGGTGCAGCAATAAATTGTTTCTTGGCGTTTAAACTTCGGCAATATATTAGCAATCAATTCCTTGCGGTTCACTTTTTGGCTGATATCTTGGTTTTCCGGGGGTGTGTTTTGAGCTCGGGATGATGGGCTTGCTTTTGGAGATTGGTTAATATACCAATTAAAAGCAATTAGTTATCAATATATGCCGCCAAAATGAGCCCTGTACCCCTTTTGCTTGCCGAGATATAGGTATGGCTATGCTAGCTTTACCGTAAAACTAATATACCCATTGTTTCTCGGAAACGGCTACAGCAATAATTTTTTTCTTTTCGTAATAAATTATATTGGTCTGAATTTGGCCTTATAAAATGGATATGCTAACATTACAGTCATGATTTCCTAATTTCTACCTCGCAGTCGATTGGTTGAACCTAGAAAAATGTGCCAGAGGCATGTGGCAATTTGTAAACAGACCCTTATTGTGCTTACTTGTTAGACGCAATTCTAAACGCGTTATTATGCTAGATGCAATTAAGACTGTATAAACAAACACTCATAGTATGTCTTTTCGTTCGAAATTCAAGCGTTTCTTTACGTTCGAAGATTTGTAATATGTAGATTAAAATGTTATACAGAATGGACTTTGAAATACGTGAATTAAAACTTTGTACAAAACGGAATTTTAAAAATACTACAATACTATAATGCATTGCTAATAGCATTTTGCTGCTATTTTTTGCAATTTTTCTGTTTTACGATTTTTCGTTATTACTAATTTTAGTTTTATTTTTGAATCCAATTTAGATTTCTTGTTTATAAACTAATGTATACATGCGCATACTAATTATTGTAAAATTATTTATTTTTAGGTTGAGCATGATGCATCCACTAACAAAGATGGTCTATGTTTAACGCTTCTAGTAGCATTCCGTACACCCTTGGAAGAAGTGCCTATTATTGGAAAGTGTGTCTGGCACGAAGTGTCCAAAGACTTGGGTGATAAGTTGTTGCTGAAAGTAGCATCTAGGAATGCGACTTTCTGTCTGAATACTATAAGATGAGTTATTTTCCAACAATTTTAGATTATATTTACACTTCAAATACTGTGTATAAATGACTAATCAATATTAAAAACGAGAGAAGGGATAAAGATACGTTGAAGTGAGGCGAGGAGAAATGAGCGGTTGATTTCAAGAGATCGATTTTAACTAACATTGTTAATATGGTTATGGTCTACATTCCAACCTTTTAATCATAACGTTTTCTGTAAATTATATATTTTATATCTGTTAACATGTATATTTATTCAAATTATACTTTATTTGATTACATCAATGATTTTCTCTAATGTTAAACCCAAAAGTGTACGATTTTTCCTACTTCCTGACCTTCCCAACCAGAAATATTGGATTCCGTTCTCTCTAGGTTTGCTTAAAAGTTGTTGGAATTTTGCAGGCGTGTATGCTGATTTTTGCTCATCTTCCTCGAGTGTATCTCCCATACAAAAATATCTTCTGATCCATCGTAACCTCTCTGCAGTTTTTATACCTATGACCCTAAGGAATTATTTTCAAATAAAAACAAACAGGGCTCAAAATATCGAGTTAAAAAAACTTTATTTACAGACTATATCTAAAATCGTATAAAAATACAATGTACAAAAATAAATAACGTTTGGTTAACAGTACCAAAATAATAATGGTGAAAAAAATACTTCCCTATTATGTAACATTTATACACAACTTACAAAAATAAGGCAAAATTTAAATTCCTGAGAATGTACATTTTAGGGGGATTATTAAATAAATGCCACATATTCAAATAGTCCGATACTATTGTCCATGAATTATTCAAATTAATTTGAACGCTTTGACATCAGTTCTAAAGTATTTATGGAATTGACGGTTACTTAATAGAAGTTCATGTTCCATAATACAGCATACAACAAAACGTTGTTTTTAATATTTACATAATTTTAGTCAATTTGATATGTTTCGCTGAAACCTCAGCTTCCTCAGAAGACTGATAAAGTTAAACCATCTTAACAATAATATTATTCTGGAGAAACTGTTGTTTCTTTGCAACATGTTAAGTTTACTACCAGTAAATTAAAAACAGCTCTATGTTTTATGCTATAATATTACTATTATTAATTCTAAAACTGTATCTTGTCTGAAATGTCTAGTTTGCGTACAAAATAATCACGATTTTTTGTCTGTTGTGTGAATTTTCTCTAGTTTACAGTCCATAATTATATGTTTTTGAATTGACACAGAAAACTCTAAGAATCTTCGGTTTGATCAAAGTTTTGAATGGAAAAAATAAAAGTTTCCGTTTTAATTAAATATAGTGTAAGTCAAGATATAATTTTAAGGCTTTAACTTTTAAATCTTTCTATAACGCCTATAATTCTATCATAATTCTACCATGAAGAGGGGTTATCGAGTCTTATAGTTGTAAAAAAAGCTATAGACGAGCGATTGGGGAACCGGGAGAAATGAACCCAAATGGGGTAAAAATGAAATTTTTGGGGGTAAAAATGAAACTTTTGAGTAAAAAGTATATAAATATGCAGGCCACGCCATCTCACTCCCCACCACTAGAGTGTTATCGAGTTATATATTTGCGCAGTAAGCACAGCCCCGGCTACTGAAGTTACTTACTGTATGATCCATCGCCAGGCCCTTATAGTCAAATATTTAGAACCTCCTTAGAAATAAGATTGTAAATTTTATCAAGGGACATGCACTAAACACGCGGCTATTTCGTGAATTATATGAGGACGATGAAACTAAATATGCGGACCTACTTTACTATACAGAAGTAATGTGGCTCTCTCGCAGAAATGTACTATATCGAGTATAGACTCACAAAACCGAAGTAGAAATTTTTATGGTTGATCAAAAAATATTCTCGCAGATAAGTTTAAAAACTCTTCCTGGCTAACTCTTCTTGCATATCTCGCATATTTAGCGGACATTTTTGAGAGTATAAATATATTAAAGAACCGCAAGGAAATAATATTAATATCATTTCAGCGATATAAATAATGTCAACGTCTGGATTAAAGCTGCAATATTGGAGACAGAAAGTAGAATAGAACAAGATAACTTCTTTTCGATAGCACTCGAAGGTTAACTTTGTTTTTGAAAGATTGCGAAAATATTACTTTTGCTAACATCGAGGATACAATAGTAA
Organism: Diabrotica balteata; assembly: GCA_918026665.1. NCBI lineage: Eukaryota > Metazoa > Arthropoda > Insecta > Coleoptera > Chrysomelidae > Diabrotica > Diabrotica balteata. Next base: position 46,498,503 of record OU898277.1, read on the forward strand.
GACATCTTATCAAGCTCGGAAAGCAGTTTGCAGATTACTTTCCAGATCTTGATACACGTTCTGTCAGTTGGATTGTAGATCCTTTTAAATGTGAAATTGCTATGATACCAGAAGAACCTTCAGGTTTAGCAGAAGCAATTCTTGAACTTCGACCTAACACTAAAGCACGTGTTCAATTTGAGAGTAAACCAAATCTGTCGTCTTTTTGGATGTCAAAAGCTGCAAAGCCTTTTTAAATTGCACATGAAGAGGCGGTTAAAAAATGGTTGCCATTTGGAACAACATATTTGTGCGAACAAGGCTTTGCCACTCTAATGAACGTAAAAACGAAGAACAGAAATCGATGAAACGCCGAAGACTGTATTCAAATCGCTCTTACATCAAAAAGTCCCAATTGTAGGAAAAACGTTTTCAATTATTCTTTTTTTTTTCTAATTTTGGTTTGTACCACCATTATTATTAATATTATAATTTGTTACAGTACCCCAAATTGTCAACCCTAAATTGTACCCCAATGGGCTTCAATTTGTTATGTACAATTGAGGAAAAAAAATTCGCCCCCACAGAAAATATAAGTAAATGATAATTTCTTATTTTGTAATTCATATGATATTTTTCTTGTATATTAGTCTAAAAATACAAGAAAAATATTATATGAATTACAAAATAACAAGAAATTCTTATTTACTTATATTTCTGTGGGGGCCAATTTATTTTCTCAAATGTATATTACATAATAATATATTATTATTATTATTACCGTTATGTATTACTAGGTATTACATTGATAAATTGAACAAATGATGTTTAAATTAAATTTTTAGTTATTGTTATTTTTTTACAATGCTATAATAATATGAAAGATGCTAAAAAGACGCGATTTCGTTTTTTTTGCTCTTCGCCATCAACTTACACAAAAATATTTTGGAGTAAAGATTAAAAAAGTTCCCCGACCGCTATATACACACCATAACTTTATCTTGACTTGCACCATAACCTTATAAGGACTAAAAGACAAGACTTATGAAGACAAGTGAATTTAAAAAGAAAATTTAATAAAGATTTAAGAGTTTAAATTTTCCGACTTTTCTTTTGTTTAATTTAATGCAAGTAATAAAAGATAAATACAAAGTAAAAATATATTTTAAAGTATGGATATTTAAATATGTTTTATTTCTAATAGCTCCCCCCAAATGTATAATTAATTAGACATTTAAAAACTAATCTAAATACTTAATTATATCAGTCAGCGTCTTTAAGACTATCGGTTTATAAATGAAAAATTGCAAGGACACATAATTTTTACAGACAATATTAGCATACCTCTTTTGCTAAAAATTTATTTCAAGTCTGACCTGAAAATATTTTAACAGATAAAAAGATTTCTTGTGATTATAACTACGGTTTATTAGTACGTTTTCTTCTCCAGGGGAATGAAGTATGAAATGACAAATAAGGTTTCTAAATTCGAAAGTAATAACTATTAATCTACAAGTTACGTTTGAAACTCTTATGGCACTTGAAAAACACCATAATTTAATTTTTGTGATCGACTACACCATATACGCGTTTAAAAGATCAATTAACAGTGTTTCAAAGAACAAAAATGTATGAGACGGGTCAGTAATTGTGCTAGAAGAGGATACTTGATGAGTTATGCTGCCACTATGAAGTCATTTAAGAAATCACATGAGTTGTACGGCAAATATGTTAGGTGCAATTTGCTAGAAATTATCAACACTGGTTTATTACTGACTGAATTATAATACTCAGTCACGTTTTGTTTCGTGTATGTGACAGTATGACAGTGTGAGCACAAGAATTTGTCAGTGTCTGTAGTTGAATTTGTGAACAACAGCATGCTATCATGATTTCAAGGTTATTGCTAAATTATTATATGTTTCTTGTTAAATTTTAATGTTTTCTTCTGAAAGTCGTTGAAAAATATAGCGCTCTACTGGAAAAGAAAACTAATAACGAATTAAACATCACCTATCTACGTATTGCACTAATTGCACATACAGTAATTATATTTTTTTGAAAAATAGCAGTAATAAATGATTTCAATGAACAAAAAATCCTTATTTTTGTAAATACACAACAATTTTTTGTAAATAAAACAATTTCTTTTTATGTATCACAATAAAAATTATTCGATAATAAAAACTCCTGGACAAAATTAACACATATTTTGTCTTTTACTGTTGCTTATCATTTTTACAGGGTAATAGTATACATAATTTGTGAAATATAGTTGTTTATGACCTCATGTGATTATTGAAACCATAATTACAATATTTGACGTTTTGAATAAGTTTATTTATATTTCATTATGGTGTTGTCGAGTTTTATTGGCAGCTGTTAAACACAAATTAGTAAAGCTAATTGTATGAACCATAGCTCTAGCTAATGATGGTTTATCTGATGGCAAACTTATTACAGCCAGAAAAACTTGAACAACATAAATACACAAGGATATCTTTGAGATATTAACTCCCTCTTTTAATATAGGTAACCAGATCCTACTGTATTCTGCCGAGGAATTTGCGACACAATCGGTCTCATTTAGCATAATTAGAGCCGCTTCTTTGATTTTTCTTTTTTTTACCATCTGTTTCTTTTAGGACTATACTTAAACCGTTCCATTCAACCCTATGTTCATTTTTCCTTGGGTTTTTACATATTTTGAGATCTATTGATGTTCACTTATTCCAACATTTAATGGCCTTGATGTTGAACCTAAATAAAACTGATCGCATTCACAAGGTATTTTATAAATACAATTCTTTGTTGTTTGTTGTTCATTGTTAGGTTTGGTTTTAGTTAAAATAGATTTCAATGTGTTTTTTGTTTTGTTGAATTTATTTCATACCCAAGTTTTTCTAATAATCCTGTTATGAATGGTATTGTTATTTCCCTCATATTATTCCTTGTGTATGCTGTAGTATCGCATTTTAAGTTGTTCTGTTCTATTCAGTCGATTGTTGCAAATTCCTTATTTATTCAACAACATTCAAAACAACAAACACATTGAGCACTATTTTATCTAAAACTAAACCTAACAACGAACAAGAACAAATAATTGTATTTATAAAATACCTTGTGAATGTGATCAGTCTTATTTATATTGTTTTGAAGCTATTTTCTTGTGGCATTTAAAATTAATTACTATTTAAATGGGAATAAGTCACAATTAAAGGTTAAAGTACGTTTATTGGCGTTTCCATTTCCACTTCGGAAATCGTTTTCAAAATACAAACATTAGTAAGTAATAAAATTAAATTAATAATTAAATAACTAATGTTTGTATTTTGAGAACGATTTCCGAAGTGGAAATTGAAACGTCAATAAACGTACTTTAACCTTTAATTGTGGCTTATTCCCATTTAAATAGTAATCAGTTTTATTTAGGTGAAACATCAAGGCCATTAAATGTTAGAATAAGTGAACGTCAATCTTAAAAATTAAAATTAAAAAAATTAAAAATAGAGAATTTGATAGATCTCAAATATGTAAACACGCATGGGAAAATCAACATAAGGTTCAATGGAATGATGCAAGTATAGTCCTAAAAGAAACAGATGGTAAAAAGAGAAAAATCAAACAAGCGGCTCTAATTATGCTAAATGAGACCTGTTGTATCGCAAATTCCTCGACAGAATGTAGTAGGATCCGGTTACCCATATTAAAAGAGGAAGCAAAATACCATTATTAGTAAGTCAGTAACATATAGAGCATACATCATTTATGTTTTTTAAATAACATATCTTTAAAATCAGAATTTGAGAGTAAATTAACTGTAAGACCAAATACTTACCATGTCGAAATAGTATTATGAGATTTTTTTCCTGGTTTTTTCTCATGATTTACTATGTAATCACTAACAGGAGAATTTTACTGTCAGAAGATTTTTTATGACAGATATGTTCAAGTTAAAGTTGAGTTCATGTAATCGAATAAACATCTTACAAAAAAGTCATCCCAGAAACGCAACTCAGCAATATTGGCAAGATATGTCTGAATTGTCAATATAAATGAGTCAGATAAAATTAAATTATTAGAAGAATTTTTCACTATGTAACAAAAAAAAACAAAATTTGTTTAATTTACTGTGTGTATTTTGAGAACGATTTCCGAAGTGGAAATTGAAACGTCAATAAACTTATTTTAAACTTTAATTGTGGTTTATTCCCATCAAGATAGTAATTGTTTAAATATATATTCAAACGCCAACCTTTGGTCTAGCTCTCTTACTATACATTTTTTTATATATATATTTTAAAACGTTACAAGATGTATTTGTTGTATTTTCATTTTTTTTAATAATTTTTAATGTGCCTTAGTAAGAGAATGTTACATCAAATGATTCACCTCATTCTCAACTATTTCAAATTTAACTTTGTATAACAAATTATCAACCCACTAGCTCCTTCTATTTCTCGGTCTATTAAAGGACTTCACGAATCAACAATCCACTGGAGACAAAACATATCAAAATAATACATAACAATACCAGTTGAAATTATCTGTTATCCATCAACAATTTAAGTTGCATTTTATACCGTTCTGCTTCTTGTTCTTTTCTTCTTAACTTGATTTTGTATTCTTCGATGGTTTTCCTAGCTTCCGCCAATTGTCTAGAGACTAGTTCCAGTTGCTTAACCGGATTTTCTATGCTTCTGTTTGGCACGTGTATGTCTTTGTTTCCGTTTGATATCTGAATCATTTCTTCGGAGATCTAAAACAGATTAATTAAATCAATTACACTAATTAAACACATCGCTAGTTTCTTTACACGTGCTGGATAAACTAATAAACAGATATTAAATGGATGTCGTAGCACTACTAGAAACTAAACTAACTCATTCTATTAACATCAAGTTTCCAGGATACGACATCTACAATAACGTCCACAAAGAAAATTCAGAAAGAACTGCTATCCTAGTGAGAAAAGAAATAAATCATACATTACAACAGATGCCAGCATTAAACACTATGGAAGGAACAACAATAAAAGTCCAGATGAGACAAGGTGAAATAAGTTTCACTTCAGCATATGTAATGCCAACAGATCCTTTAACCGACGAAGACCTGGATGCGTTCCTGAACATAGAAGAACCGTCCGTAATAATAGAAGAGTTCTAAACGCCAGTTCTCCTAACTGGAACGATGCCGCTACAAGCAGAAACGGAAGAATAGTAAATAATTATCTAGTGTGTGTGTGTGTGTGTAGATAGTGGATGGCATCAGAACTTGTCTATTTGCCACAGAAAATTTGTATTTTTTTTTTTTTTTTTTTTTAATTAAGGATAGGATAGGGATACAAAACATGGCCACTCGTTTCTTGTCTAGGGACCCATCAAGACATTTTTATTAAGACAAACTAGACTAGGTCACGGGCAGGAGGTATTAACAAATGGGGTAAAACAGAGGTTTGGATTCTAATTATATAATGTTTGTAAATACACATATATACATATTTAACCATATATGAGCTAAATTTCTATTTTTGCTTCTAAAACAAACTTGATTAAAAGGTTGTATATTTCTTTATCTTGTTGTGCTAATAAAGTAGGAATGTTAGTTGGTAGACTTACAAACTTTTTCAGTTCTTGGTACAGCATATCCGTATGTGCAGTATATTTTTGACACTCTAAGAAAATGTGATTTATGTCGGCTAACGGTTTTTTTGGACAGTAAGGACAACACGGAGAATCTACGATATCAATCCTAAATAAATGAGCTGGAAAGCGACCATGATTAAGTTTTAAACGTGATATAATTGATGACTTATATCTATTATAATCCCACGAATTGATGTAAGGAATGTTTGTCGGTAAAACTGGTTGAAGTTTAAAATAAAGGTTCTCTGATGTAGTTGAAAATTTACTGTACTGAGCTTCCCATCTAACCCTAACATCAGTTTTATATAAATTAATAAGATCTGATGAGCTGCACATGTTTACTTTCAATTCTGAGTCAAGTGCTTGTTTCGCTGCGAGATCAACTGCTTCATTCCCAGTTATCCCTGAATGTCCTCTAACCCAGACTAATGTAACTCGTACACCATACTCCTGCAGTTTATATAGACTATTTTTTATAGATAGAAGAATATTTTTGTTATAATGGTTAAAAGGAGGACTTTTAATGGTGTGCAAAACTGAGAGAGAGTCTGTTACAATTATCACAGATAAAGGTAAATTCATCTCGCACCAATCTAAAGCTTTCTTAATAGCTATAGCTTCTGCACTAAAAATCGATAAATAATGAGGGACTTGATATTGCTCAACATGGTTAATATTAGAAACTAAAAATGCACAGCCTGTTTTAAATCTTTTTTTTGATCCATCCGTATAAATGATGATTTTATTTTCTCCTAAATTACAGAGTATAGATTTGAAAATTAATTTTGATAGAAATATATTATCTGGATAGTTTGGAATTATAATGGTTGGTTTAAATATTAAGGCTGGAAAATCGATTTCGTAAATAGGATATTTTTTTTGACTATGTATTAGTTCTTTATGTCTCTCAGTGTTAATAAAAGCCTCAGCAAGCGGGGGAGACGTTTTAATTCTCCAATATTTGTTTGTAAGATTCTGGACCGCTATATTTGATATTTTTTTGACCATAAATGTACTAAACGTCCTATACTTTATTAGCTGTTTATTAGATAAGTACTCTCGTCGAAGGCACAAAGGCGGTTCTTGTGCTTCAGCGAGAACTGCATAATTCGGTGATGACATCATAATTCCTAGACTTATTTTAATTGCCTTATATTGAATTCTGTCTAAGGTTAATAAGTTTGATTTGCTAGTTGAGGCATAAATAGTACATCCATAATCCATTATTGAGCGGATGTATGACTTATAAAAAGTAAGGGATATTTTAACATCTGCACCCCACTTATATTTCGAAACTGCACGCAGAATGTTGAGCCCTTTCTCACATTTTTGCTTTACGTGTTTTATGTGGCTGGTCCATAGGAGTTTATTATCAATATAGATGCCAAGATATTTATATTCTTTTACTATGGGTATAGTAAAATCACCTATGGTATACAAATCGGGTGTTCTAAGTCTGTGCCTAGTAAGACACATAACCGCTGTCTTTTGCTGTGAAATACTAAAACCCATAGTATGTAACCAATCACGTATGCAGCAAAAAATATACTCTAAATCTGTAATACATCGTTCATATGAACCATGGATAGTATAAAAACAAATATCATCAGCGTACTGAATAACTTTTATATTGTCATCCATCAAACCATGCAGCTCTGCTGTGTATACATTAAATAAAAGTGGACTCAATATTGATCCTTGCGGCAAACCGTTATATACTGTTCTTGGCCCGTGGAGTACATTTCTGTGGTCACGAATATAAATTTTTCTGTTTAGAAACAAATTTATTAAGTTATTTGATACCTGTTTGCTGATACCCATTCTACACAATTTTGTTTTTAAAATACTCAAATCAACCACATCATATGCACCTTTTAGGTCCACAAATAGGCATAACATGTATTTGTTATCAGATAAGCATATTTGTGCATCTGTAACCATATGGGTCAATGCATCTATAGTACTACGGCCTCTCCGAAATCCATACTGAGTAGTGGGTAGGAGAGAATTGCTTTCAATAAAATATTCTAGGCGAAACTTAATCATGCGTTCAAAAGTCTTGGTCAGACAAGACATTAACGATATAGGTCGATATGATGAGGGTAATTTTGGATCTTTAAATGGTTTTTTTATTAAACATATAACAATATTTTTTAAATCCTCAGCATATTCTTGTTTTACCCACCAGTTGTTAAAAATTTTTAAAATTATTTGTTTAGCTGACACTGGAAGATTGTGTAAAATTTTATATGTGAAACCATCCAAACCGGGAGCTGTGCTTCTGGTTTGGTTTAACGCCAAAATTAACTCTGAATATTCAAAATTTTTAGACATAGTATCTGAAGTAGAATAAAAATGAAAATTTTTTTGATTGTCTATATCGACATTAGAGACCGAAGGCGGGGCCAGCTGATTCAGAACATCCTCAATTAAATCTTCGTGCAATGGAGGTTTATTTTGTTTATGATATTTGTTTCTTATAGCTTTTACACAATTCCAAATGTTTGAAAGAGGTGTAGATCTATTGAGTTGATTAACAAAGGTTATCCAACTATTTTTTTGTTTTAACTTGAAAATGAGTTTAGCCTTTGCTGCAATATTTTGATAATTCAGATAATTTGTAATATTTCCTTGTCTTCTGAACAATTTAAGTGCGTGGGAGCGACTTTCAGCTATATCAGAACATTCTTCGTCCCACCAATAGGGCCTTGGGACAGAAGGAATGAAAGGTTTTTTAACTGGCATGGATGCAGATGCTGCTGAAGATATGACTTCAAATAATTTTTTTGTTATTCGACAGTTATCTGAATCATTTAGAGCTAAATTTGTACTGATTTCATTTTCAATAAATGCTTGAAAGGCTGACCAATCGGCACGACCGTCATTCCACTTAGTTGCCGGATTGATTTCGAAAGATATGGGAGCAATTTGGAGCTGAATTTGAATAGGGTAGTGATCAGAACCTAAAGTGTCTTGATATACTGACCAATTTACCAAATCTGCCAAGAAAGGGGAGATAAGAGTTAAATCAACTGCAGAGTGATTACCATTGGGATTAACTCTAGTGGGCGATCCATCATTTAAAGTAATTAGTTCCAAAAAATCTAAAGCTTCTGTTAAATCCTTTCCCCCGCGATCTTCCGGAATAGGGCCCCACCTGTGATGGTGTACATTAAAATCGCCGCAAAAAATTGTACGAGAGATATCAAACTGTACCAATAAATTTAACCAATCTTTTTTTGTGGCTGCTATGTCTGTAGGTTTGTATACTGAAACTAAAGAAATATTTATATCTGGAATAAATACTGCACATACTTCAATGCCCCTTGAAAAATTTTGGGTTATTACACTTTCTTGATAGTTAATTGTTTGTAAGATAAATATACCAACTCCGCCATATCCGTCATCACGACATCTTTTAATGAAATTATATCCCTTTATACTAAAATTACTATTAGACTTAAGCCAAGTTTCAGAAAGTATGATAATATCAACATGGTTTTTATTAAGGTAATTTAACAAATTATTTTTATTAGATGTTATTGACCTACTATTCCACTGCAAAATTACTAATTGGTTTTTAATTGTTTGTTTATTAGCCATTTTTAAAGTTTAATCAGTAAAAGAGTTTTTCACTTGAATCTGATTCACTATATGTTTCCATAGCATCATTTGGATCACTTGGAGCAAAGGCACTTTCTACAAAGTCCCTGATATTAGATTCCATGAGAGTATTTGGTGCTAATTGAAAATTTTTTTGAAATTTATTTATGAAGGAGGTAATTAACATTATAGTTTTCTCTTTATAGTCCATAAATTCTTCTCTGTAAGGGTTAGGTATAATGGGTTTAGGTTTTTGACTAGGTTTATAAGTTTTTTTTACAGGCATCGTATCTGGTGTAGGAGAGGTTGGGTGTGTTCGTTTAATTGTTTTATTAGAATTGGCTTTAGAAGCTGGTTTTGGTTTTTTAAAAGTAATATTAGACGATGGACTGTCGCCAGAAGTATTTGGAAAAGCTGGAAAATTGTTATCGTTGTTTAAAATAGAGAAACGGTTATTCGTAGCCACCTTCGCATATGATGGATTATTATATATATTTTCGGCTTCTTTAAAAGAAATGTTTTCAACTGACATAATTTGTTTAATCCCCTTTTGCTTTGCATATACGGGACAAATACGTGAAATTGAGGGGTGTTCGTTATTATTACAATAAATACACAAATTATTTTCTTTACAATCCTCTTTTGTATGACTTGTATCTGTACACTTTTGGCATCTCTCATTTTTTGATTTACATTGTCTAGCTGAGTGGCCATATCTCAGACATTTGAAACACTGTACAACGGGTTGTACGTACGGTTCAACATGAAAATTGCATAAATTTATTTGTATACATTTTGGAATTTCATTTCCTAAAAATTCTACTATTATCATTTGTCTGTTTACCAAAACTACGTTTCCATCAGAGTCTGTAATTTTCCTTTTCATACGATTGACACATGATACCTGTTTGTTTGATTTGATAGCAGTTAATAAATATTCTTCAGAAAAGAAAGTATCTACCATCCTGACAACTCCTTTTTTGTGTGTATAAAATTTAGGTATAAATGCTATTAACTCATTTTTTAATATAACTTCGTGGTTTACTAAGCTATTGGCTATTTCTAATGTATTAAAAATAACCTTTACCCTATTAACACCTACCGGTTTAATATCTATTACGTCATTTTTTAAAGTTTCATCTTTAAGTAGAAAGTGCCCTATTTTAATTGGAAAAAGTCTCCCTAAATTTTTATTTTTGTGTTCAACAAACACATAAAATGGACCAATATCTCCTGGTCTATAACTGTTATTCATATCAATTAGTGGAACATACCTGTTGTTTTCACTATCACTTTTATCAAACGTGTTTTTTTCATCGGGCGGCTTATCACCGCCCGTTTTTTCTGACATCACTTACGCTTTAAAAAACTCTAATATGCTCTTCGTAAATATCAATACCAAAACTAACAACTAATTATACTTATATTTTAAAAGAATCAATCACCAGTAAATTCACAAAAACTCGAATACGTCCACACACCTTGACTAACGAATTCGAACGAATTATCTAGTGACAACCTATCTTCCAGGAAATGATCTACCAACCCATTTGGATATAGTAGAAGCTAAAAACCTAGGACTACAAACAGAGATCCGAACCTTAAACGAAGGATCAGGAGACCACAATCCCACACTCCTAGAAATGGAACATGGGAAGAAGATAAAAAGAAAAACAATTAAAAGAAAGAAATAAAGTGGTCAAACGTTGCTACAATCGACAATTCACAAAAAATAAAAGAAAGAGTCCTACAGCTTGAAAACATTATAAAAGAAGCACTAAGAAATAGCACCACTGAAAAAGAAAGAAATGATAAGGGAAAAGAATAGAGCCAAAAAGAGTACCAGAAGAACAAGAAATCAGAAAGTCAAAAAGGGTATTAATAGAACATAGAAGCCAAAAGATAGGACTAGTTATATCTAACTGTGAGCGTGGATAACGTGGAGCTCCGGAAGCTGGAGTACCGCAATTTATCACCCCTTCTGTATAGCATATATACAGCAGACGTTCCAAGAACACCCGGAACACTACCCAGCCTATGCAGATAACACTGTAATCACGGCAAAGCACAATAATCACAATATAACTGTAAGAAATCTACAGACGGCACTGGATAAAATAGAAGAATGGATTATGCAATAGCAATAATTCCAGAGAAAACAGAAACACCCATGAAACCTCTGTATAATGTTGATAGTCCTATGGAAAGAGTAGCAATCGACATTGCAGGTGAATTTCCAGAAACGGATGATGGAAATAAATATATCCTGGTAGCTATGGATTATTTTACCAAATGGACTGAGACCTGTGCGATACCAAATCAAGAAGCTCCTACCGTTGCAGAGGTACTTGTTAAATAATGCTTCAACCGATTCGGTGTTCCCTTAGAGATCCACTCCGGCCAAGGGTGAAACTTCGAGTCAACCCTTTTCCAAAACGTTTATAAATTGATTGGTGTCAATAAGACCAGAACGACACCTCTGCATCCTCAATCAGATGGAATGGTCGAGAGGATGAACCGAACGATGGGTAAACACCTGTTCAAAGTTGTATCAGAACATCAAAGAGGACCAGCACATTCATTTATTCCTAATGGCCTACCGCTCGACCGTAAACGAAACTACAGGCCAGACTCCAATCTGCTTGATGTTGCGTTGTGAAGTTCGTTTGACCTACGACCCAGAGTTTGACTGCAGACCTTCCGAAGAACATACTGCAAGCGTAGAATATGTCGACCGCCTGAAGTTAAGAATGAACAGCATTAATGAACTTGACCGACAACACATCCAGTTAGCCAGTGACAGAATGAAAGATCAAAATGATTCTTGATGCAAGAATGAAAGTTTTGAAGTAGGTGATATTGTTTGGCTTTATAATCCACACCGTCGTCGAAGCTTGTCTCCTAAACCAGAAAGACAATAAGAAGGTCCGTATGAAATTAAAAAGAGAATAAATGACGTGATATACCGAATTAAGAAGTTGCCAAAAGGTAAGCCAAAAGTTGTTCACATAAATCGTCTATCACCTTATTCTGGCTAAAATGAAAAAGAAGAAGCACGAACCCGAGATTAAAGATAACAGGCGACAAAGCTTTAAGGAGTTTATTTCAAATTACGCATAAAAAGAGTGCTAGATTCGGTGTGACCACAGAAGTTCAACAGGATCTTTTTAGTATTCCGGAAAACGTCTCTCTAGCTCACTGTGTTGCCCAAAACCTCGAGATGACTAAAGGAATTTCGTCCGTATTCAATAAGAAGTTCGGTCGCTTGGACGAGTTGAAAAATCAGCAGCCTAACCAGCAGGAAATATACTGCGATTAGAAGATAGTCTTCAATCTTTGCTGTATATGGTGACCAGGAAATCTTATACAGACAGGCCAAGCTGTGATGATATATGGCGTGCTCTAATATAAAGAAAATTATGTACAATTATGACATTAAGAAATTGGTTATACAAAAGATAGTACACGCACTACAAAATTTGGATTGGAAGATTGTGAGAAATATGCTTGAAGTGATCTTCCGAGAAACCGGCGTACCGAAGGTCGTGACCTACAAAGTCAGTAGACTGTTAGTTCTGCTTGAAAGGTTTATGCAAAGTCCTGTAGATTCCGCCATCCTGGACCTACATGTAGAGTTGCTGATTCCTCAAATCTAAGAGGGGAGCAGTGTAACAAGAAAGCTAATTTCGACGTAACCCATATTACGGTTGCATCTCTTAGAATGACGACGCGTAGACCAGAATATTAGAGACGAGGATCCGCAAAACATACGACGCGGCTAACGAGGCGTTCATAATGAGGACGATAGAGATGGACTATTCTAGAAACTTCTGAAAGCCTGTATTTGTATAAAATACACAAGCCGCGTTGATATTAGTTAGTTTAGTTGATAAGATATTACTGTACTGTAAGTTTATGAATAAATATATTAACATAAATTATAACCGCTCGTTTTATTAAACACGTTATACTTACTAACAATAGAAAAATATCAGAACGATAATCCATATATTTAATACTTACTGTCGATGTACTGATTGGTATCAATTTATTCTTCTTCATCATTACTCTTTTATACGGTCCTCTAGTAGGTATCACTTTCAAATTTTGTAAACCACTCATCTTACTATTATTGGCCATGGATAAAAATTGTTCAGGGGTAACAGTTACGATTTTCTTTTCTAGATGTAGTACGGGAGATTGCTTCTTCAGTTCCGACTGTTTCACGGAATTTAGTACTTCTTTCCCAACCTCTGAAATTTATATACGTAAAGGAATTGTTATTAAGGAATTATTATTGCACAAATTCGTTGAAAATTTTATCTGTAATCTGTACCTCAGAGCCAAACTGTATTAACTCACAAAATTGAAATTGAAAAAGAGAGCAGTTTAAAAGAAATATAAACAGTAAATTTTAAAGAGCTATACGCTTATGGTTTTGTGGTTTACGGGCACTACCGCGTCTCGTTGGATACATCTTAGGATTGGATCTTAGGATCGGGGCATACTGGGATAATCCCTGTACTAGGACGAAATGGGGCCTCCAAACTGGGATAAAAAGGGGACCACCATACTAAGACTCTATTTAGACGAGAAAACGCAAAAATAAGATATGCAGAGAAACAAAAGGTACAAAAATAAAGAAGACATTTTATAACAAAGAACTTACTCTTTTTGCTTTACCTAACTGAATTTTTGCGGTATTTCGGCAATACCTTCAAAGGGTTTATTGCAGCGTATTTGAATAAATTAGTATGAATAGGCATTTTATAATAGTATGGAATCGGTACCTTTTAATTACATTATTGTGAAATATTTATAAAAAATAAAGGATTATACTGAGTGAAATATAAAATTTAATAAATTAAAAGAAATTTAGCCACCATGTAGCCCATCGGCTTTTCGACACATTACAAAACGATCATCAAACATGGAAAAATACAAATAAATTACTATAATACAAACTGAGATGTAATTTCGAAGCTTTTCGAAGAGAGTTAAGTTAGATTAGATTAAGAGAGGTGGCTTTTCGGCCTATTCCACTGCGACCTTTTCAGATCTATTGTGGTCATCTAGTCCTAGATAACATTCTCTAGCTTGACCCTTTTTATAAAGTCTAGTAGCTTCGAGACTGTACCTTCCATGCAGCTATTTGCCGGTGGATTTTCTTCTCCTAATGCAAAGAACCGCACATTTGCCAGACTGTCACACTGACAAAATATGCTATGGCTTTAACTGTTTTCCTGTCTTTGCTTATTAGTGCCACTGACAATGATTGCTATTAATTACTATTTATAACTGGGAATAAGCCACAATTAAAGATAAAAATACGTTTATTGACGTTTCAATTTCCAATTCGGAAATCGTTCTCAAAATACAAACAGTAAATTAAACAAATTTTGTTTTTTGTTACATAGTGAAAAAATTCTTCTAATAATTTAATTTTATCTGACTCATTTATATTGACAATTCAGACATACATTATGCATTTTAAAGTAGACGACTTTAAAATGATATTGCCAATATTGTTGAGTTGCGCTCCTGGGACGACTTTACTTAATAGTATATAAATATTAATTTATATATTAATTTATAAATAGTAATTAATTTACAATGCCACAAGAAAATAGCTTCAGAACAAATGATTGCTATATCGTCAGCACATCCTAGACAATATCCTTCTGTGAACAGATTTCTGAGGAGATCATCTATCAAGGTTGCCGAAAGTAGAGGGGACAGAACTTTTCCTTGTGGACAGCCCCCACCTACTTTTACTTTGATGGTTGCTTTACCTAGAGTGGACATTACTGTCCTATTCTCCAGGGATCCCTTATCCATCTGCATATTATCGCAGGCGGCCTCGTCTACTCATAGCTCCTATCAAAGAGATGGTGGTAACATTATTAAATGCCCCTTCTGTATCTAAAAAAACGGCCATTGCTATCTCTTTGTCTTCCATTGACTTTGAGATAAACCTATTTAGATCATCCAACGCAAAGTCCGTAGATTTACCAGGTTGGTATTCATATTGACGATTCCTTAGATGATTATCTTTTAGCACTTCGTCTCTGATGTACCTATCAAGAAGCCTTTCCAGCGTTTTAATAGAAAAGAAGACTATTAAGAAGACTTTTAATAGAAGAAGAATACCTTAGGCAAGTATATGACTTTAACCTTTTGCCATATTTCCAGTACGACCCCCTATGCTAAACTGGCTTTAAGGAGCTTGCATAGGTGTGGTATCAATATTGTATGCAACAGTATTGGATATATGCTATCAGTCCCTGGAGATTTATATGGCCGAAACTTATTTATAGCCCATTTAATTCTGTATAGTCTGTGTGACTGCTGTGGCTATTTCCCAATCTGTAGACCTTGAAGTAGACCTACATCATCCAGAATTGTTGAGCCCGGAATGTGCATCTTTATCAGTTCCCTTAGACTTTTATCTTTGGTGTCCGTAAATTTACCATTAGCTTTCATTAGGAAACCTACTTCTCCATGGATTCCTTTTAGCTTTCCAAATTTTTTTCGGAAAGAAGAGTGAAGTTAATAACACCATCGAAAAATTTCCTAGTTACAAATAACTACTTCGTCAACCCGACAATGTTGAGGCGTAAACAACACGGATCTGGTTAGATGACTCAAAGAAGATGTGGTTAGACTAAAAGGAAAAAACGCTTTGGTGTTGAGTAAGTGAAAAGTGATGAACAGAACATAGTGTAATGATTGTAAAGGTTATTTGTGTAATAAATTGTTAAAGATAGTAAGTATGTCCTTAGTTTAAAGATGGGTACACATATGCTCCGAATGCCGTCTCGAACCACGTCGCGTTCTCAAGTGTGGACGGAGTCATGCAACAGCGTACCGTACCTCGACGCGTCAACAACGTACATCGAAGCGATCCATCGGTTGTCGGTAAAATGCCTTCGCATCAAAAGGAATTTGAGCGCGACAATGTACACCGCGAATTCATGTTTGGACTAGCTTGCGAATCTTTTATCGAATCTCCAGTCTTCAAAATAGGCAGTCTGTTATTTTGAAGGATGAAGGTGTTTTTAATGTTGAGTGCATCAAGGTGGAGTGGACGGAAGAGAATAGTTTACTCTTAATCGAAAATTATCGGGAAAAAGAGATATTATGAGACACAAATAATCCCAGATACTACAATAAAATAAAAAACGATGCATGGGAAAAGATTGCTTCTAAAATGGAAATGACAGTGGATGAGTGTAAAAAAAATTACCAATTTTCTATCTGGATTACGGAGAGAAAAAGGAAAAATTAAAAAAAGTAAAAGCACAGGAACAGCTGAGTGGTTTATGAATTTTTAAAGATATCCTTGTGAAATTTTTATAGAACTCACTGATCGACTGAAATTTTAAATCCAAGAGTAAGTAATTGCCACCATATTTCTCCCTGCTTTTATATATTTGTGTTTGCCACCATCTTCTTTCACGAATATTTTTCGTTTAATTAACTGAATTAAACGAAACAGCAAGATCCATCTTGCACATGCGAATTCAACTCAATTACTGCTGGAACGCTAAAATGTTTGGTACAAAGTACGGAGCGATGTTCGGTTCGTTACTTATTTCAATGCCCCTGTAACAACGTCGCGAACTTCTGTTAATCGCGTCGCTGTACGCGACGGGGTTCGAGACGGTATTCGGAGCATATGTGTACCCACCTTTAAGTTTCTTCGTAACAAGTTAGAAAAATGAGGGTTATTGTAAGTAAGATCAGACTGTAATGTTTATAAACATCTTCGCGGGCTGTTTACAAAAATCTATAAAGCAAATGAACGTTTTCAAAAACAACAATAAATTAAATCACTTACCAGTCAAAACCACCGAATGTCCGCTTTCCATTACACTATTTAGGATGTTTCCATCATCATTTTCATCATTTTGTAACATGGTGATGCCGTGTTCTTCCAGTATTTTAAGGGAGCTGTTCAGTATACTCGGATCTACTGTAACGTTTTGAATAAGCTGTTCATTTTCTTTTTCTATCCTCTCTTGTTCTGTTTCTTCTTCTTCCTCGTCCTCGTCTGGCACTAAACAGATTTTATATTAAAACATTGATGGGAAACTATTTCTTAAAACACTAATATACAATACGAGATACACCAAATAAATGCATATTAAAATTATTAACTTTTCTGAACATCCCTTTTCACAAACTGTGCGCTTTTGAAATATTTCTTTAACGCTATGAGAATAATAGCCACAAAGATATTTATCCAAAAAATGATTTCAGGTTAGAATTATTAAGTCATACGAAACCACTAACAGATTGAAAAACACACTTTAATATTGCAATATGACGAAACGTAAGACGCAAAAATTGTAATATCCTATGCTTTGCAGGAACGAAATAAAGTTTTACAGTTATAACTACTGTTTGTGTATATTTAAGATTGATAATTACAGAAGTTTAATATCATTAACTGTAATAGAATATCAACTTATCGAATCGAATCGAAGTTTTCGAATTTTTTAGATTAAGCCAGTTGGATTTGGAAGAGGTTTTTCACATATTGTCTTAGAAATGACAGACAAAACTTCTCAATGGGGAGCTGTTTTTTATAATTATCAAATTAATCATTCAATAGTTGCACATGTATAAAAGTTTTTCTTATAAAGCTAAATTTTAATTGTGATATCAGAAACAAAACAGCTGAAAGTGTATGGTTTTGTGACACATAAACAATTACTGTTTATTACCTGGAACATCTTGACTAGATTCAATAACTTCTATATCCTGATTGTCGTCTTCATATTCCTCTGGTTCTAAAATAAAAAAAGCTTCTTTACCAAGATGAGAGTTCCTATTCTATTTACACATATTCCTACACATTCATATTATGAATTCTTTTGACAGTCTTCAAGAAGTTTGCAATAATTTATGTTTAAAAGACAAGTTAATAATCATGGTACTCCGAGGATCATAAAATAATTACAATTCTTTGATCTCAAGAGTGCAAGGCAAAGTACTGAACAAAAGTATTGTATATGAAATAGAGGTAGATATAGCGCGAAGCTTTACAGGATACATGATCTCCACTACCCTTCTACATCCCTCCTAAAAATTTAAGATTAGAATTGGTTTCCTCCCATACTATAGTAGTCGAACACTGCCAAAATACCCTCCTTTCACTCCAGAAAAAATCATGACGCAGAAGAAACCCGAAGGAATCCAGTGAATATAAAAAAAGAAAGGCTTCCTTTTATCCATAATCTATACTACGTTCCACGTTTAGAAAATAACATTGCGGAGATAGGGCCATGTATTTCTTATGGACGATAGCAACGCGGCGTTGCCACGACACACACAAGCACAATTTAGGGTTGTATAATTTGTATTTTTGTTTCCACAAACATGAATTAAATTAATGTTTTTTAACGTAATTGACCAAAAATGTGCCCATTCGAAACAAGAGATGAAAAGTAGGGAAAATGATTTTAATTAGATAAATAGTATTTACAAAAGATAATTTTATTTTATCTTATTTTAATTATAGTAACGACAGTTTATTTGTTTATCGGTGAGAATACGATATACCATGAATCATAGAAATCAGTAGAAAATATTGACCGCTTGGAATGCGTATATCTAATTACTAATTGCAACTTAAAATAATACGATGTGCGTATGTCAGCTATTTTATGTCGTTCTCTGACTACATAATAATAATAAGGCTTTTATTTAGTAGTTATTCTGACTTTACAGTTAAATGGTAATTGAAAATGAAAATTCAAAAATTAAGCAAAGGGAATATCTTGGACATCCGTGCAAAAGAGAGTGTCTGAGAGTTTTGGCAACACTGATCTCCATAAGCGTAATGTTATTTTCTTAACTTGAAACAAAGAATAGATCTCAATTCTGTACTGTATTCCATATCGCGCAAACAGACGCTACGTCCTTTAACAGTAAACGCCACCATTCGAAGGATATCAGCAATGGTCAGAGACTCAAATGATCAGATATATTAGGGCCGTCGAAGAGACGATTCAACAGATTCATTTTTTCCTTCTGGATATGTTGAGTATTTGAGTTACTATACGTGAATACTGTCCTCAACTGTTGGTTTTAGCTTCTAAGTTTGTTGAGTACTTAAGTTAACGTTATCTCCTGAACAAGCTACCTACCAGTGTAGCGAAACATTGAGATTGATTGGAGCATACAAGGGTCGTCCAAAAAAGATATGGTCCAGAAAACGATCAATTAATTACGTCTTCACAATATATTCAGTAACTGCTGATACCAATCGCAAACAACCCTAAAATAATATAGGTATCTAAATATAGGTTGTGACAATATCTGCAAGTTTAAAATGTCATGTCCTTGCCCAACATCGTATCAATTTCATTTATAGTCTGGAAAATATTAAATGAAATTAGTCATCCGAAATCACGCGCCGTAAGTGGTGAAATTTTAGTCGAAATCACGTTTCCATAATGAATTCTAGGAAATTTTGTCATTTTACATTGTAACTATGTATGTATGTATAGCGTTAACAGACCTTTTAGGCTCATTGCTGGGTGGATAATTTCCATCGTTTTCTGTTCTTAGCTATCAGCTTCCAATCTATGATTCCCACCTCTCTGACATCTTTCATCACTATATCACTCCATTTCTTTCTTGATCGTCCTCTCTTTTTTGCCCTCAGTTTGCCTCTCCAAACAATATTCTAGACTAGTATATTACCTTGCATTCTTTCTAGTCTACGTTTTCTCACCACTTTTGTTATTGTAGAATTAGCATACAATTGGTACAATTCTGCATTAGTTCGTCTTCTCCATTCTCCCTCCATCCACCATCTCTAATTCTACAACTGATCCATCCTCCACCTCCAATTTAAAAAAGCCCCTGATGTTTATTCCTTTTTTGCTTGAGATTTCCATGTACTTGGATTTATTAATATTAACTTTCAGTCCCATATTAGAGCTTTCCCACATCAGCCTTTTTGCTTTACTTGCCAGTTCTTTTTCATTTGTTGCAATGAGAACCACATCATCAGCGTATGCTGAGCATTGGTGCTCTTTGTATAAAATAGTGCCGGACCTATTTATCCCACTAACACAATTTTTTCTAGAATGATATTGAATGGCAAGGTAGACTCCTTGGCGAACAACTTTTTTCACTTCGAATTTTTCTGAGACTGTTCCGTTGCATTTCCAACACAAATGGTTTGTCTAATTGTCATTTTTAACAATCTTATTATTTTTTTCTGGCACTTGGAATCCTTTATCGTTTCTATTAATTTGTTTCTGTCTATTATCGTAGGCAGCTTTGTAATCAATGAAAAGTACTTGTGCTGAAATGTTGTATTCATAGCAATTGATCAGGATTTGTTTTAGCATAAAAATTGATCGGTTGTTGATCTTCTCTTACGAAATCCTCCCCTAGATTCTTCTCTACATATATTTCTAATCGTTTTTTGTGTATAGGAATTATAATGGACTTGTTTCATTCTTGAGGCATTTCTTCGGCATCCCACATTTCTAGTATTAGCTCACTAAGTTGATTTGTTAAAGCTTCTCCTCCATATTTTAAGTTCTCTGCCACAATGCCGCTCTCCCCGGGCGTTATTTCGTCGTTCTTCCCTGATACCGTTATAATGTATTTTACATCTTTGTAAAAATTTTATTGTTCTTGTAATTTTCTTCAATACGCTTTACTTTATCATCCATAAACTTTCGTTTCCGCGCTCTTAGGTTTTTGTTTACTTTTCTTCGTTGTTCGGCATACCTTTCTAGGTCGTCTTGTTTTTGCGATCGCAAACATTTTAATCTCAAATCTAATCTTTTTTTAATTCTGTTCTACATGTGTCATCGAAACCAACTCTTTTTGTTCTTGGTATGTTCTTCGACGTTGCTTCCTTTATAAAGAGCCATTTTCAAGAACTTTTGTTGTATGTTACTCACAGTAGCACAGTCTTGTTTGGCGTAGGTTTCTTGTATATATATATAATATATATATATATATATATATATATATATATATATATATATATATATATATATATATATATATACACGTATTTAGGCGGCACACGCCCTTCCGGTAGGGATCTATGGAGGAGTATCACCGAGCCGCAAGCCCTTATCTCTTGCCGTACTGCTCCACCATAGGCCGATCAGAAATCATCATATTCCAGTCTAAGCCGCAGAGTCATTTAGAATTTTAAACTGCTGCGTTAGCCTATTTGTTTTCTGTACACCGAGCTGCGGATCGAACTTACATCCGCTGACCCACTCGCAGTGAAGCGAATGAGAATCCGGCCGCCCAGCCCGCTTATATGTGACCAACTTGTATATTATTTTGATAATCCTGCAACACCTCAAATTTTCGCAGATTTTCAAAATTAAATTTACGTTGCACTTTCTTTTTTCATTTATACTTTTTAATTATTGCATCTCTCATATTAATCCTAACCAAAAAAATGATCAGAGCCTACGTCAGCCCTTCTGCACGTTTTCAAATTTGTTATTAAATTTCGAATTTAATTTCTCTTGTAACAACAGAATATCATATTTCTGTTTATAATAATAAAAATAATACATTAGATTTAGTTTATAAAATAAGTTTTCATTTACATTAATAATGTACCGGCTGAACGAATGAATGGAAGTCGACTATATACCTTAAGATGTAAAATACTCAAATTAGTATATTCTTTTTATTTCAGAAGGGTATTCAATTATTTATTTTGTTAATAGAAAGAGTACTGGCAACCGCAAATGCTTGTTTGGTCTGTATATACATAATGTCTTCTAAAAACATGCCAAAACGTGTTTATTTGAAAGTATTACGTGAATCATATTGTTACAAATACAGTACTCCTCGCGATTGATTCTACGTATTGCGTTTGCGACAGTAAACAAAACGAAACGCAATTATCAAGATTCGAAGTTTATTTCTGAGAAAAATTTAATTCTCTTGAGTGTCAATGTCAAATAACGGAGAACTCTATTTAATACCGGAAATAATCAATGTCCTGACATTATGTTGACATCTGTTTCCACAGCAAAATAAAGACACAGCAGATGTTGTGACACTCAATTGTTTTTTTAAACAGCCAGATACATCCATCGAAACCAAACACTATTCCTTTCTTATCCAACACTTTTGTATCCATCTCGCATGAATTTAAAATAAATATCCGAGTTTTTCAACCAAAAGGTCGAGGACTATTACTTCTCAGATAAATAGTATGTCCGCATTCAACACTAGAATTCCCAAGGTTATGGTAGTTTGCTTCGCCCAGAGAGAAAAATTCGGGAGGAGTCAAATGCCGACACTCTTTTTTAGTGTTTTAAGTATGCGTGGGTCCTAAAAAAGTGAGTTTTTTTTTAAATTCTGAAACCTCAGAATAATTTTGTAAATTGTCCCTCAGAGATCTCAGTTACAAAATGCCGACAAAAAATGTTAAGTTGTAGTCTATTAAGTAAAGTTCGCTGTGAAATCAGAACTAACTGTAAGTTACAATATTTATCTTTGTTATATATTTCCTTTTGATGAAACAAATTAACACAAGCTGAAATTTTCTATGGACATACATAGTAAAGCGTTTTGTTTTATTTTTGTCAAATAATGTAAACCTATTAGTAATCAGTAAAAGTGTTATAAAAGATCTATCGGTGCATTTGGGGTATTTTTTTATATTTTTTGTATGTCTAGTATTTTAGTAATTAAAGAATAACAATTATATGTTATATCTTTATGCGAAATTTGTAGGTCCATCACATTAAGAAATAAATTCTACCTACATATCATGATATGTTAATGACCGAGGGAAATTCTTAATTTTTTTTTATTTTTACTTTGTATAACAATATTTAACACTATATTTACCCCGTTGTTAAGTGAAATTAAATCATTATAAAGATAATTGTTCTAAAAATCTAATTTTTTTAATGGGCATTTCAGCTTTTGTAATTTGTACTTTAAGATCTGTCCAGCTTGTTAAGATATTGAACTTTCGATCTAATCAGCAATAAACATCATTAGTTGGTAAAAACATAGTATTTCGTATTTTAAAAAAAATCTTCCCTTCTCTTCGATAATGAATAAATAATTCTAACAAGTTTACTAAGAGACTATACAAGGTAAGTGTGATTGTTTCTTTTCCTTTGGTTATATAATGGTTTAGAAGAAAGGTTAAACGTGGTTATTAATGAGTTTTCCTCATTTAGTATGATTCATTTTATTTTTAAAATAAACTTATTTAAAATAAAATTGTGGCTTATTCCCAATAAAAATAATAATCATTTTTTTATTATCTACATCCTTTTTTTATTTTTTGATGTAACGAATTTTCGGAATATCACATGTCGTGAGAGGTTTTACTCAATTCACAAAGCTTGCCATTGTGTAATAAAGACAGCCGTAAGCATTGTGTACTGATTATTATTGTGTGTTGTATTTAAAAAACCAAAGTGACTAATATCAGAAAAATTGTAAATCTGGCAACATTGCAAACATCAAATTGGAAACCTTTATATTGTAGAATATGCGTATCCCGGTTTTTGTACAATTCGGACCATCCATTTAAGAGATAATTATGCGTTTCCAGACTCTTGGTCCATTCTGTATATGTATTTATGTATTATTGACTATCATAATTGTTTTATAAATATTTTATAATGCTATTTATATGATTATGTGTTTGGATTGATTTAGTTTCTACCAATATATAAATAGAAAATGCAATAGATTAATTGCTATTAAGAAATATTTATAAACTCATAAGCAATCGGGAACATTGTTTAATTTCCTATTGTGATCTAATTGCATTTTCTGCATAAAATAAGTCTTTTCTATGTGTCTTTTCTCTAATAAAAAACTGAAAAAAAGGTGAATTAATTAAATATAAAATAATGAAAGTAAAACTGTTTTTATCATTAAATCAGTACATATCGTAAAATACATCTAATGACTTTTTGGATAGAGCAAGAGACGAAGTCAAACAACTATTGAAATTAGCCATAAACAGAGAATCTGACATCAAGTATATTAGTGTTGAAATCTTAAAAATGCTTGCAGATCATGTCCTGTAAGTATTAGTGAAACTTTTTAAGAGTATTTAATGGATTACCAGTCCAAAGGAATATATCTGGACCTATTAAAGAAAACGTAGTATGGAGATCCAGGGATAACCATGAACTCTATCAAATGTTAAAACAGGCACAAATCTCAGATTTTGTTAAACTTCAGAGACTTCGATGGGCTGGCCATGTAGTGAAAATGTAGAGGGAAATATTGCCAAAAAAACTAATAGTTTGTGTAGATAGTAAAATGCAGTACGCAAGAACAAAAGGAAGGCCACGGAAAATGTGGGAGGATGTAAAAATTTGCTAGATGTGAGAACCTGGATAAGATCGACACAGGGCAGGCAAGGTTGGAGGCATAGTTTGGAGAAGGGCAAGGCTCGATTTGGGGTGTAGCGCCATTGGAGAGAAAGAAAGAGAGGGAGAATGGATTAACAAGTTGATAAGTTATGCTTGAAGCTTTTTTTTTTAAATCACTCAAGATTATATTTACCACAAACGTGAGGAGAAAGTAAGAGATAAACACTTTAATATCAGAAATTATTGTGGCATACGAAATATTTCACACTCTATGTATGTTTTACTTTGTCAATATCAAACAACTTTTGACTGGTATGGTAAAGAAATTGTATGGGAATTATCAATAATATGGCATTGAGTATAATAAAAACTAGAACACTTGCTAATTTATATTTGATTAAAGTTGTTTCTGTTTAAAGTGTTTAAATATATTGGAAGAAATACATATGTTAAAAAAGGGTACGACACAGTAATGAATTTTCGCCATTGCTTTAAATGTATACTCCCAATTGATTTTTAAGGAAATCATGTAGGGTGACATATTCAAATCAAATAAATTCTATTATCTCTTAATTACTTACCTTCTTTAAGAACAGTGTACTCATTGTATACTGATGAAATTTCATGATTATCAGAAGCTTCTATGTCCATATCATCTTCAAAATATTCTTCCGGCTTATTTGCATTAAGCTGTAACAACAAGTTTTCAGAAGCCAATGCAGATTTATTGAGAGCCCCGATTAGAAATTGCTCGATATCATATCTGCCAATTTGGTGAGCTATTATCATTGGTGTTATATCAAATTTACTATTTACATCCACCATAGCTCCGTTACTGACTAGATGTGCCACTGCTTCATAATGGCCATTCTGAACTGCCCAATGTAGAGGAGTCATACCCAACTAAAAGCAGAAAATATTTAGCTATAAAATACTGCAATGAAACAGAACATGTAATATTGGCACCCTAGTTATGCTGATGATACTTTCGTAATATGTATTTAGCTCATTGTCAAAACATGGTTTTAAGATGATTTCAAAACTCACTCACTTTTCACTCAAAACTTTTCATGAAGACCTTTCTAAAATATTTATAACTGATTGGAAGAAATACACAACTAGAAGATAAAATCCACAAGGAAAAATTCCTGTAGCTGGCTGTATACCACGTATAACAAAAAGAGGTTAATCTTTGTAAATGGGTATATTTATTAATAATAATATAATATAATAATAATATAATATAATAATAATAAATATACCCATTTACAAAGATTAACCTTTTTTTTTTTTAACTAGAAGATGACATTTTGTTTGCAGGAAATGCTGATTTTGGTTGCAGGAAATAAGCACTTAGATTATCGGCAAGTACGGAAATTAGTCAATAATCAGAATTTTGTACAAGGATAATTTTTACCCACACCATTCACCTGTCAAAATTTACTTCAAATTATACACCTAGACTTGAGTATTGTCAATGACTAAGTAGGAAAACCAATAACGAAGAAACATTTCTAAATAAATTATATGTAGTGACAAGGAAAACTTTAACCAAACGAGGACTTTTTAATTTAAAAAATAATCAGAAACAAAATACAAATTCAGAAACAAAAAAAAAACAATAAAATACATAGGGAAATCTGAAAAAGAATTAAACTAGCAAAATACTCATGACTACAAGAGTCCTGCCTGTTAGGACAAAGGTTCCAAGATGTGGCTGACCAATTGGAAACACTTTCCACTGAAGCCAATAAAATAGGTTTGAAAATCAATATTGGTAAAACCAAATCCATGAGAATAAATGCAAGAAACAACACGCTATTCACCATTAATAACATGCAGATTGAAAATGTGGAAAACTTTACGTATCTTGGAAGTGTCATAACAGAAAGCGGAGGTACAGAAAACGATATTCGTATGAGGATACGAAAAGCGCAACAAGCTTTCAGCATGCTCAACCCTGTTTGGAGGTCTGGAGACTACACTACGAGGACAAAGATCCGCATATTCCAGTCAAATGTCATGTCTGTACTACTTTACGGATGTGAAACCTGGAAAGCGACAAAAACCCTTACAGACAAACTGCAGGTCTTTGTTAATAAATGTCTACGAAGAATTGTTTGTATTTTCTGGCCTAACATCATCAGAAACGAAGATTTACTACACCTGACCAAACAAAAGAGGGTAGTAAATGAAATAAAGTCCAGAAAGTGGGGTTGGATACTCCGAAAAAATAACTCCAGTATTGCAAAGACTGCCCTAGAGTGGAATCCCCAAGGAAAACGAAAAAAAGGTCGACCAGTACAAACTTGGAGAAGATCCATCATGGACGAGATAAGAAAACAAGGAAAGTCTTGGAATGAGGTGAAGGCCTTAGCGCAAAATAGAACCCGATGGCGCGTTTTCACTGAAGCTCTATGCTCCACTTAGGAGTTCAAGAACCTTATATATATATATATATATATATATATATATATATATATATATATATATATATATATATAAGAGTCCTGCATAAAAATTTAAAAGCTAGAGAAATGATACAACAGTTTTGATTTTCATAAAAAACTGAAAGAATTAATGGGCAAAAGCATAATTTACAGACCAAACATTTTGCAAGCCTGTAATGTTAGAATTTTAAGTGATATTAAGCAGCGCTGTAAATAACATTTAAAAACCCTTTGTAACAATGTGCATCGTCACCGTCCGCCAACGCTCAGTTTACACGCACTCCCACTACTTAAAGTGTTGATCTGAGACGGACCTGTTCATTGGCTAAGTATTGATTAGTCACTTCTCATTCCTTGCCGAATCGAGTGTTGATTGATCCGTCCAACTCTAAACCACACCATTCCTTTTCGTTAGCGAGTGTGTATTAAAGCATGTTTTCGTTTTGAATTTTACGACATACACTGGTCCACCGATTCTAGTCTCATAAAGGCAAAAGGCCATTGACCAAGCGAAACGAAGAAAGGCTCCAAGTCCTGACAAAATATCTACAGGATTATTACAACTATTAGATAATGAAAGTGTTGCGATTATTACTTCCTTTTTTGGAAGATATACACTAGAGGTGTGCTTATTAGTTCTTTTAGACGAACTAGTTCAAGAGAAATATTTCACAAAAATGAACTAGTTCGCGAAAGAACTATTTGTAGGACCGAAATCGAAATCCAACCCTAACATAACTGGTTGCCAGATGTCTCGTCTCAATCATCACACAAGCTCGGCGCCGGCCGCTCGTTTTCTTCGGTTTTCAGTCAGTCTTTCACTAGTTCACTACTGTACAAGTAGTTCGGAACTATTTCTTTCAATTGTATGTTTAGGTTTAAATGATTTAAATTATTATATGATTAGTTAGTTTTTACTTGCAAAAAATTATTAAGATTTGTTTTTTATTAACCGTTTTAAATATAAATATGGTTCACATATGATTTATTTTTATATTTACATATATATTTAAACTCATAGGTATTTATAATTAGGTTATTTATAAAAGAACCTTTACAAAAAAATCAGTGAATTTTCTAGGAACATTAAATAACACATTTTCATTCTCACTTTTACATAAAATTATATTTTATGTAAATGCCTCAATCATTTTAACCACAACTAAAATTTTTATTTCAAAATTACAATACAAGAAACAACACAGCATGGCAACATCCAAGCCAATACATGGGCATAAGATCCGAACCATTATGACATTAAGATAAGACTTTATGTTATTGTCACATTCATAAGAATTATGAATCTGTTATGTGAGGCTAACTGGCATTTTGTTTAAACTAGTTAGTCCATCCATTCACAAAATAATAAATATATGTTCTCATTCATTCATTCATTATTTTCTTCTTTAGAAGTTGAGACACAATTTATAATGCAAATTGTTCGCAGTTAACTAGTTCTATGAAAATTAATGAACTAGTTCAATTAGTTCAGTTGAAAGAATCATTCATTTGAACTATTTCGATGGTGAACTGCACATCCCTAATATACACCAGTGACAAATTTCCAGATAACTGGTTGGAATCAACATTTGTAACTATTCCCAAAAAAAGTATTGCTAAATAACAGACATTTGTAAACATTTTGTCTTTTATTTTTAAGTAAAAGGAATAAAGTTGACTTTAAACACTATATGATTTATCATGTGATTTGTAATATGATCTGGTCATGGAGTGAAATTTACATGTTTACTCTGTCTGATTTGACATATGATTTTGTCATAAGCATTGTCATGTGGTTCGTTATAGCCTTGTCACAGGAGAATAGGACGGTACATATTCTGCATGATAAAATCATATGATTTTCGGTAATAATACCGGTAACACCAACATATTTAAACATCACGCCTTATTCTTATGTCAATTCAGTGACATTCCCTTACCAAGAGACAACATCCTTTATTTGTTAATTAATTTTTTGTTTGTTGCATTGATATTGAGCGTATCGTCTAATCGGTGCTAATGTGTGGTATTTTTCTTTTATTATTTATTTAGTGTATTTTATTCTTAGTTTAGTAGTTAATAGTCTTCTTAGTCATAATTTTAGTTTAGTTTCTCTATTAATTATTTTAAATTTGGTATAATATAAACACTAAATTTTATATACCCCATCCACTATTTCTTCCTAAACACCACCTATGAGGCCGAAGGCATCTGTCCTTTTTCTTCTTACCATTAGCTGCATGCAGTTGTTGCCGGCATATTATTATTAAAAGTCAGGAAGCCAATGCAAGCTAGAGATGGTACAGAATAGCATTTTTCGGTAATAGGTTGGAACTGAACCTATTCCAAACACTATTTTTATTTACTAGGATTTATATTTCTTAACATTTTTTTTTCTACAATTCTTAATTGAGGTTTATTCAGAATTCATTTATGCAAATGGAAAATAAACACACCAAGTTATTATAGAAGATAAGATCCATTAGATTAGATTTTTGTCATACAAATAAAAACAAAATGTGTAAAGTTAAAATTATAACAGTTTAAAACGCTTTTCGACATGACAGGTATACTTGCCATAAATTAGAAATCTGTTGCATATGTACCGATCTGAAATTCTTTTGAACCCATCACATTTAACAGAATATTTCTTGTAACTAAGGCGACAATATTGGAATCGAAATGAATGCTGCCAATGCATTCTCTAATCTCTATGTTGCGCTTAACTAATGTCTAAAATCTATTCCGAGAAACCAGTTTAAGTTTCATTGTAAATTTCTTGACCAGTTGATGTGTAAAGTGTACTCAACAAAGATTTATTTTCCATTATAATAGTTTAAAAATCTAATAGTTGTTAACTATAGTGTGTCTGATATCTCTATGACCATAAACAAAAAGAAAAATAAAAAAAAACTCATTGTCACTAATACCATAAGTTATAACTTTTCATTCAGTGTAAATACGATTTTTTAAAACTTCATATATATGAGGAATCATAACAAATCTCATAAGATAAATCATGTAGTGTAAAGTTGACTTAAGGCCTTAATTCAAAACTTTTGTTTTTTAAGGTGGTATGTCACAATGTTAAAATTTATATACTTTTTAGGTACAGTTATCGTCACTATTTCAAAACCAATCTTCAACTTATGACTATGTACGTAAACTGTAAACTTTCTATTTTAATGATATCTAGTTAAAATTTCCAAAGAAAGCAGTAATTTTTTTATAACTGTACTTAAATGAATCCATGTCATAACTTACGTGGTAACGTGCCTAAAAATTGGTATTGTGTAATAATTTTTGAACTTAGGTACAAAATAACTACTTTAAATGATTAACTATCCAAAAACCTTTATTTTAAGCCAATGTTCGTTATCCATACTGCCGTAATTTTTAAATTAACTGTACCTAAAGATAAAATTACAAGTAAAAGCTGCAAACTAGGGATTTTGTTGATGTCACCGTTATAAGTTGGCATTTTGCTAGTGAGAAATTAGTTCCGCTATCACTTAATAGATGTGAAAATAAGTTCACGTGTCATTTAGTAGAAGGCAGCAGTGATGTATTAAATAGCGACAAATGCGTGTTTGCCGAATTTAAAAAAAATCTGCAAAACATTGAAACCTAGTTTTGTGGTTATGCCAATTGTCTATTTGTTGTGCAGTAGGTAACCATGGTAATACGAATCACGTGGTTGTGTTTAGCAAAGCGGCCCCTACCAGTTAATATTTTGGCTTCGTCGTTTGACTGTCAATTATCAACCATGATTGCATAACGTCACAGTGTTTTAAAAATACAAGTATACCAGTAATTACAGTTTCATTCACGTTTTGGCAAATTTAATTTTTATAGACAAAACAATATAATGTAATCATTGATTAAATTTTGTCGATTAATTATTTCCGTAAATGAAAAAGATTATTGAAATTTACTTGAGTCATAATTAGAAATCAGATGAAAATCTGAAATTTTCTAAGTAAAAAACTTCTACTGTTAACATTCGATATGAAAAAAAGTAAACGTATTTTAGATTTTCAAACAATTGCAAATTTCTTTATCAGTTTGGAATAAATATTTTTGGGTAGATAAAGAATTTAGAATTGTCGTAAATATTTCCAAATGAAGGAACGTTTTGTATATTATGTATTAGCAAAAAAAATGTCAAGTAATTAATATGTTTACTTAAAAAAATCCCTAATCAGCACATCCGCTAAGTGCTGGTGTAAGAATTAAATTTTACGACTTTTCCGTCTGAGAATGTATTGATGAGTATCATGTATCATATTAATAATATGTATTAGAATTGCATACATATATTTAGTCGAATTTTTACAACCAGAGCAAGCTGTATTATAAAACCACACTTGTGTAATTTAATACAAAAGTAAATTTTTTTGTACTTAAAATTTAATTTTGTATTATTTCGCGAAAGATAACTGCGGGATATGACAGGACTTATACACGAGAAGTTAGTTGTTTTCGCCTATATTAGTGCAAACTTTTTTCCGGCGAATAGTTTTGTTTTTGCCGTGAGGGTCGGCCAAAGTTACCGTCGGAACATGAAATCAGATAGAAAACGCAGAGCGGTACTTCGGATAGTGCATTTACGAAAATTGCTAATGTTTTAGACAGTTTGTTAGCTTTACTTCTAAGTCTTTACTTGTAAGTAAACTACTATGAGCTTTGTGAAGTGGAAAGTGCGGTACTTAAAAGTATATTCGAAGAAGCTTCCGAAGAATAGTTAATCAGTGAGATAGAGGCAACTGATAAATACAGTGCAAGGTACTTTGAGTCATCAAGTGTAAAAGGTAAGCGCTAATTTAAATTACCTCCAATCGAGTTAAAAAATTATTTAGAGTTTGTAGCCTAGGTTCTTTCACTTGAGACCTTAGACAAAACACCTGCTGACAAATTTGCGGTGATATTGTATCCTCTTATTGAGTCACGTTTGCCAGAACATACGATTCGACTATTACATCTTGTTTCCGTGTCCATGGAAAATATCGGAGAAACTGCAGAAGTTACAACTTTAGAAACAAGATTGAGTGAGCTAATAAGCTTTTTACAGAGTGAATTTCAAAATAAAGAAGAAATTGATTTAGTGACGGAAAGTTTTGGTTTACCGACTAAAAATAAATATAAATTCAATAGCCTTATTGCCAAGAAAAATGTAAAATTATCTATGCAGGGAACTGATCTACCACTGCATGACGTTCCACACGTAACAATAAATACATTTTTTAGTGTTCTACATCTATTTTCAATACTTGGAAATGTTAAAACAAAACAGCATCTTCCTTATCTTTCCCATAAAGGGTATATTCATTATCCACTGTTCGATTTCATTCCGCTTACGCTTCCAATATCCAACAGCTACTTCTCCGACATCTAAATCTGAAGAAACCTTCTTTATTTTCACTTTTGTTTCCAAAGGTGCAATTACTCTCTTCCGCTTTCCACTCATATTGCACAGAAAGATTCTCTCTTACACTCACAAAAATAAACTTATGAAAAATTAATTATGAAACCGAAACTAATAACTGGAATAAATTCACAAAACAGTACATAAAAAGAAAAATATTACCGTACAGATTCTTAATTTGACGATCTGAACGACACCAAACAAATCGGTAGTTAAATTCACATAGAAAGGAACAGGAAGTTGTAGACAAAACACCACACAGAAATTTCTGCGCATGAAATCTCTTTCACATCAGCTTGACCTAAAGCATACCTTACAAATAATTCTCTTTTTATCAATAATCCAAAATTTTCAATTGATTGCCCATATAACAGCTGCCGATATAACTTCTGACCATCGACCCCTGTTTTTATTACTCGATATTGTGATTCAACAAGTACGACTATAAAGGTAAAAACCAAGGCAAAATTTTGCCTCGGTTAACTGAGGGGCTCAGATAACCTAGACTCGGATAATCGCGAGTCTACTTAAAATTTAATTTTGTATTATTTCTGCGAAAACGCAGAACGGTAGTGCATTTACGAAAATTGCTATTGTTTCCTGGGAACTCTTACAAGTAAATAATACAATGAGTTTTGTGAAGTGGAGAGTACGGTACTTAACAGTATATTCGAAGAAGCTTCCGAAGAAGCGCAAATTTAAATTACCTCCAATCAAGTTCAATAATTATTCAGAGATTGCAGTCTAGGTTTGGCATAGAGGATCTCCAAATTGAAGTTTACATTAGAGAGTTCTCAAAGTTTATTTTAAGTCGAGTTTTTTAGTAATATATATATATATATATATATATATATATATATATATATATATATATATATATATATATATATATATATCAGAAGAGCAGAAATATTACTATTATATATATATATATATATATATATATATATATATATATATATATATATATATATATATATATATATATATATATAAGTAATATTTCTGCTCTTTATGATATGATTGATAGTCAACTTCGTTCACTTGAGACCTTAGACAAAACTGCTGACAAGTTAGCGGCGATATTGTATCCTCTTATTAAGTCATGTCTGCCAGAAAATATGATTCGACTATGGCATCTTATGTTTTCGTGTCCATGGAAAATATTGGAAAAACTGCAGAAGTTACAACTTTAAAAACACACTTTAGAGTGGGTTAATGACATTTTTACAGAGTGAAGTTTAAAATGAAAAAAAGAACTGATCAGTCCTTAGCGTCCGCTGATGGGTTAATAAATTATGAGGTTTACAGGTGTATATTTTTATTATAAGTAATTTTTTGTACTTGAAATAAGTTTAGTTTTTGCAAAACTAATATACACAATTTAAAATGTTTACAAAACTAAAAAAACAACACAAAAAAAACAAAACAACAATTTAACTTCAAAGGTAAATGAACCTCAACGCAACACGATACAAAAATTAAAAAATTTTATGGAATGATGCAATCCAAAAATTAGAATTTGTGAAACTTCAAAAATAATACGATAGCTAATTTCAACTTACATTGCAGACGACTGCCGACCGAGAGCGAACTATACCGATTCTCCCGATCGTATATTATATTTTAAGTTTCAATACTTGGCCCCATTGGCAACACTGTCGCTGTTCAGATAATTAAATTTCGAGAAAATCAAAATATTAAAATATGATGCACGTGCTGCCATCTATTTAAAAAATTGTTAAATGTTAGTTTATTTGAACACCGCTCATTTTAACTGCGGCGTGAACATACCCCCTTAATATCACTATAACATATTTTTACTGCAACCACTAACTCTAGGCTACATTTGAATCTGTAAAAGTATATAAATTATCAACTCAATAATATAATCCCCCACTAACACTTTTTGATATATAAACAGTTTCATTATTCTTATCGATTTGTATATAACATATTACATTAAAGTAAATACTTACTAAATCTCTACAATTTATATCAGCTCCATGTGTGACTAATGCTGCAATAATATCTACATGGCCCTCATAAGCTGCCATGTGTAAAGGGGTTCTATCGACTTTAGTTCTTGCATCTTTTGATATTCCTGCTCTAAGTAAAATTTCAGTTATTTCTAGATGGTTGTTTTGAGCTGATAAATGAAGTGGACTGGTACCCAACTGTAATGTTATAAAATTTTTATTTCACATTTTAATTTCTAGCATAGTGAAATCATGAATATACAACCTTCTGCTAAATTGTTAAAATCAGACATTATAGATTGGTTGAAGAAATACAATGTTAATTTTGATGAACATCAGTTAAAACCAGAATTGTTACAATTGATATTGGCAGAGATGGATATTGAGATGAGCATGTTTTAAGTATGTGGAAGGCAGCAATTCAAAAGTGTAACAATTTCACCTGGCAAAATACTAACAAATTAATTGAATATTAGTTAGAGGAGAAAATATGTAATATTAAACCTGTAATAATTAACATTGGAGATAACAGTTTAGATTCTGAAGATGGCGAAAGAAAAACATATGTTTTATTTTGCAACAATATTATTTGAGGTAAATAATGTTTCATTCTTTAAATAATTTTACTGTTACCTATATTACATCAATACACTATTTAACATTTTCCATTCTATTTATTTGATAATGTCAAATTTTCTAATATAATCCGTGATCAGAGCAGTAGCCACTTTCTGTCACTTGCTGTTGTGAGGAGTAAATTTCTGACTTGTTTTGTATGCATTAAAAGATAACGCACAGGTAAAGAACCATGGACTCAACTGTATATTATTTTTCTTTTGTAATGGATATTGTGTTTATCAGGATGCTAGATACATATTAAGTTAAATTTAAGTGCATTTTTGGACTTTTATTAATTGCAACACTACCATTTTAAATCAAATATATATAAATGTGAAAAATGTCCTTTTTTTCTTATCGTTTCTCTCATCATTATCTTGTTCTTTGTGGACCCATTTTGATTTCACTGAATATTATCTAATAGGAAATTGAAAAGAACTTTTGACACTGGGCCAAAAGGGTCTAATTTGAAATGTAATTGTTAAATTAAGTATGTTGAAGTTATATGTTAATTTTAATTATTATATTACCCAATCAGCTGTAAAAGGAGCTCCTTTGGTTAATAATTGTTTTACTCTATCTATGTTTCCCTCGCCTGCAGCTTTTAATAACTGCTTACCCAGTTCATTCACGGGCAAAGAATGTTTGGCTACTAGTTTTCCTTCAAATTTAATCTGGAAATTAGACACATTAGTAGAATAAATAAATTGAAGTAAACTTTTTACTTACAGGTATGAATTCCGCTAGTTCATTCCCTGATAATGTAATTGTGTTGCTGCCTTGGCCTGTTGTGGAAAGTATATATTTCGCTCGTTGTGTATTTTGGCCGTCTTCTACGACCCCACCAAATCTTATCATTTCCTGAAATAAATAATAAAACGTTCATTCTAATGTTTGTTTTGATGTTGAAGTAAGGTTAGGTAAAGATGTTTGGGTTTTTTGTTGGTAATAGACAACAGGAAAATCACCATCTTGAATTTTAAGAAGACAGAGTTTCCTCTTCCTGTGGGCAGCGGAAGTGAGACAATGCAGCAGCCATATCTATTGATTTTTTTTTAATATGGACTAAAATACATACTGCTACTCACCCTATTTACGGCTAATTATCAATTTTAAACAAACTATTTAAGATTTCGTACAAATAAGCATGCTTGATTATTCGTAAACAGCGTCTTACTACTTTTTTCTGGTGCCCCATCTGTCGGCTGTCTTAGTAAACGCTATCAAATCAAGGACGAAGATTACGCGGGTTATTTAAATTTATTAATTTTAAAAATAACCTTTCAATAAGCCAAACAGTTATCACGCAATTATTTTTGTATTAAAGTTTACTTATAATTTAATTATAATAGATGTGCACATGTCATATTAAGAAAATAGTCAACTTTATATAGTGCAGTAAACTTGTGTTAAAATTAATTAGTCAAGGTAGTCCATGCAAAATCTTTAGACGATGTAGTACAGTCAAACTTGGATAGAAAAAGAAAAACAGATTTAAAACAGTTTTAGTGTATTTGGCATCGGATTTAGTCCATTTGCAACTGTTTAAACAGATTTCACTACCTCCTATCTCTCAATTTTTTCCATTTATCTGATCTGTCTCTTATATTCCGATTTAATGACTCGTGAGAGATTTAACCAAAATAAATTATGTATGTCAATAAAGATATTGTCGCTAATATAAATAGTTTACACACCTAAATCAAAAAAATTATCGACCGTGAAATGTGACACCCAAGAGAACAGTCAAATGTATATAATTGACTAGTTCTTCTTCTTTCTGTTCTCTCCTACCTGAGATTAAAGATTATTAAGGCTATTCGATGTTTTGTAAATAGCTGTTCTACACAGATGGGTAGCGGGTAGGAACTTCTCTGGATAGTCCTATCAGGGAAAATGAATTAATCCCTGCCTCCGCAGGTTCCAGGTGTTTCCTGACCCGGGAAACTAGTACCTGCTTAGGTCACAGGGTCACGGATGAAGCCCACAACGGAAGCCACGGCGGAGAAGAATTCCTTCGGTACGGTACGGATGGCGGAAGTGGCAATCCCTTGATTTTAGGGATTATATAGAATCGCTATATGTGATGAAGGGCAGCAGCGATCATCAATACCAGCTCAAGGCATAGAGGAAATAATCCTGGATCGACGAGAAAATGGGCTATCACAAGCATGACTGGAGCAGTTTAAATAGTTGTGATACTGCGATGGGGAAGACAACGGGAAAATCACCCCATTATTATTCCCTAGTTCAATCATAATGGCACTATCATATGATAAGAAAAGGTATACTGATCATGGTCATCGGACACCAAGATCCGGCAGGAGAAGACAAGTACAAAGGGCTTCCCAGGCCGTTATCCAGCGAAATCCCTGTGATAAAGGAAAAGAAAATCAGGTATCAGAATAGGAACATGGAATGTGAGAAGTCTCTTCGAGCCTGGTAAGATACAAAACACCATACGTGAGATATAGCCGGTTCTGAAAATAAAAAAAAAGAAAAACGAAGTTAAAAATAGAAAAACAACGAAACACGACGAAATCCTTACAGAATTATTAAAACTAATGAACGTCAACTATATTACAATAGTATTATTACATCTGTTAAGCATAATATTCAATACTGGTACTATTCCTCAAGAATGGCTGCTATTCATGTTCATTATAATACCGACAATAATGATAATACAGCTAGTAATGATTATAATGCAAAAGAATGTTCCGATCATCGAACAATCTCGTTTATATTAATCATTTGTTTAATAATAAAAACGAGTTTACAGAAAGCTGGAACTTGATATTGCCGAGACATAGTGAGGATTCAGAAAAGGGCTAAGCACGAGAGAAATTATGTTTGCACTGATGTTCGTCAATCAAGAGATACACGCCCATTTCATAGACTTCGAAAAGGCTTTTAAAGGGGTACGCCACCATTTACTCAAAGATATTTTTGTGAGCAAAGGTATAGATGATTAAAATCTGAGAATAATCTTGAATTTATATTCGAATCAGCAAGGAAATATAAGAATAGAAAGTGAAGTTTTAGACTTAATAATAGCAACACGGGGAGTGAGACAGGGAAATATATTGTCGCCACTACTGTTTAACGTCTATAGTGAACACACGTGCCAGGAAGTTTTAATAATGCAAATGAAGGAATAATCGGCAATGGGACAGTGATAAATAACATTAGATATGCAGACGATAGTATATTGTTGGCAAGAACATCGGAAGAGCTTCAACTTTTACTAGAGAATATGTATAGAATATGCAATAACTACAATAAACTATAAGGCACAAGCAGAAACGCGAAATTTCT
This sequence comes from Diabrotica balteata, assembly GCA_918026665.1. Taxonomy (NCBI): domain Eukaryota; kingdom Metazoa; phylum Arthropoda; class Insecta; order Coleoptera; family Chrysomelidae; genus Diabrotica; species Diabrotica balteata. The sequence continues at coordinate 46,536,879 of OU898277.1, forward strand.
ACAAAAGGATTAACCAGGACAGGAAAGAATTCAAACCAAGATTATCAATCGTTAGAAATAGAACAGGGGAGATCATTGGTGATCAGGACCAGATACTAGAAAGGTGGGCAGAAAACTTTGAACAAAGGTTAAATATAAGAGGTGAGACAGGGCTTCACGAATCAGAAATCAAACTCGAGGACATTGACGACGAAAGAGAGAAAGATAACATCCCAATAGAGCTAGAAGTCATCCAAGCTATACAAAAATTGAAAGAAAACAAAGCTCCTGGGGCAGATGGCATATTCCTTCAGAACTTTTAAAGCATGGAAAAAAACCTGACATACTGTATATGTAGACTGGTAGAATTGATCTGGAAGCAAATAAAGTTACCAGAAGACTGGAATGTAGGTATAATTGTACCTATCCACAAGAAAGGAGATCAAACAATATGTGACAACTACAGAGGAATAACCCTCCTAAACATACAAAATATTGGCATATATTCTATACGACCGACTATCGGGATATTGTGAAGACATAATAGGTAAACATCAGTGTGGATTTCATAAAGAAAGATCAACGACCGATCAAATATTCCTTCTAAGGCAAGCTCTAGAAAAAACATGTGAGTATGGCATTGATACTCATCACTTGTTTGTTGATTTTAGATATGCCTATGATAGTGTTGAAAAAAATGCACTGTACAAAGCCATGATAGAATTCAGCATACCAGTACACTTAGTAAAATTGGTGAAAACGACCCTCTCAAGAGTCGAGTGTAAAGTTAAAGTGTAGAACGGAGCTTCCAGAAAGTTTCAGTCTCAGATAGACAGCCTATCATGCCTTCTATTTAATAATGTACTAGAGAAAGCGATAAAATAATCTGGAATAACAACCAGAGAAACTATTATTAATCGCAGCGTACAATTACTAGCGTACGCCGATGATATCGACATTATTGCAAGAAGAAAGGCGGACGTGGTCGAATCATTCAATACGCTTGAAGCAACAACCAAAAAATTGAATAGCGCATTGAATGATTCGACCACGTCCGCCTTTCTTCTTGCAATAATGTCGATGTCATCGGCGTACGCTAGTAATTGTACGCTGCGATTAATAATAGTTCCTCTGGTTGTTATTCCACTCTGTTGTTGTCTCACTCCCCGTGTTGCTATTATTAAGTCTAAAACTTCACTTTCTATTCTTATATTTCCTTAGTGATTCGAATATAAATTCAGGATTATTCTCAGATTTTAATCATGTATGCCTTTGCTCACAAGAATATCTTTGAGTAAATGGTGGCGTACCCTGTTAAAAGCCTTTTCGAAGTCTATGAAATGGGCGTGTATCTTTTGATTGACGAACATTAAGTGCAAACATAATTTCTCTCGTGCTTAGCCCTGTTCTGAATCCTCACTATGTCTCGGCAATACCAAGTTACAGCTTTCTGTAGCGGAACATTCTTTTGCATTATAATCATAATTATTAGCTGTATTATCATTATTGCCGGTATTATAATGAACGTGAATAGCAGCCATTCTTGAGGAATAGTACCAGTATTGAATATGATGCTTAACAGATGTAATAATACTATTGTACTATAGTTGACGTTCATTAGTTTTAATAATTCTGTAGGGATTTCGTCGTGTTTCGTTGTTTTTCATTTTTAGCATTTTTTACTTCGTTTTCCTTTTCTTTTTTTATTTTCAGAACCGGCTTGGCTCTTTATTTGTAAAAGTTTTTTCCTATTTTCAGAAAATAATTCATTTATATACTTATTTATTCCATCTCTGTAGTTTATTTTTTAGATCCGTGATTTTTGTACATATTAAAGCTATCATATTTCTTTTTATAGTTTTCTATTGCTTCACATTGGTTTTAATCCATAATTCTGTATCATCTTTTACTCTTCTTTTGATGTTGTATCATCATTTTGGTTTTACAACCTTGTGTGGGTCCTAGCCTCCCCAAGAATTTTTTTCCAGTCGTCCCTATCCATCGCCTTCCTCCGCCAAGCACGTATTTCCATATGTCTCATATCTTGGTCTATGTTATCTAGGAATCTTGTTCTGGGTCTTTCTCTTCTTCTTTGACCAATAGGTCTATTAAGGAGTGTTTTTCTAGCTGGGTCGGTTTGCTCCATCTGCATTACATGGCCTACCCACCTCAGACGTCCTATCTTAATGTGTTTTACGATATCTGGTTCCTGGTATATTCTATAGAGTTCGAAGTTGTATCGTCTTCTTCAGACACCATTTTCATTTACCGCTCCATAGATTCGCCTTAGTATTTTTCTTTCGAAACATCCTAACATGTTTTCATTGTGCTCCATACGCCTCTCGTGCTGCGTTTTCCGTTCTCACAACAATATTGATATAATCGGGATATGCTAGGATTTGCACAGATTTGTTATATATTGAACCGGTAGTTGTGATTTGTGACGTACGTATTACTTTTTCCAGAGCTAGATTGAATAGTATACAGGAGAGTGGGTCTCCCTGACGTAGCCCGTTATTTGTTTTAAGAGATTCAGAGAGTTCCCCCTGGATTCGTACACTGCAATAAACTTTTTCAAGGGTTAGTTTGGTTAGACTTACCAACTGATTTGGTACTCCTAGGTCTATCATTGCTCTAAATAATTCTCTTCTATTTACAGAGTCGTAGACTGCCTTGTAGTCTATAAATATGTGGTGCATGTCTACACTGTATTCCAGTGTTTTCTCTAGAATTTGTCTCAGGGATGGGATCTGATGAATTGTTGATTTACCACCTCTGAAACCCGCCTGGTATTGTCCTATTATTCGCTCTGCATATGGTGCCATACGAGGGTATAGTATATTGGAGAATATTTTATACGCTGCATTTAGGAGTGTAATCCTTCGATAGCTAGAGCATTCAAATATATCTCCCTTTTTGTGTATGGTGCAAAGTATTCCAATATTGCAATCACTGGAAAGGAACTTCTGTATCCATATTTCTTTTATAAGCTGCTGTAGCGCTATTATGATATTGTGGCCACCTTCTTTATATAATTCCACTGGGAGATTATCTATTCCGGCTAATTTGTTTCTGGCTAGTTTGTTTATAGCGTCTTTAACTTCCAGGATCGTTGGTGGATCCTCCTCTCTCTCGTCTGCTCCGCTTACCTCACAGCTTTCGTCTTCCGGGTTTTCTTCCTCTTCCTCTATATTAAGTATCTGGTTAAAATATTCTGTCCATCGATTTAGTACGTCTGTTCTTGTTGTTAATAGATCGCCATTCAAACTTCTACATTGATTTGTGTTTGCCTTGAATTCTTTTCTGTTGATGTTAACTTTCTTATAGAATGTTCTGAATTCTGTCTCTCTGTTGAGGTTTTCTATATATTAAAGTTCCTTTTTTAAGTGGTTTCGTTTCTTTATTCTGTCTAATTTCTTTTCTTCTCTTCTCTTTGTCTGGCAATTCTCTACGCTTATTCTAGTTCGGCGGGTAAGTATTTTTACATAGGCTTCATTTTTTTCCGTATTGCGTCTTTGCATTCATCGTCAAACTAGGGATTTTTTCCGGTACAAGTTTCTGTTCCTATTTCATCTTGTGCTGTTGACTCAATATCTTTCTTTATCCTGTTCCAGTAGGAGTCTACGTCTCTCTAGTTATCTTCGCTTAGACTTTGATTTCTTAACATATTGGTAATATTTTCCCAGTACTGTTTTGCAACAGTTGCATCTCTCAGCTTCTGTACATTCCATTTCTTTCTATCTATTTTTTTCTTTGTTGGAATTTGAAATTTTAGCCCTTAATGTTGAGATCACTAAACAGTGGTCTGAGTCTATGGTTGCGCCTCTATATCATCTGTAGTTCATTATGTCAGTTCCGTGTCTTGAAACTATTAAGATGTGATCAATCTGACTAGTTGTTCTTTATCTTTCCCTCCATCAGGGGAGGTCCAGGTTACCTTGTGTATATTCTTGTGTTCAAAACATGTGCTAACGATGGCCATGTTCAGTGCTGCTGCTAAGTTTAATGTCTTCTAGTTTGTCGCGGGTGCATTATGTGCATTAATTAAACTGTAATTTTTAATGTAGGCCATTTGAAATTTACTTTAAGTACGTATTTCCGAAGTATGTCAAAATAATGGCCTTCATTTTGCGAGGATATATACATAATTTTTTTTCATCCAGCCATAAACAAATTTACTTAAATAATGTTAATCTAGAAGTACTAAAAATTTTCTTTTCCTACTAGTTATGCAACATATTAGCCACTTAGTACCTGTTGATTTATTTACTCTTCCCCTACCTATGGTACCATTGTAATTCAAGACTGTTAGACTGGTTTACAGGTACAAAGCAGAAATCAGTGCTTAGCCAAGGTTGTGCCACATTTTGTTGATGTAAAGTAAATATTTAATATACTATTTCGCAGAATTGTGTCGGTGTGATGTGTTTAACAGAAAACAGGTAAGACTAAAATTTTATTTTGCATTTAAAATTGTTTAATTACTGATTTTTTCGATATATTTCCATATTTGGGAATTATCAACTTATTGTTAAGATTAAACCCAACATTTCAATGTGACTTGGTTTTCCGAAGAGTTTCCACAAAAACAACTTTTGCAAATATCATGTGTTAAATTTCTGCAAATTTCGCAACTTTGTTCATAAGTATACCTACTCAACAGCTATCAATTCATGTGTTTCTTAAGAATATATTAAGGATTCTTTAAGTACTGAAAATTGCTGCAATTATAACAAATGTTGGTAATTTTTGATAATATGGGTAAAATGTTTAAGTAACATTAAATCTTCTCATGAATTTACAGTTATTTGTTTGGAATTATGTTTTTCATTGGGTTTCCTTATTTGGGAATTACCAATTTATACATAAGATTGACGCTGGTACTGTCGTGTGATTTGGTCTTTCCAAACAATTTTTAAGGACGTAACAAGAACTCTGGGTATCTTGATTTTAATGTTAATTAATGTTTTGTAAATTTTGCAATTTTGAAACGTATTTACTTAGAAACTAAGATTTGCTATTAAAAATATAAAGGATTCTGTATGTTCTGAAGAATACCTACCTCTAAAATTTTACCAACTTTTTAATTTTTTTTTTGTATCTATTTATTACTAAATTTTAAAACATTATCTAAAAGTGGATTGTTACTAATAATTACTCCTAATGGTTTTTACTATATCGCATTTTTGTCTGAGTACGATAACGTCATAATGTATTTAAAAGGAGAATTATCTCTAACATAATAAATCCTAATAATTTTTACAATTATCTAAATACTAAAACTCTAATTTAAAAACAGGTAGATGTCTGTATTTTATAATATACCTTCTCGTTTGAGCTTAAATCACAACTAACAAAAAGTTTACATACTGCTTAAAATCCGCGATTCTTTTTCTTCAGATAGGTAGGTATCATCTTCGTTACGAAGATTATAGTTATACCTAACCCAACGTTTGTATTTCCATGGTTATTTTCACTTCTGAAACAGCTACTTTAAAGACTTGACAAGTTGACTTGAACTACATCCAAACAAATGTTACAAATTGCTGAAATATACGTTTTGTTCCACTACTTCTTTGTCTCTTAGTTTTCTTAGCATGGAATCGTAGGATACTATATCTTTCACCATGCAATATGTACCTAAAGTATTTATATTGCAGTTAGCTTCCTTTGTTAGCTTAGTTAGTGGCTCGACAATCCGTTGCGGATCTTGGCCTGCTCACAAAGAAGTCGCCACGCCTGTCGATTCCTGGCAACTGCCCTCCATCTTCTAATCCTTAGAATCTGTAGGTCTCCTTCCACATCATCAATCCATCTCATTCGTGGTTTTGAAAATGTTAATAGATAGTTATCAAGTAAAATTTTATCCTTCCGTTATTTTGACACTTCTTCTTCTTCATGTGCCGTGCTCGATTATCAAGCGTTGGCTATCAAATTGGCTATACTAATTTTGTTGACGGCAGCTCGGAAAAGAGATGCAGAGCATCTCTCGACAGAGCAGATCTAGAGCAGATGCTCGACCTGGCTCTATTCTTCCGTCTACCTTGCCTTGTATTATTAAATGGAGTATATTATATCTCTTTGGGTGGCGCATAACATGGCCAAAATATTCAAGTTTGCGATTTTTAACTGTTTTGACGACTTCCGTAAGTTTTCCCATCCGATGCAAAACAACTTATTTACGAACTCTATCCACCCAACTTATTCGTAGGATTCTCCGATACACCCAGATTTCGAAGGCTTCTAGTTTCTTGAGAAGTATATCCGTCAAAGTCCAACCTTGGACACCATAAAAAAGAGTAGAGAACACATAACATCTCACTAATCTAATTTTCAGACTTAAAGTAATATTGTTTCCACATAACAGTTTCTTCATGTTAAAGAATGCAGCTCTGGCCTTCTGTATCTGTATTCTAATTGCTCTGCTCATGTCCCAATTCTCATTTAGATTACAACCAAGGTAAGTGATACTGTTAGTTCTCTCCAGTTGTTCACCATAAGCTGTCACCACTTCCGGTTGTATTGGCGTTTTACTGACGACCATCACCTTTGTCTTTGCGGTGTTTAGCTTAAGGCCATATTCATCACACGTTATAGTAGTCCTATTAATTAGATGTTGAAGTTCTTCGTAATTGCTTGCAATTAACACTGTGTCATCCTCATATCTCAAATTATTAACATTGACGCCATTCATTTTTATACCACATTGAACATTATCCACTGCTTTATTGAAAACGAACTCAGAATAGATGTTAAATAGTAGCGGGGACAAAATGCAGTCCTGCCTTACTCCTCTTCGTATTTGAAGCTCTTCACACGTGCCCCGGCCAATCCTGATGTTTGCACGTTGATGCCAGTAAAGATTTTTGATAATGCGTAGGTCTTTATCATCAATACGTACCTGCTAAAGAATGGTTATCATTTCAGTATGTTTTACTCGATCAAAGGCCTTCTCAAAGTCAATAAAACACATATAAACTGGATGTCTGACATCTTTTCATCTTTGTACCATAACCTGAATACTAAATAGTGCTTCTCTTGTTCCAAGGTTATTGCGGAATCCAAACTGTGTGTCACCAAGTTGTTGTTCTATTTTTTGGCACATCCTAGAGTGCAAAATTGGTAGAAATATCTTTAAAATATGACTCATAAAGCTGATGGTTCGGTAGTCACTACATCTTTTTGCATTTGCTTTTTTAAGTATCGTCACAAAACGCGACAGCCGCCAATCAGTTGGTATATAGCTAGTTTCATAAATTTTATTAAACAGATGAAGGAGAGATATTTTACCTGAACTTTCGAAGAGCTTTATTAATTCACTCGGTATTTCATCTGAACCTGTCGCTTTTCGGGTCTTTGCTAATCGTATTGCTTTTTCAATTTCGTCCATAGTTATGTCAGGTCCTGTAACTACTTCGTTAATTTCAAGCTCGGGCCTTTCATCACTAAACAGTTCCTCGATATTGTGACGTCTTTTTTTATTGCTCTAATTTATTTGTCTTTATTCTAATTTATTGTCTATATTCTAATTTATTAAAACTCACGATAACTAATTACGAATTTATTAAAGTCTTTATTAATTCTAATTTATATTACAAATAATAATTTATGTTTCGTTACATTTAAATATCGCGGTTGCCGAGCTTCTTATGACTAACTGCCAAATAAAAATCTTTCATTTATATACACAACTGTGTCATCTAGAGAATTCGGCGGACTTTCTGAATAGTCTCGTATTTTGGTGAAGGCGCTCGACTCGTTTTTCAACCTCGAGACGTGGATGACTCACTAAAATTAGTGTCTAGAGATTTCTGGTAAACAACTGGTAGCTAAGCTCAGGTATATTTTGACCTACAAATTACGAGAATCAATAAAAAAGAATTAGTCATAAAATATTTACAGTTCTATATGCCATAACATTTAAAATCGTAACATTGCCCCCCTCTTAAAAGATGGTTCCTCCTGGAACCTTGTCGGGACTGGAACTGGAACGACATGCTGATATCGGCAACTGGACCCTCTTTTACAACTTCCAGTTGTATAGAAATGACAAGGGACGGTTTTCTCTCCGCAGCAGTAACTATGCGGATTGCAACAGACTAACACCTGGACTTCGGTGTCTTTAAAGATTTCCTCCACCATGTTTCGTATAACCCTCCAATCTAATTGGCGGCACTCCAACTTTGGCATGGCTAACTTTTGCACGTCGGACTCTAGTACGTGCTCTCTCAACTGAAGTAAGGCTTCCCATACATCTCGGTAGGTAGGTTGGTCACGGGCAGTGTCTTTTGTTACCAGGTAGAAAAGGTAACGTGATGCATCTTGAAGTTTCAAGGTTTTACCAGGAGCTGGCACTTGGCATTGAAGTTCTGCAACTCGACCAAACTTCCTTCGAAAGACGGATGCCAACCCTGGTGCATCTTTGATACTGGCCGGGATGGTAAGGGCCAATGAGTAGTCATCGGGAAGCGCGAGTAGATCTTGCCTTTCTTCAGTGGTAACACCATGTCTTGCTTTACCGGTACCTCCATAGGCACCCATGAATTCCTCAAACGTGAGGTCAGACACATCTTGGACTTGGTTTACTTCCACTTCTTCATCTACGTCGTGGTCACCCTCGAAAGACGCCAGCCGGTTATGGTGTACTATCATCGGCTTTCCTCTCGGAATCTTGCTTATTCGGTAAATAACATCATTGATCTTCTCCCTAATGAGGTATGGACCTTCCCAAAACTGCTGCAATTTGGGAGAACAACCTTTTCGCTTTTTGGGGTTATAAAGCCAGACTTTATCGTTCTTCTTAAAACACCCCTTTTCGGCTTGCGTATCGTACCGTTTCTTCATTCGGTCACTAGCGATCTGGAGATGAGAACGGACCAACTCGTGTACATCGTCCATTCTTCTTCGTAATTCGATCACATAATCTTCACCTGCTACATCTTCGCCAGGTCGACACCCATACTCTAGATCACAAGGTAGTCGCATCTCGCGTCCGAATAGGACTTTGGCTGGTGTCTGGCCTGTTGATTCATTAACAGCAGATCTGTAGGCCATTGTGAAGAACGGGAGATATTGGTCCCAGTCTCGCTGATGATCGGACACCATCTTTGTCAAATACTTGCCAACTGTTCTATTCATTCGTTCTACCATACCATCCGATTGCGGATGATAAGCCGCAGTCCTTGTTTTCTTCATACCTAGTCTATCACATATTCCTTGGAATAAATCGCTTTCGAAGTTCCTGCCTTGGTCACTATGGATCTCCAAAGGCACTCCAAATCGGCTGATATATTCTTGGATCAACTTATCTGCAACGGTGGCCGCCTTCTGGTCTGGAAGTGCGTAAATCTCGACCCACTTAGTGAAGTAATCCATTACTACCAACATGTACTTGCCTCCATTATCACTTTCTGGAAACGGCCCAGCAATGTCCAAAGCTATTCTTTCAAACGGGCTTCCAACATTATATTGTCTCATAGGAGCTCTCCTTTTTCGATAAGGCCCGTTACTCGTAGCACAAATAGTACATTTCTTACACCAGTCTTTTACATCGTCGGAACTGTTCATCCAATAAAACCGTTCCCGAATTCGCTGAAGGGTCTTCTTCACACCAAAATGCCCTCCTGATGGACTGTCGTGTAACTGACGAAGTACTTCGGCTATTCTGCTCTTTGGAATCACCAACTGTCTTCTCTTCTCTGAACCGTCATCATTTTCCAGGACTCGTTTGAGCAAGCCATCTTCCATGATAAATGAGTCCCACTGGGCCCAATACGTCTTAACTACTGAGCCTAGGTTCGATATTTCTTGCCAAGGTGGTCGACGGTTTTCCTCTTTCCATTTTCGGATTTTCTGTATAACTGGATCTCTCTCTTGTTCTTCCCTGATCTTGGTAGGCGTCCAGTCGTCGTGGACCACCGTCGTTCTTAGCACTGCTGCTTCCTTGGATTCCGTTTTGTTGCAGTGAGAACACTCTGCTGGGCATGGCCTTCTGGAAAGAGAATCAGCGTTTCGGTGGCTAACTCCGGCCCGGTGCTCAATCTTAAAATCATATTCTTGGAGTCGTTCGATCCACCTGGCTATCTGACCCTCTGGATTCTTAAACTGCATCAACCACTTAAGGGCGGCATGGTCGGTTCGGATTAAAAACTTCCTTCCATAGAGGTATTGATAGAAGTGCTCTACTGATTTCACTACTGCCAGAAGTTCTCTTCTCGTGACGCAATAATTTCGCTCAGGTTTTGAGAGAACTTTACTAAAATATCCAAGGACTCTTTCCTGTCCTCCTTGAATCTGAGACAGCACTCCTCCAATTCCCACATTACTTGCATCTGTATCTAAGATGAACTCTCCTTCTGGCAGTGGATACCCTAAAATTGGTGCTGTGATTAAATGTTTTTTTAAGGTTTCAAAGGCATTCTGGCAGTCTACATCCCAGCGGTATTCTCTTGCTTCCTCTGTAAGTCGCGTTAATGGTTTAGCGATATCTGCAAACTTCTTAATAAACCTCCGGTAGTAAGTACACAGTCCCAGAAAACTTCTCACTTGGTGTTTGTCAGTTGGTTTTGGCCATTCCTTAATAGAATCGATTTTTCCCTTATCCACGGCCACTCCTTCTTTACTGACTATATGACCCAGATAATTGACTTTACCTTGAAATAGCTGGCACTTCTTGGGGTTTAACATCAACTGGGCAGCTTTAAGCCGATTAAAAACGTTTTCTAAATTCTTCAGATGGTCTTCAAATGTCTCCCCCAAGACAATTATGTCGTCTAGATAAACTAGGCATGTTTTCCAAGATAACCCTCTCAGCACATTTTCCATAAGCCTCTCAAATGTCGCAGGAGCGTTACAAAGTCCAAATGGCATAAGGCTGTCTTTTCTTTATCTACCGGGTCCATTTCTACCTGCCAGTATCCAGACTTCAAGTCCAAAGTAGAAAATAATTTACTTCCAGCCAATGTGTCTAATGTGTCATCGATCCGAGGAAGAGGATAACTATCTTTCTTGGTAACGTTGTTCAGCAAACGGTAATCCACACAGAACCTCGTTGTTCCGTCTTTCTTCTTAACCAGGACCACCGGAGAGACCCATGGGCTCGTAGAAGGTTCTATCACCCCGTCTTTCTTCATTTCCTGAACAATCGTTTCAGCTTCCTCTCTTTTCGCCTGTGGTAATCGTCGAGCTGTTTGACGAATTGGCTTAGCATTACCAGTATCAATTTTATGCTTAACAACGGTAGTTCTTCCCGTCTTTCCTCCTTTCGGTACGAAAATATCACGATACTGCCGAAGAAATTCCCTTAATTTCCTTTTCTCAATCTGATTCAGAGACTGTCCAGCAACAGCAACCATTTGATCAAATTTATCGTTGGAATTATCAGACGTTGTCGTCTGACGGATTATGGATGTGACAGGTACACAAGTTCCTACTTTTGTCTCTTTCTTGATGGTCACTGGGTAGTCATTGACATTAATAAGTCTCACAGGAATTTCTTTAGCCGAAGTCACTAATTCTTTTCCAATTATGATTCCACGGCCAACTTCGTCGTCATGATTCCGAGGCTCCATCATAACAGGTGTTCCTTCATCCACAATTCCCTGTAACCGCGCTACTATTATCGTTTCACTTCTCGCAGGCACGACTGTATCTTCTTTAACGGCTGCTTGCATAGTGTTGTCATCATGTGGATGGAGAAATACCTCCTCGTTACCAACTTTGATGACCTTATTCTTAAAATCCAATTGGAATCCATGCGTATTCATGTCCATGTCCATTCCTAATATAACAGTTTGATTTTCTCTTCAACTTTATCAAATGTTTTAGAGACTTCTTCAAACTTCTCACTATTCTGAATACATACTTCGTCGAATCTTCTAGACATATTTTCAATTTTCTCGTCATTTTGTCTAGCTATTTCTTTAATAATTTGAGACGTTTCATCGAATCTTTCATCAGTTTTTTTAGAAGTTTGTTCGATCATTTGCGAGACATTTTCAAATTTCTCATTTATTTTTGTTAAAACTGTTTCTTCTGATGATTGAAACTGGAATGTCTCTGGGTCATCTCCATTCTTGTTAAGAATATTCTTCAGTCGCTCCTGGAGGATCTTCTTGGACCCGCTGCAGTCTTCATCGCGTTCTTCTAGTTGCTCACGCAACTGTTTCACTGAAAGTTCTACTAGCAGCATCTTTGGTCAGGCACACACGTACTTTTTAAATGTTCTTTCGTACAACGATCACTACTGAACTACGCGGATGTTCCCGACGAACAATACCCTTCAAAAGTTCAAAAGTCTTTTTCAAAAATCAAATTAAATTTATCTACGATCCCACTTCTGCACCACTGTGACGTCTTTTTTTATTGCTCTAATTTATTTGTCTTTATTCTAATTTATTGTCTATATTCTAATTTATTAAAACTCACGATAACTAATTACGAATTTATTAAAGTCTTTATTAATTCTAATTTATATTACAAATAATAATTTATGTTTCGTTACATTTAAATATCGCGGTTGCCGAGCTTCTTATGACTAACTGCCAAATAAAAATCTTTCATTTATATACACAACTGTGTCATCTAGAGAATTCGGCGGACTTTCTGAATAGTCTCGTATTTTGGTGAAGGCGCTCGACTCGTTTTTCAACCTCGAGACGTGGATGACTCACTAAAATTAGTGTCTAGAGATTTCTGGTAAACAACTGGTAGCTAAGCTCAGGTATATTTTGACCTACAAATTACGAGAATCAATAAAAAAGAATTAGTCATAAAATATTTACAGTTCTATATGCCATAACATTTAAAATCGTAACAATATACTCTTTCCATCTGTCTATTTTATGCAAATTAGTGATAATCAGTTTTCCGTCTCTATCAACGATGTTATTTGCCTGTTTTTTGTTCAGACCTGACAGTTCTTTTATTTATTTTTTTATACATATTAAATGAATCATGTTTTCCCTGTAACTCTTCAATTTCTAAACATTTAAATTAAACATTTAAATTTACTGTTTGTATTTTGAGAACGATTTCCGAAGTGGAAATTGAAACGTCAATAAACGTATTTTTATCTTTAATTGTGGCTTATTCCCAATTTAATAGTAACTAATTCTAAACATTTGTTTTCGAAGTAGGTTTGTTTTGCAGCTCTTATTTTAGTCCTTATCTCTTTATTAATTACTTTACATATTTCGACGTTTTGTCAAATTCAAAATCTCATCTTTCATCCACTGTTGTTTTTTTTGACTGCTCTCTTTTAAGTTTGGAGTTGACTTGCTTATAATCATTTTGATTTGATTCCAATGACCCTCGATGGATTCTTGTTGTTCATAATTTTCAAAATTACTCTCTAAATTGTTTGCAATCATCTGAGTATTGTTTCTAATAAAATCCTTATCCAGTTTGTTATAGGATCGTCGTTGTTTTATCCGTTTAAGTTTTGACACGTAAACGCTATTTTTTACGGTATAAAGTTTTAACGGATATGTAATTTTAGAGTTATCACATAGCCGAATTGGTGCTTCACGTTAATAGTTGGCAGCTGTCAGACAAATGTCGTATTTGACAGCAAAATAATTAATTTTTTTTTCTTTCATCCGAGGTATATATTTTGTCTTATTTTGTACATTTTGGGTTTCAAATTGTTTTTCTACAGAAATGTGGAAGACATTTTAGAACAAGTAATATTAGTTGAAGCAAATGTCGAAGTTATAGAAGATTTAATACTAAATCATCTTTTAATCATCAACATAAAATCATATTTTAAATGATAACATGCAAAATGTACATTCTGTGTTCAATTTTGATAGCTTACAGGTGGCTTAGAGCCTAAGCAAGCCAAACATTTTTCATATTTTCGGTTTGAAAAACAGGACATTCCAGAGGGTTGACTCCTCGCACTTCTTTTACTAATAAAAGATCATCAGTGCTTGTGAAACGCAGCCTTTTTTGTCTTTTTTACTATTTCCGTATTCATAATTGATAAATATAATGAAATATAATAAAATATTTTATTTGTCTCTCAGATGCTTAACCAAGAAAACAGAAAACACATGTTAACTTTAACTAATGCACATGCACAGAAATAAAATTACAGAACAGGAACAGACAGGAACTTAATCTCCGAATTCCGAGTCTTGACGAATTGATGCGATTTGCTGCTAACGATACCGTATATCAAACCCGCTATTCGACGTACGGTAAAGGAGCCCGTAAAAAACAAAAACGAAAGCACTTTAACGAATTTCACAATATCTGGATCGGTGTATAACTGATATAGTTCAAAGTTGTATCTTCGATGCAATAGCCCATTTTTATTTACGGCCCCAAAAATTTGTCTAAGAATTTTTTTCTCAAAAATACCAAGAAGTCTTTCATCATTTTGAGATAAGGTCCACGTTTCAGCCCTATATATCAAAACTGGTCTTATTAAGGTCTTGTATATATTAAGCTTTCTTTACCACACGTTTTATATTTTTATTTTTTAAATGTTTCTGGAGACCGTGAATAGTTCTGCTTGCTATTGCTATGTGTCGTTTTATTTCGTTGCTTGTCGTGTTTGTTGCGTTTACTAGCGATCCAAAATATGTAAATTCTTTGACTTGCTGAAAGGTATCGTTGTTAATTTGAATTCTCTGTTGGATATTTCGAGGGTTTTTAGAAGCCAACATTTATTTGGTTTTTTCCTCGTTTACCACAAGTTCTAATTCACTTGCTACGTCCGCAAGCCTTATAAAACACTGCACCATGTCTCTCATACTTCTGCATACCATAACTATATTGTCAGCGAATGCGAGAATTTGCGTCGATCTATTAAAAATAGTTCCATTCATTCCAATATTTAATTGCCTGATTTCCTTTTCCAAGACAATATTAAAGAGGAAACACACCAACGCATCTTCTTGTCTTAGACCATTATTAATGTCAAAGAACGTAGAGTTTCCTCCTTCAATTCTAACACATGAGCTTACGTTTTGCATTGTTAGTTGGGTCAACTTAATTAACTTAAGTGAAACCTTAAAGTCTATCATTGCATTATATAATGCAGTTCTTTTCACACTGTCATAGGCTGCGTTGAAGTCAATGAAGAGATGGTGTGTATCTATGATATATTCTAGTGACTTTTCTAGAATCTGTCTATGTGCTTAAATTTGATGTGTAGTTGACTTTCCAGCAGTAAATCCTCATTAATATTGACCAACAATCATCATCATTAATTTTGCTACAGCCCTATGAAAGAGTCTCGACCTTCCCAAGTCTATTACGCCAGGCAGTCCTATCCATTGCCAACCGTTGCCAGTTTGCTGCGCCTATCTTTCTACCATCCTCATCTACACCATCCTTCCATCTGAGTTTTGGCCAACCCCTTTTTCTACTTCCCACGGGTTGTGACATAAGGATTCTTCTAGAAGGGTTGTTCTGCTGTGATCGTGCTAAATGTCCTGCTCATCTTAGTCTTCCTATTCTTATAAGAGATACTACGTCTTTACCACCAAATATTTGTTTATATCTGTGGTATACCTCGTAGTTGTATCTCCTCCTCCAACACCATTTTCAGAGATGCCACCAAATATTCCTCTCAGGATCCTTCGTTCAAATATAAGCAGAAGGTCTTCGTCTGCCTTGGAGATGGTCCATGTCTCCGATCCATATGACAACACTGGCTGTATAAGGGTTTTGTATATAGTTATTTTTGTTTTTTGGCTTAAGTTTCTACTTCTCATATGTCTACTTAGTCCAAAATAGCGTCTGTTTGCCATTATTATCCTTTGCTTGATTTCTTCCGTTATGGAGTTCTCTTTGGTGATTAGGGAGCCTAAGTATGTGAATTTGTCCACCACTTCAAAGTAGAGTTATCAACCGTGAATTGGGGACCGATGTTCCTGACTCTATTGTTGAATGTTGATGCCATCATGTTAGTTTTCTCCTCATTTACTTGCAGGCCCATAGATTTTGAGGCATTTGAGAAGGTGGTATACATTTCTTCTAGCTTGCGTGTTGTGCGGGCAACTAGGTCCACATCATCTGCATATGCCAAAATTTGGGATGATTTATTAAAAATATTTCCTCTGTTGTCTATTCGGGCTCCTCTGATCGCCTTTTCCAGTACTATGTTGACAAGGAGACACGCCAGCGCGTCTCCCTGTCGCAGTCCAACATGCGTTCCAAACGCCTGTGATTGTTCGCCCTGTATTTCGACTTAGCAAACCACATTACGCATTGTAGCCTTGACCAATCTTATCAGTTTATCGGGGATGTGGAATTCATTCATGGCTTCATACAATTTATTTCTTAGGACACTATCATAGGCAGATTTGAAGTCTACAAAAAGATGGTATGTATCGATATTGAATTCATTGGTTTTTTCCAGTATTTGCCTTAGCACAACATTGACCAACAATATCCTTTGTAAAATGTTTCAGTCTTTCAAATAATAAATTGCCGAAGATTTTATACGCAGATGCTAACAGAGTAGTCTATAGTTCTTACACTCCAGTTGATCACCCTTTTTATCCAACGGACATATTATTCCCTCCAACCACTCTTCTGGTACCCATTCATTCTGCCATTTAAGCACTATTAGTTTGTGGATTGCTGCAAAAAGTTGATCATGACCTTTTTATACATTTCCGAACAGATCTCATCGATTCTTAGGGGTTTATTATCTTTGAGTTTTAGAATCGCATTTGACACTTCTTCTCGTGTTGGGTCTTCACTGTGTAGTTGACGTTGTAGATTTTGTTGATTTTCTATGTTGTAACCTCCTTCAACATCGTTTATATTTAGATGTTCGCTGAAATGTTGTGCTTATCTGTTAAGAACTGAGTTTTTATCATGTAGAATTTCACCGTTAGTGTCTTTACAAATTTTTAATCGTGGTTTAAATTCTCGACGGCTAGTATTTAAGGGTTTGTAGTATTTCCCCTTTTCATTTTTATCGAATAAACTTTGTATCTCACTGAGAGTGTTCTGTTCGTATTCCCTCTTCTTACGTCGATGGATAAGTTTTTCCTCTCTTCTAAGACCAATGATTTCTTTTTTCTGAATTGATTTTGCCCAATACTTCAACGGATTTCTGTAACACAATATCTCGTATATTTGCCCATAGTTGGTTAATATCTTTTTCTTTTTCCAAGTTTTTTGTCCTTATTTGATCTTCTATTTGCTGTCTATATACATTTGCAATGTCGGGATCTTTTAGTTTCTTAATGTCGATATTTTCTCTCCTTACCTCCTCTCCCGATCTCCTTTTTTAAATTGGATATTCTCTCTTTAAATCGTGCTTTAACTAAATAATGATCACTATCTATGTTTGCTTCACTAAAAGACCTAAATTCTAATAAGTTAGAGCAGTATCTTGCATCGGTGATTATATAATTTATTTGGTTAATCGTTCTATTATCAGGAGATTTCCAAGTTCCCGTATGTACCTATATGTTTATGGGGAAATCGTGTCCCAGCTATTATCATATTCTTAGACATCGCAAAGTTTATGTTTCTGAGACCGTTATCATTAGAGTCTACGTTGAGCGAAAGTATATTCTCTCTTCCAACTTTGGCATTAAAGTCTCCTGCTAATATTTTGATGTCATTTTTTGGACACTCATCATACTCTCGGTCTAGTGCCTGATAGAACATGTCTTTTTCATTATTCTCTTTTTCTTCCCTTGGAGCATGGATGCTAATAATGCTAATGTTCCCTTTAAGTCTTACTCGACATATCCCATAATCAATATGCTTACAATAAATCCGGTACCAAATTCGTGTCGGGTAATATGTCCACTGTAGTAAATATTGCAGTTATTTTTTTTCCAGGATGCTTGAGCTAATCTACCTCATTTCCTGTAAAGCAATGATATCTGCTTTGACATTATTCATTTCTTGTATGAGCAGAGCCGTGGCTACAGGCTGATAAAAGCTTCTTACGTTCCACGTGCAAATTTTTAAGTCATTTTATATACTAAAAGGCTAAGCCCTTTTCTTGTGCGCAATACTCCTCCTAAACGGTGATAGATAGGAGAATAATTTTTTCGAATAATTAAACAGACTGTTGAGTAGATTCCCCCTAAGGTTTCAAATTTAAAAAATTCGAACCGGTTTAAAAATGGCGGCCATAAAATGAAATTTTCCTATAGTAAAGTATAGGAATTTTACAGGTTTCATTCTTCAAAATTTACAGTCCTAATTTTCAATGTATTTTTAAAATATGACCGCGTCTACTTTTTTCTTATACTTACTGATTGAATACAGAATTATGAAACCGGAAGTATTTACTTCCCTACTTCCGGATTTAGTTTTGAAAATTATGGTTTCTTTCACGGTGTTCCAGAGTATATGGACGAGGCCGCGAGTTCTCAAACCGAGTTCTTTTTCTTAAACGCGGCATTTTACAATCTAAAATATGCAAAAAAAAAGTTACTTCCGGTTTTACTTCCGTTTTTATTTAAGAGGGGCGGAGTCTAACAATCATATTGTTTCCGTTTCCTAATGTAAATCTTCCTGAAAATCCTAAAAAACTACTGTATCGATTTTCAATTTAAAAAAATTGGCGTCGATACAGTTTATTTTTAGGATTTTTGGAACATTTACACCAGGCGACGGAAACGACTCAGCCCCTCTTAAATATCAGCAAAACTTACGTCAAAACTCGATGTCGAGTTGGTCCGCTATTATCCGTATTTTGTTTGCGAGTTCGTAGTAGGTTAGACAGTCTGGTTTCTTTCTTTGTAACTCTCATAACAATAGGTTTTTTACTGGGTTGGGTAATTAACCCAACGCCAAACCCCCTTTTCAGAGGGCCATTTCACCCGCTCTCGTCAGTTACTGACCCAACTTTCCACCCGGGTTGGATATCGGATCTCCAGTTAGGTTGCTTGCTTTACAGGGGACACCAGCGTGAAGGTGAGGGTCGGATTTGAGTAGAAGAGACTAATTGGAGTAAACTGGAATCAACTCCATGTTTTTGCATTCTACCCCTTTATCCTTTTACCAACTTGGTACTGATACTGCTGTCTCTCACCACTGATTAAATTAATATGTGTTAATATATGATTAACTCATGGAGAGTTTCAAACAAACACTCCAAACAAAGAGTTTCATTTCATACAATTTAATCATTTGGGTATAACCGTCCTGATTCTAGATCATCCTACAGATCATTGTGATGCACCTCAAAGTTTAGTTATTTATAGCTACTTTAGTAATTTTCTTAGAAAATTCATATTTGGTACTTGTTGATAAATGTAACAAAAATACACTGCCGAACATAAAATTAGGGTCACCTTATAATTTAGGTAGCTTTATTTTAGAAATTATTATTATTTTTTAACCATTTTCGGTTGTAACATAGTTTACTATCGGATTGTTTAAAGTAAATGATATTTTTGTCCTTCGAAGTTTATTAACAGTAATGAAAATGAACAATTTTCCTTTGATATAGGTACTAAATATTAAAAAGGGGCAATTTTTGATGTGTTTTTTGTTGAAACAAAAGAAATTTTAAGAACTTCAATAGTATAGCGAGTATTCTCTCCTCTGGCAATGATAACAGCTAGCAAACTACGAGGCATGCTTTGAATCAGATTTCGGATCACATACTGCGGAAGATTGTTCCATTACTGTACCATGTTGCGAAGCTCTCTTGAATTTCTGGGGGCCGGCATATGACTCCGTAAACGTCTCTTCATCTCATCCCAAACTCGTCAAGATACTCAGTAACTATCTGAGCAGTGTGGGGCCGTGGATTATCATGCATAAATGTTACGTTGTCTCCAAGAATAACCATAAACGGTAAAATATGGTCTTATAGAACTTGTGAAAGGTAATTATGCGCAGTCAATATCCCATTCTTGATAAAGAGTAACTCCGTAGGAGCGTCAAACGATATTCCTCCCCATGTCATAAATGACCCTTCACCAAATGGAAGCCGCTCGGCAACACATGCTTAAGCATATCTCTCTACTGAATGTCTTCTTCTTAGAGTGCCGTCTCCCTACGAAGGTTGGCAATCATAATGGCTATTTTTATTTTTGAACTTGCTGCTCTAAACAAATCAATCCATCTGCATTGATATCAATCACGTAGATTCTTCAACGATGAGTTCTGCCTTCGACTAAAAAATCTTCTTCCTAGAATTTTTTTCTGTATTATGAGTCTCAAAATTTTATATTTTGAACCTCTCATCACATGGCCTAGGTATTCCAGCTTTCTGGTTTGTATAGTGGTGATTAGTTCTGTTTCTTTACCAACCCTCTCCAGTACTTCTTTATTTGTAATTCTATCAGTCCATGATATTTTTAATACTCTGCGGTATAACCCGAGTTCGAAAGCCTCGATTCTTTTTAAATTGCATTTTTTTTGATGTCCAAGTCTCAGTTCCATATAATAATATTGAGAATATATAACAGCGAATGGTACGTAGTCTGATCTCCAAATTTAGATTTTTGCACGTTAGGAATGGGTTCATTCGTATAAATGCCGATCTGGCATGTTACCATTGATTGTTAATAGGTGATGTATATTTCGTGGTATTTTTGTAATTAGCATGTACTTCATTATTTTGCTTGCGTTTCTCAGTACTATTCATATTTAAGCTTTCGATAAGATGTTGTAGATCTTCTATAACTGTGGCACTTTGGTTTCAATATAATGTTAGCACTATATTTATGATTTTACCAGAGAACTAACGAACATGGCAAATAGTCCTTCTCGAGTACCCATTCCATTTCAGAACCCGAACTGCGTCTCGCTAATATCCTCCTCTAGCCTTTCGTATATTTTCTTATGTATTACTTTCCAGTAGTACTTTTAAAGTATGACTCATGAGGCTCAGTGTTAGATAATCAGAGCACTCTTTTGCTGCTTGTTTTTTAGGGATGTTTATAAATGCTGACTTCAGCCACTCTTCTGGTATTATTCCCGTATCGTACATCGTGTTGAATAAATCTGGCAATACTTCCAAGTTATCCTCTTCCACTAGTTTTAACAGTTCTACTGGTATTTCATCTAATCCTACTTCCTTATTGTCTTTAGAGTTTTTGATAGTATATTTGATTTTATCTATCGTGATCTTCTGTCTCTCTAAAGGATTTAATTCTTGTATTTTTTGTATTTCACCTCTTTCATCTTGCAAAAGTTCTCTAACATACTCCTCCCATCGTCTTAATTTCTGTGGTAAATCTATTAGTAGTACTCCTTTTTTGTCTTTTATGTGTCCTTGCTCTCTATTTCGACCCATTCCAGTCACTTCTCTTATTTTTTTGTGCATATTTCTCATCATAGCTCATATCATAATATTCTCATATCATAACTGAATGTCGCCACACTCTTACACGTTTGTTTCAGCCCGTAAGACAGAATCTCGATTCATTGGAAAGCAGTATGCGACTCCAATCCTGTATGTCCAAGCCAAGTGTGCCAATTGTGCAAAATTCAAGTTCAAACAAGCAATTCGGTGTTCACGGGAAAGCGGCGGTCCGGATACTTTAGTTCGAGAAGATAAACCAGCAGCATGTTGCATCCTCAAGTGACTTAAGCCCGTCACTCACGTTCCAACGCCGCTGTACGATTTTGTCGAATGTTACCCAATTTAACGTAATTTGATCAAGTCAAGTCAGACAAGCAAGTCAGTCTGCTGTAGTGCGACAGACTTGGTTGGGTCGTAAATTTGAACGTGTGTATTGTATAAAAAATATCAGATTTTTGGAGAAGAGCCGCAAGATGATCTAGAAGAGAAAGGATTACCAACGAACGCATTAGAGAAATAATGGGAATCAAACGAACAATCACAGATGACCTAACAACAAAACAACTTTTCTGGTTCGGACACATACAAAAAATGGATGAAGAACGAATGCCAAAAGAAATATTAAAATGGCAACCAGAAGGAAAGAAAAAACGAGGTAGACTGAGAAAAAGTTGGAGCGAAGGAATATATAAAGAACTGAGAGAGAGGGCCATAGAAGAAGACCTATGGAACAACCGGTCTAAGTGGCGATTGGAAGTAGGAAAACGGCGGAGAACGTTATAAACCGACAAGTAGTAGTAGGAGTAGTAGTAGTATTGTGACAACAACAAAATCGTACGACTGCACAAAAATCATTTGCTGGTAAATTTCGAAAATGGTATAACTAGAAGTTTTTGAGAGATTTCTTTGACATTTATAAAGAACAAGGGTGTCTTTGGAAAATAAAATCGACATCATATCATGCTAAAACAGCTAAAAAAAAGGTGAATATTTTGTTTGCTAAATTTCAAGCAGTAAAAGCAAATACTAATGAAGAGTTGGTAAAAAAGAAAATTAATTATTTTCAAACATGTTCCAAAGGGAATGAAAATTAATTGGATATAATCGCAATTGTTCTAATAAATGTACGTGACAGTATGTATGCCTTTTCAGTAAACAATATTTGCACCACCACCTACGTTTCTTGTATTTTTTTCGTTTATACAAAGAGCACGAGCCGCTAACAGTATATCTTTATCTGACATGTTTCTGATTTGAAAGTAAAATTCGGCACTACAAAATCGGTACGTGTGTGTTCCCATCTATTTTCAACATTATTGTACTGCAATTGCATTCGACAAAATCGTACTGGGCTGTTCAAACGTGAGTGGCGGGCTTTACACCATTGTTTTTCGCTATTTCGCGCTGATCGTGACCATCGTCTAACACCGCCACAATTCTTGTCGTCACAACAGAACTTATTGAATTACACTGACAGTGTCAACACTACACAAACAATTTACAATTGACGTTGAAACCGCAGAAACAAAAACTATGCTGATAATAGTTTTTAGTGATAAGGGTAAGGGGCCCTTTTTATCTCAAACGTTTATCGAAACAATAATACTGGCTTGCTGCCTTCATTGGCTGCGATCCTGTGCCATATGGACGGCTTCATGTAGGGATTTTCTTACCAGAATTTTCATTTGGTCTTCCCATCGTGTTGGAGATCTTCCTCTTGGTATTCGGTCTTTTAAATTTTCGTCTACTACCAATAGTTCAATTGGATTTTAGATGTCCCCAAATACAATAATCTTTTGGAGCCAGATCGGTGTATAACTGGTTTTTATGGTTTTCAATTCTTAGTTTGATTTCATTATTCTCGTATAGGCTATTCACCAGAGCTGACAGATAATCAAGGACTCCCATCTCGTGCAGATTTTTCACAAAAGTTTCCAGTTTACACAGTCAAATGCTTTTTGGTAACAAAGAAAGCAGATGATCATGGGAATTCTCGAGCCTTTTCAGTGAACTGTTGCATATTGAGAATCTTGCTTCCTTGTGCCCTTAAGATTTACACGAAGAACCAAATATGCCCAGAGTGGTAAAAGAAAAGTGGAGAAAGAATGGCAGAAGGGTAGCCACTATGGATCACTATGGATAAAGGACATTGAAAACGAAATTAATAATCTAAACATCACTAACTGGAAAAAAGGATTAGATAGCAATACATACATACATTATACTTAAGTGTATATAATAACACGCTTTTGCCGTCTATTTTGACTATATTCTCGTATTTGAAGTTAATTTTATTATCATTGATTTTTAGAATACTTTAAAATGGTTAATTAAAAAGCAATGAATTCTTACAAGGTTGTTACCGTCAAGATGTGTACAGAATTTTATATCCAATTTCCATAATTAAAACTTTATGTTATTTTTATGTTATGTTGTCCCTTTTTAATATTTATATAATTGTTATACCATGTTGATTAAAATTGTTTGGAGTTAAAATATTTAATTTTTAGTTTATCCTAACTTTAATAGTTTTATGTAGCAATATGGAAGTAAATATGATAAAAATATATTGAAATCAAATTCACACTCAAATGTCTTCATTAAAAATATCTCATATAATGATTATCAAAATTTTGTTCTACGTACGTGAACCTTCAAATTGAATGGTACATACAATATAAATTAAAATTTCAAATCAAAATTATTGTTCTAAATCTTCTGATCAAAATATTCCTATCCTTTCTAAAGCAATTGAAAAATTTGTGTTGTTAATAAAGAAAAAACTGACGAATAGTAAAACTATCCCTCTGATGATGAGTTGTCCAAATCCTTGTTCCTTGTAGCCTACACTATCTATTCTTAGCAGTCCCCTAGGTAATCATCAATCTTACAACAAATTGTTGCGAGCCTATCGTCTTTAATGATCTCCTTCAAATGCACGTATCGTTCAAATTATGCTAGCCTCTTCTCCTCTCGATAAACTGAATCTCTCGTTTTGGCCTGAACAGTGACTCTTGGAATATAAGTAGAAAAATATAACTTACAATATTTTACTGGATCAGCTTCTGTCCGCTGTCATGCTGCTCCGATCATGTAGGATGCGTCCTTCAAATCAATTTTTCCATGATTTCTTATCAGTCTTTCTTCTCCCTCCTCTTCTTTTTCCAAAAGTAACTTACGTAATAATTCTTTTTTATAAAACCGTTTGAAAGTTTCAATAACGCTTTGATCCATGGGCTGTAATAATGAAGTCACATTAGGTGGAAGAAACATGACTTTTAGAAAATTGTCTTTTTCATTTAAGATGTCACATGATGTATGAGTTGGGGCGTTATCAAGAAACAATAATGTTTTCTCCCTTTTACCATTTTTTAGTTGATGGGCTTTAACGTAGGGTATAAAAGTTCCTATAAACAATTCCATGAAAATTGTACTATTCATCCAAGCACTCTTTTACGAAGTACAAACGATAGGCATCGCATTCATATTAACGTGTTTAAAACAATGTGGTTTCTTGCTTTTACCAATGACAAGTATGTGTAATAGGTGGCTGCCAGTAGCATTAGCACAAGCTAAGGTAGTGATAAGATCCTTATTTATTTTAGATGCTGCTAATTCACGCCATGACGCAGGAGTTTTTCATGGCAAAGGTTTCCAATTGTGCCCAGTTTCGTCTGCATTGTAAAAGTTTTCGAGTGCATAATTTTCTTCCTTCAGTAATTCACTTAGTCTTATTTTGAATGACTCTGCTGCTGATAAATCAGCAGATAGTTTTTCTTCTTGTATTTGAAGCTCACGACTGTCATGTCTCGACTTAAATCGTTTTAACCAGTCTGTGCTTGCTTGAAAATTTGACGAACCTCCGAGTTTTTCATTGAATTGAACTGCTTTTTCACACAGAATCGGAGCAGAAAGAGGTTCTCCCTGGGATCTGTTTTGAGTAAACCACTTTATATATATATATATATATATATATATATATATATATATATATATATATATATATATACACCCTATCTAAATCCGTGGTTGAGGCAAGTTTCATAGTTTTACAATTTGTGGATCCATCAGAAGAATCAAGCTGGGACATAAAGGTACTTATGCTAACACACTTACGTTTAGGCAGTTTCTATCAAGAAGTGTTTGATTTTAACGCGAAACGCGACAAAATTTTGTTTATTGCCTATCGGCTACTCAGAAGGGACTAATACATATATACGAATATTTACAACCGACAATAATTTCAAGAATGTGACGCATACACTATTTTGACCGATATTAAATGATCCTCTTGCTCTTATCTATGTTAAATGCCAAGTGACAATGAATTAATGAATCCGCGTCTTATAAAAATTGTGGGAGTCGAAAGTACGGATAACCGGTCGTTCGATTGATCGACGATTTGGATAATCGACGCTCTACTGTACTTTCATCGACAACTCGCTGTAGAACTTGCATTGTTAGATCCTAATCTTCAAATCCTATAACATGAAATTTAGATTTTCAGTTTTGACAACAAATATGAGACTTTTGCAATATGCCTAAAAAACGCTGAATTTTAACTTTCACGTTACAAATGATCTTACGTCACAGGAAATGCTACCGCGAAGACAGCATTGGGGCGAATTTATAGCTGAGGTTGTATAGTTTCGAAAAACATACTGGTAAAATTGAAAAGAATGGATTTTAAATCGTTAAAGATCGTTTGTAATGTAAAAGTTTAAATTTAGAGTTTTTTAGGCATATTTCAAATGCCTCATATTTGTTGCCAAATCGGAAAATCAAAATTTCATGATATAGGTTTTAACCTTAGGCGTTAGGTGCGTCGATATTACGGACTCGATTAGGCGCGTGGGCTGCAATGGTAGCCCAATTTATTTATGAATTTAAATTGGTTAATTTATTTCAACTTAAATTAAAAAATTTTAAAATTAATAATTTTATATTGGAATTAGACGATAATATGAAAATAATATAAAATAAACAATGGAAACTTCTAAAAATTTAAATAAGCATAAAACAAAGTACGAAAATTGCATAAAAACCTTGTTTTCTGTATTAAAAAAGCATATATAAGAACATTAAATGCAACATGCATTAGATAATTATCTTAGGATAAAACCAAAACACAAAGATTAATTTTTGCACTAATAATTTTTAATGGAAAATAGACTAAACTTGCTGCATGCACTCAATATAGATCTCCGTCAAATGTTCTTTGAAGGCATATCTTTTATACTTTTCACATTTTTCGATTTCGATTTATCGCGTTTTCGATCACAAAATATACATCGTCTGACTGTATTTTGACTTGTCTGAGGGGGCGGTATTGCAATATCTGTAATTCCTAACAGAACACGGGAGCGCCGACGAAGTTCCGAAGGGACTTGGGGAATCTTAGATCTAAATTCAATTTTCCATGCCAGTTTTTCTATAAAATCCAACCTTGCAACCTTTTTGCTAAAATTGTTAGATTTATAAATGTATAAAGAATTTATTGCTGCTATATTCAAGAGGTCATAAAAAATTACCATTGGGTATTGACGAGTGTTTCTCGACATAATTATCTTTTTCACACAATTGGTCTAATCGGTCAACAGTAAATTTTGTCCGTCTATATATTTTAGTAATTTCAGGTTTTTTAGCGTATTCTGTTTCATTATTGATTGCATCGTCATGGGACATTCTTTAAATTAAGATTACAGTTTTTTTGGCATTATGATACCATACTCCTCGAAAATTTTAAAACCACAATTACTACTTTTTCTGTTTTTTTTGCAATGTTATTTATCCTATTTTCTGTAAAAAAAAACAAGTTTTATGGTAATCGAGAAATTACCTAACAAAAAATGCTTATGAGATTAGGCACAAGTGCTACAATCGTAGCCCAGACGTAAAAATTCACTAATATCTTTCGTGCGTGTCCAATAAATTCTCAGCAAGTACTGATTATGTGATTATCGTTTATAGTACTACCACAGTATATTGCTTAAAAACAATTTTTAGCAATATACTGTGGTATAACTACCACTGTGGTATTATACTACCATATTTCTAGGAGAGATTCAGCTCAGAGGGCTGCTTTTGCTCGTGGTGTGAAATTCAATAAACCTGTTTTATGAAATGATCCGTTGTTTATATAATTTCACACATCGAACAATAGCACCCTACTGAGCTGAATATTAATAAGTCTCTTAGAAATATGGTAGTACTATAACGATGCCTAACAAGCAGCTATACAAAGCAGTGACAATGCAACCAAATATTGGCGCCAGCGGCAACAATTTAAAATGCGCTGGGCTACGTATGTAGCCACGCGACTAACGTAGGGCTTATGATAAGGTTTCAGCCGCTGAGTACTGTGCTTATTCGAGGCTTTTCTCAAATTAAGATTTCATTTTTTTTTATATTTGAAAATCTGTAAACCCTTGCTGTCTTAACTGCGGTGTATGACAGGTTCACGAACAGTTACTGATTAGAGTATGGTACCTTTAAGAGGGCACTGAAACGTTCTAATATGAACGAAGGTGGAATACTTTGAAGACAGACCTCCTTTCACATAAATTTAAAAAATCGAAGTATTGTTATTGATTGTGTATGTGGTTTATAAAATTTATAAAAAATTCCATTTTAAACCTATATTTTTATGACTGCTTTATTAAGATTGTATATTTTAGTATGAAATTGGTACTGCTCTTGTTAGCCATACAGTTATACACAGTCTATGGAACTGTCGGCAGATGTGGTTACGCCTTACTGAGTAACTGTTTCTGTGGTCATCAAATACACGACC
Source organism: Diabrotica balteata (assembly GCA_918026665.1). Classification (NCBI taxonomy): domain Eukaryota; kingdom Metazoa; phylum Arthropoda; class Insecta; order Coleoptera; family Chrysomelidae; genus Diabrotica; species Diabrotica balteata. The sequence goes on from OU898277.1 coordinate 46,564,898, forward strand.
GAGAATCACTCTTTGTGGTTAACTGCACCGGACATGGTTTTACCAATACTAGCATGCTGCGGGAACTACCCGAGGAAACTGAGATGTTAATCTTCACGGGCAATCATATCGGGACACTGCCCAGTAATGTTTTCGGCGAAGGAAGAAATATGACCAAACTTAGGTAATTTTTATATTTATTTTATATCTTATGAAATTTCCAGTTGTATTTTAAGGATGTTAATATTGCAATGTTATCTAAAACCTGTTACAAAAGCAAATACAATATTGTTTATATAATGTAGGGTAAGTCCGGGAAAAATGGCTCGTCGAGTGAGATGACTCGGTCGAATATATCACAGTTTTATCCTATTTGGAGTCAGTTGCATTGCGTTATTTGATGCGTGCGTATGGCATTAGCAATACTTTGTTGTTTCCGTGTTTTCCTAAGGTTGAAAGGTAAGATATTTAGAAATTCTTATTTACATCGTCTTAAAACTTTTTTCGGTAATCGTCAAAGCTATTGTACACTTATTTTTGTCTGTATTATATCGAAGTTAATTTTGATGGCATGGTTGTATCGTTGAGATTATGTAGGCATAGTTGCCAGTCCTTTCAAACGTTACTAATGCACGGAAATTAAGTGGGCCATCTCACTCTGATAATTCGGGTTGGTTGGCTCGCAAATGTTAGGAAGATATGGCCTAGCTCTTTATCTACTTATATAAGGATATTTTTAATAGATAAATGTATTTTCAGTAATGCCAACGAAGTATAACAGAAATGGAAATTGCCAACGTGGTTTATGGACTGAAAATCAACTAGAATCAGCCATACATGCCGTAAGAAGTGGAAAAATGGGGGTCAATGCTACCGCCAAAAATTTTAAAAGAAGAATGAAAATTGACAATTTAAAAAAAAATGCATTATGAGCAAGAAGTGTTCTCGGCGAAGAAAATGAAAATAAAATAAAGAAACATATCCTAAAGTTGCAGAAAGGTGGTTTTGCATCTACAAGAGCTGGAGTTAGAAAAAAACTTGCAGGTTTTAACTGGTTACAATCTTTCTTAAGAAGAAACTCTGACTTGAGTATAAGGAAATCGGAAGGGGTATCCTTAGCAAGAAGTCGAGGCATGAACAAAAAGGATGTAAGCAATTACTTGGATCTGTTAGATCAAGTTATTCTAGAAAATGAGTTGATGGAGAAGCCCGGGAGTTTATTTAACATGGACGAAACAGGACTCCAACTGAATAATAAACCTGCATTTGTTGTAGCCCAATAAGGATCTAAAAATGTAGCATCAGTAACTTCTTCGGACAAGGGGGAAACAATTACATGTATCACCTGTTGCAATGCTGAGGGTAACTTCCTTCCCCCGACCTGCATATTCAAAGGCAAAAATAAAAAGCAAGAATTCGAAGACGGCATGCCCAAGGATCAAAGGTTTACATGAATGAAAAGTCCGCTTACATAAACACAGATATATTTGTTGATTGGTTAACACATCACTTTCTTCCTAGAAAGCCCCCAGGAAAAGTCCTACTGGTTTTGGATAGTCATGCATGTCATTGCAACTCCGTCCAAATGTTAGAGTATGCAGACGAAAATGAGATCATTCTACTGTTTACCGCGCCACACTACACAGTTTTTGCAACCATTATATCGTTCATTTTTTAAGTCGGTTAAGTCACATTATTACAATGCTTGCAATTCATTTGTTAAAATAAGTCCTACAAAGAAGATTAATCGCTTGTATTTCGGCAAATTATTAAATGAGGCTTGGACAAAAGCTGCCTCAGTACAAAATGCTGTATCTGGTTTTCGCGCATGTGGTATTTGTCCAGTCGACCGGAATTCAATTCCAGAGTACGCCTTTCTTGAGAGTTCAAAACCTACCATCTACAAGCAGTTCGATCTCACACGTCACCATTAGAACTACCATCTATACCTGATAATAAGCCGGCCTGTAAAGAAAAAATCAGTCCCGGTAAAATTTTAGATAATATCTCTCCAGTACCTTCTACATCAGGTATTCCTCAAGTAAGGAAACGCGGTAGACAATTGGCTGCAGTACTTTTTACCCCAGTGAATTTTTTGATACGCAAAGATTTAGATGTTAAAAAGAAAGAAAAGGATACTAAAAAGAACAAAGGGCCTCTGAAAAAAAAAGTCAAGAAACTCAAGAACCAAAAGAAGATGTTTTGTGAGTCATCTTCTTCCGAAGACTCTGACGATCATATGGGAATTACTAAAGACTCTAGTGATGATGTACAAGATGAAACAAATTGTAAATGTGCCGGCCGTGGGGAAATATATTCAACCACATCGAAACAAGAAGACTGGGTACAGTGCGTGCATTGCAATTCTTGGTTTCATGAAAACTGCTCAAAATATGTTAATTTATGTGATATATGTGGAAAAGTATTGGCAAAAAACGTGCCAAATAAAGTTTATGATCGATCAACCCTTAGTGTCCGAGTCATCTCACCCTGACACATCGGGTGAGTTGGCCTTTTACAATTTTTTGTATTTTGATGTTTATTGTTTTTGTATGTAAGTATTTGGCTTAACCAACTCTATACACTTTCTTCTAATGGTATTTTAATATAAATATATAAATATTTCAGAGCGTAGACTTTTTTGTGCTAAGATACAGTCAAAAAAATGTGAGCCATCTCTCCAGGACTTACCCTATATTAGAAAAGATCTTGGTAATCGCAGATTTGTTTGGTGTTGTCACATTTTTAGATTAACGCATAAATAGATACAAAAAATTAGGTATTATAGACGTTGGATGATTGGAAATTGATGGGGTTAAAATTAATTTTGATGAAAGAATAATTAACCGAATTTCATTATACAAACTAACAAAATCGGATAGTGATCACTTTCGATAGTGTTTCTCTTCTGAATCAAAAACAATTCTAACAACAAAAAAAGAGAATGTTTCCTTTCGTACGTAAGATATTTACAGTTCAACTTACATTTGCACTATGTGATCTGCTAAAAAATACATAAGGTTATAATGAAAAGCATTAAGGTTTGTCTTTCAAAACTGTTCGTTATATATTTTTTCAGTTACTTCAGTAAGTTTGTTATTGTATGACGCTCCAACTGATTTTAAACGTGTCTACTAACTTCCAAACAAACTGCCTTTAGGTCTTCTTTTTTCTGATTTACCTCCATTTTAATACACTACAGTCAACTATTACCACTCACATCAAAAGCACACAGCTGACACATGCAGATGTTTAGAAGTAGCAACATGAACCGTTGGGCTTACGACCTTACTAAAGAAAATGGTGCCGTACATACAGCCGTCAAAATCTGTGAAAAGTTCCTAAAACTTTCTTATACCTATATCTTAGACAAGCGAGGACCTTAGAATATTTCTACGTCAATAATGCATTTTTAAAAAAATGGCAGTTTGGGCAGTTTCTAATTTTCACTCTTCAATTAATATACTGGAGAAATAAAAATATCGGGAAAGAAATGAAAGGCAGAGTTTACAAAACAGTCATCAGACCAATAATGGCATACGTAGCAGAAACACGACCTGACACAGAGAGGACAAAAAGTTAGAAACAGCAGTGATGAAAACACTTTGAAATTGATGGTAAGACGCTATGGGACAGAGCTAGAAGTACAGATATACGACATGGTGGAGAACATCAAGAACTGGGTAAGAAATAGAAGAGTAGAATGACAACAGATAGAATAGTAAAAACGGCAAGAGACGGTCCCCAATAGAAAGACGATCAGTAGGAAGGCCACGAAAACGATGAAACGACACTTTACAGAGTAGAAGAAGGATAATTAATATACAAAAAGCGAGTAATTAGTTGCAAGGGAAATCCCAGGAAGCCTACGAATTAAAATTCAAAATCAACTGAAACCTTTAAATAATTAGGAAGCCAAATATTATCAAAAGCAGGAAGTAACAAAGAAATACATTCCAGAATTGGCCAGGCCAGATCAGTCACTAAACAGTTACACAGACTATTGTGGAGTAATAAGAAAATAAAAGAAGAATTTATAAAACAATAATATAAAGTATTGGGTTGTACAGTGCCGAACAAAGTCATGGAAATGAACTACTGAGAGATATGGAAACTGATCTAGATACACAGATTGGAGCCAAAAGATTAAATTGATATGGAAACCTACAGTAAATGTCTGAAACAAGATGACCAAAAACGATAGAAAAATGGTCTCTGCCCACTATAAGAAAACGAGGTATACCAAGAAAGCTGGAGAAAAGATGTCGAAGATTCAATTACTGCCAGATATTTAAAAACGAAAGATTGCTTCGACAGAAATTGTTGGAAATTAGGAAGCGAGAAACGGCGCCAGCTGTAGAAAACTCGCCTATTATATTTACATATTTAAACCCAAAAAAAGAATAATATCCGGAAGAGAAGGGATTTACCAATAGGTCAACATATTAGCATACTTAGAAGTCAAGGACAGATGGAGACCAATACTAAGAATACGGTCAAATATATAGCTCTCTAATTGATCTTCAGTTTTTTTAAAGTAGTTTTTACTAAAGCACTTTTTCTTCGAAGAGCATAACATCTGGCAATTGATATACTTTGCTCTAGTGAACGAACCTTAAAATGAATCTATTCTTCATAAGTTTCCAAGCATTGTTCATAGATATTTATGTGATTTGATATAATATTCGTAATTGATCAGATGGTTTTAATAACACTTTCATTATAGGATTATTGATATGAGCAATAATGGAATTCAGGACGTTAAAGGAAAAGCATTTCACCACGTTGTAAACGTCACCCGCCTAATCTTAAATCACAACAATATCTCCATTTCCGATCAATATGATAAGAATTACCACCACCCCAGAGTATTTTCGAATTTTTTTAATTTGGAGGAACTGCACTTGACAAATGCGTTTGCTGATAATACTGATGCCGCTCTTGCAGATGATCTTCATGATATATTCGTAAACAGTAACCTTACGAAGTTGTACAAACTCCATCTGGAACAGAATGAAATCAAGAACTTTAAAGATGACCGGGTGTTCTGTGATTTGCCTAATATACATGACATACATTTAGGTAAGTAATGAATCTTTTTTATTATGTATTAGAGTTATAAATTTTCAACTGATTTTCTCATCCTCATGTATACTGATATCTAGTCCAATAAAAAGAATAAAATGTAAAGTAATTCGTTTTAGAACGAATCCTTGAGAAAATTGAAGTTTTGGTATGAAAATACGAATTTATGTCAAAACTTTCAGTTTAAAATATCGGCGTTATTGTTTAAATATTGATTTTATAGCAAAAATCACCAAAAATCACTATTTTTATTTTTTTTTTCAATATTTCTTTCCTAATTAGAAGTTGTAATTTTTATTTTTTTGAAAGATTATGAAAAAACGATTCATTTGTGACCTAAATGAAATTTGGTTGATAATGTATTTAAACAATTGCGAGAAACTACAAAAACTTGTAGGAGCAAAAAACATAAAAAATAGGCATACATAATAATAAAAGTTACATAAAAATATGTCTTTTTACACCCTTAAGGTCGATTCAGACACATCAGTCACGTCTCGTCACAGTGATTGCGCCGAACCGAACAATCCGTCATACAAAATATTCTTTAAAGGTCAATTCAGACACATCAGTCCCGTCATAGTCTCGGCGCCGAACCGGTCCTGTTTGGTCACAGAACTATCAACTATCTGACAGCTGGGAAACTGTTTGTCAACTGATGAGTGTGAATGCCGGTAACATATTTGTATTAAAGAATATTTTGTATGACGGATTGTTCGGTTCGGCGCAATCACTGTGACGAGACGTGACTGATGTGTCTGAATCGACCTTTAAGGTACACATAGATTTTTGTTGAAAAATATCCATATTTTTAAAAGTTATTCCAATTGTTTATTATACAGTTGTTTATTTGATAATTAAAAACTTGGTTATTTCCGTTACCTTAGAATACTTTATAAATTTAGAACATTTTGTTCATTTTTATCTATATTTTAAGAAATGTATTAGTTGAAATACCATTTTAAAAATTATCTTCTTAAGGTGCCTTCTCCATTACTGGAGGTTGGCTACAGCTACAGCAAATTGCTCTCTATCTTGAGCTGTTCTTAGCATCGAATGTGTGTCCATGCTTGTCCAGTCTTTTAAATTTTTCATCCAGGAGCATTTCGTTCTTCCTGGACTTCTTTTTCCTTCCACTTTTCCTTCCATTAATAGTCGCAGGAAGTTGTATTTTTCTGCTCTGTAAATATGTCCTAGATAACTCGTTTTTCTGGTTTTTACAATATTTAGGAGTTCTCTCTCAGTCCCCATTCTTCTCAGCACCTCGTTGTTGGTCATGTGCTCTGTCCAAGAGATCTTCAGCATCGTTCGAAAAACCCACATCTCAAAGGCTTCTACACGTCTCATACTTATGATTCCGAGAGTCCATATTTCCACTTCGTATAGAAATATGGATTAAATGAATGTTTTTACAAACTATCAGATATACAACGGTAAGGTAGAGTTTATTAGAATTTTTTTCATTTTTTGAAAAGCGGACCTTGCATACTCTATACGAGCAGGTATTTCAACGTCGTAGTTAAGATCGTTTGTTATCCAGCAACCAAGATACTGGAATTTTTGTACGGGTTCTATCTGTTTGTTGTAGATACGAATATTAATGTCGGCATTTAGTGCACGTGCAACGGCCATTACTTTTATTTTATTTGTGTTTATATTCAGAACCAAGCTGTCTTCCTCTCTGGTTATGGCATTTAAAAGTCGTTGCAAACCCTCTGCACTGTCCGCAATAATGACGGTATCGTCTGCGTATCTTAAGTTGTTTACATACTCTCCTTTGATTTTTATTACTTCTTCAATATTTTCGAGGAAGCAACACCTTATGACAATGACGAAGATGCTATTAGCAGTAAAAATTCAAAACGACTCGTCAACCCCATTTCAAATACATAGGGGGTTAAGGCAGGGAGATGCGCTGGCGTGTCAGCTTTTTAATGTCGCCTTAGAAAAAGTTGTACGAGACGCTAATTTAGATAGCAGGGGAACAATATTTAATAGATCAGTCCAAATTCTAGCATATGCAGACGACGTGGACATTATAACAAGAACTAGGGCGAGAACTGCGGAAATCCTAACCGAGCTAGTAGCAGCAGCAGAACGAATGGGGTTACATATAAATCAAAATAAAACCAAATTCATGGCGACTAACACAATCACAAGAGCTGGAAACGTTGACGCAAATTTAATCATCAATGACCAAAACTTCGAAGCAGTCAATGAGTTCATATATCTAGGGATATCGGTTAACCCCAATAACAATACATCTGAGGAAATAAAAAGGCGAATAATAATTGCAAATAGGTGTTATTATGGTCTATCAAAGTACTTAGCTAACAAACGTCTGTCTCAAAAAACTCGTATAAGGCTGTATAAAACACTGATAGTCCCCGTTCTCACATACGGATCAGAGGCATGGACGCTAACGAAAACAGATGAATCCGCTCTATCCATTTTTGAAAGAAAGGTGCTACGCAAGATATTTGGAGCGGTCTGTGAGAACGGAATATGGAGGCGTAGATATAACTTCGAACTGCAGAATATCTACAAGCATACGTTTGGTGGTAAAGATATTACCACTATAATTAAGCGAAACCGCCTGCAGTGGGCAGGCCCGGGCCTCTGAATCGAACATGATAAAAAAGATTCTAACAGCGCAACCTGTGGGAATGAGACGACGGGGTAGACCAAAGCTGAGGTGGATGGATGGGGTAACACAAGATGCGGAGAAGATCGGAGTCGGCAACTGGAAAATTCAAGCAAGGGACAGAACAGAATGGCGTAGAAAGCTTGAGAAGGTCGAGGCCCTCTAAGGGCTGTAGCACCAAGATGATGATGATAATATTTTCGAGGGCATTTTGGAAGATCTTCTCGGAATATATAGTAAACAATAGTGGAGAAAGCAGACAGCCCTGGCGAACTCCTCTTTTTATTGACATTTCTGCTGTCACACGATTGTCTATTTTAATCGACGCCATTTGATCCCAATATAGTTTTTTAATAAGGTCCACCGTGTTATGGTCTATACCATGTTGTGTTAGGGTTTCTATGAGTTCTGGGTGTTTTACTCGATCAAATGCTTTTTCGTAGTCGATAAAACAGATAAACACGTCTTTTAGTTGATCACGGCAGTCGCTCAGATTTCTTTTTACTCAATTTTGAGTAAAATTTTCAGAAAATGGTTCATTAGGCTAGTTAATCTCAACTGTGAGCATCTATTTGCTTTATTTTTCTTAGGTATAGGTATAAACGTCGATCTAAGCCAGTCTTCTGGGAAGATCCAGTGATATATATTTTGTTAAATAGTAGCCTTAAGGACTGAAGATTTTCTTCATTGATAAGTTTTATTATCTCTATATATATCTTATCTGGACCCGAGGCCTTTCGTGTCTTTGTCGAATTGATTGTTTTTATAAATTCCGATGTTAATATATCAAGTATTGTGTCTTGTACTATATTCATTTGTAGTTCTGTTCTCTCGTCATCAAACAGATCTTCGATGTATTTTTCCCATATATTTCCTACATTTTCTGGGCTAGATACTATTTGGTTGTTATCATCTACTAGAGTTACGTCCATCAGTTCTAGAATTTCTTCTGTCCTCCACGTAGTCTTTGTTTTTCTTGTGTTGTCTTGTAGTTGCTCTGTTAGTAGTACCAGCATAGTATATCACATGGTTATCGATGTTTGTCTGTCCAGATTAAATCCACCTAACTTCACTGACTCCGAGAATGTTGACTTATATTCTTTTCATTTCTTTCACGATGTTATGAAATTTTCCTGGCATAGAGATTTTGTATTTCAGATTACAATACAAGTCAATGTGTCATTTTTGTTTTCCACTTTCGGGTGGTTCCTAGCATTTAACGTGGAGATTCTTAGCACCCCTTGACCATTTAAGGTCTGCTACGGACTAGGGACCTTTTGTTTTCCATATCTTGCCATAGTCATAATATCTTGAGAATATTTAGTGTATTGGTTTCTCCTTGATCTGATCTGATTCCAAGCCTATTAAGAAGTCATTCTTCTCTAGCCTTAGAGTTAGTAATGGCATAGCTGCTGCCCTATACCATGTTCTCAGTTGATCCGCGGGTTCTTATTTGGCCAACCTTATTCGCACATATCCTGTGTGATATACAGGACGTCCCCTATCAGCCATATGGGACGCGCAGTGTCCGGGTTGAAGACTTCCACGCCCAGTCTGTCTTATGCGGAGTTCTGCAGAATCTCTACTTAGTTCAGAACTCTTCCTTCACAAAAGCTGAGACCGGCTACGGACTCAGCTTTTGTGTACAAAATTATAACCCCCTAAAATTAAGTTTAAATGATGACCTAATTTGTTTATAAAGTTTTTCGTTAATAACTTTACAAGAAATGAAATAATGTCATTTCGATATTCGTTTAGATAGTAATTTTTCACAAATTAAAAAAAATTGTTCTAGGACCATTTGTCACCGTGACAGCCATTTTTTTTTTCAAGAAATTCACCATTTGTGTATTTATTAATATTAAGAAATGAAACAGTGCTAATATAACATGCATTACTTATACTTGAGAATAACTATTATAAAAATTGAGAATAGTTTATTTTATTACTATAAATAACAAGTTTTAAAGTGTGAGTTCGAAGTTTCAAATAATTCCAAATATGAAAAATGGTGGGACAAATAAACTCGTCGCTGTCAAAAGTGAAATCAGAACTTCATATTAAATTCGTCTGAAAATTTTACAATATCTCTGGAAGTACTGGGCCAATTTTGATGTTTTTTTAATCTGGGGTATTTTGGCAAAATAATAATAAATGCAGGCAGGGTCAGTTTTTCAATAAATATTTATTAATTCATTATCAACAAATTATTATTGAAAAATTTATTTTTTGGAAATTTCATTATATTTTGTGTCAGTATCATAAAATAAACTTCATTATACATAATTAATAACACAATTTTTTTAAATATTTTTTTACTTATTAAAGATCATATAAATCATATTAGACTAGACAAATTATAGATAAGTGGAATAATAAAATGATTTAATTATAATTAATATAAGAATTATGGTACCAAATACATTTTTCATCATTATCCTAATAAATATGGAACCGAATACATTTTTCATCATTATCCTTGCTATTAAAAGACAATAAACGATTAAACAACACACTTTTATTCATATATACACCTAAATATTGGAATTTTATTTCTTTCCTTGATAATACGTCTACTTCAAGCTTACATTTTAGAGTTATTGGTGATGTGGTCATTCATTTTATTTTAAATGCAAACATTATTAATTTGTCTCAGTTAGGAACAGATACATTTCCAGTAGTATTAGTGTTTCATTTCTGAATTTTTATAGGGGAAATGTGCCTATGATGGTCCCCTTAAGAAAATAGCTTCATAATAATTTTAATTATTTACTTAGCAGACTTTAAATATGACCACATAACGTCTCGTTATTTGTACAATATGGCAAATGTTTCAAATTTTGCAGAAAAAGTGATGTTAAAAATTTATTCATATTTTACTAAAATCCTGTTAAGGGTCCATCATGGGCATATATGCGCTCATGATGGACCCTTTGGTACGCCCATGATGGAGTCGTTGCATTTTGTGTAAAATAATTAAATACCAAATTATTTTATTAGATCAAAAGACATTACAAACGATAAAAAATATTACACATGGTATTTTTAAGAATAAAAAAATTACGCGCACAATTCACACACAAATTGTTTATGTCGAGGATTTACATCTGCACATTCAGTGTGACACCAATTCTTACACACTTGACAACGAATCCATTTTTCATTGGATCGTGAATGCGAAAATAGTTCGTTACAGTAGATGCAAGCTGCATCGTCCGAGTCGCCTTCTACAAAAGAGCATTCACAATCGTCTTCAGAACCACTTGTAGTTGAAACACGAACTTGCCTTTTCACTTTTCTGGCGTCTTGTTTCCTTTTTTTTGCTTCTTTGTCTGCAATTTTTTGTTTTATATCTTCAATTTCTGGCGTTGAATTTAAGTATCCTGTTTTACCCCGTTTTCTACCCCTTTTTTGCATTACTTGAGATACTCCAGCTAAAGGAGGAGGACAAATATCTTCTACCGAGATGTTTAGAACTGACGATGATGTTGATTTCTGATCAGTGGGGCTTTTTGATAAACTTTCAATCGAAGAAACTTTTTGGCTCCAATGTTCCGGTGGTGACTTCTGGTCAGAACATTCTGGCAGTGGGTTTTGTTCAGAATTTTCTCTATCTGTTGTTATAGACGGCAAAAATTGCCAATCCTCGAAGACATCTGGATTGAATGGTTGTATTCCTGTCTTTTTAAATGCATTGATTGCATTTGATGGTAAAGCACTTTTTAAATACGCTCTATTAAAGAGACTGGCTACTTTAAATTGGGTCACCGTTTTACCTGGATTCTGTCGCAGCCATAATTGAATTTCTTGGCCGTAGTAAATTTGAAGTTGTCTAAAAAATCCTACGTCCAAGGGTTGAACGTGATGAGAACAGTGAGCAGGAAAACAAAACATAATAATACCGTTTTCCTTTGCAAACTGGAGAGCTTCAAAACTTTTGTGACTACCATGGCCATCGAGTAACAACAAAACTTTGTTGGTTTTAGAAACCTTTGTATACCTTAAAAAATGTTGCAGCCACAAATAGAAAATATCGGAAGTCATCCATCCTTTTTCTTGAGCGAAGGCTATACTTCCAGTAGGTGCATCGATCATAAGTTCATCTTTCTTTCTCTGTCGAGGAAAAATCAAAGCAGGAGGAACATATCTTCCAATTGCATTCATTGCACATACGACCGTAACATGTAGACCGCGCTCTGCACTACTTAAAGCACCAACTTGTTTGCGACCTTTACTAACATAAATTTTCTGCGATTTCTTTTACACAGTTGTCAAACCGGACTCGTCCATATTATAAATGTTTTCCGGTGGAAAGTGAAACTCGTCTAATATATTTGCTAATGCAGTAAAATAGGCACATATATTTGGTTTATTAAAAGCTTGAGCCCTTGCCAACGAAGTATTTTCTGGAGTGCGTAATGATATTCGATAATTTCGCTTTAAAAAGCCTCTGACCCATTTCCAGCCTGCCATCCTGGTTTCCTTATTAAAATTGTGGCTAATATTGTTTCTTTCAGCTACTTCGTATACAAGTTTTCGCAAATCTTTACTAGTCAGGCCAAAAAAACGAGTTTCCATAGTAATAATATGGTCAGCAACTTCCTGTTCAATAGTAGTGGAGAATATTGGTCTTCGTCCTCCCAAATCACCTTTGATACTTCCTTGATGTTTAATAAAGCGCCTTTTCAAAGTCGTTTTTGGAACGTTAAATGTTTTTGCTGCCAGCTTACACCCCATAGTTTTTTCTTGTATGCTTTTTAAAGCTTGTTGCATATTACTCTCGTCCACTGTTGCCTTTTTTGTAGAGCCATCCCTGTAAAATATATTATGTTAATCATTAAGTAACAAAAACTGAAGGTGTGTCCAATTTTATTTTCTTTTTTCCTATAATGGACCCCTAATCCGTCATAGGTAACGACACAGGGGTCCATCATAGGCAAATAGACAAGGCAGCAAATTTAATTCTGTTACTTTTGTTTTGACCATTTTAACCTAAAACAAAGTATAGTATTTGACAAAGAAAGTGTAGTCATTTTATACAAAACAAAAGCAACACTTAGCTTAACGTATGTTACCAGTAAAATGCTACTTACCAAAAAAATTTATTAGATCAGCAACGCCAAATTTTAATTTTATTTCACAAATTTACTGTTATAACAGCCACGTGTCTGAAACTTTGCAAATACTAAACTACAAACTTCGTGCGCAAGCGGCAACCGGCGATGTGTATGTAACCGCGCGCTATTTAAAATTACAGCCGGGGGTCCGTCATAGACAGGGGTCCAACATAGGCACACTTCCCCTACTCACATTTCTGATTTTGGTGTTTTTTTTTTATGTTTTTTTTACTCTTTATTCACTTATACTTTTACTGTTGATATTTCACTTTTTTCCTTTGATTACAAATAACATTAATTTATTTTCAGGCGACAACAATATTCCTAGTGTGAATTTCAATATAACGTGTCTTCCAAAGCTGCGTTACTTGGACCTAGAACGCAACAACATAAGCAAGTTCTCGCAGCAAGATTTAGACAACTTCGATAAACTGGCATTTCCTTACAGAACTACACAAAATCTGACAATAGACATTGATGGAAACCCTTTTAGATGTGACAATGCTGTGAAGAATCTTTACAATTGGTTGCACAGAACTAATGTAAAGGTCAGAGATGTAGATATTTTGGAATGTCATCAAACTAAATATGGTACCAAATATATAATAAATTTAAAGAATTTGGCCGAGTCAAAGAATGCCAAAATATCGCAGGCGTTGACAATTATTTTGGTGGTACTTGTTTTAATTTTGTTGTCACTGTTAAGTGCGTACGTATACTTGAAGAGAGAAAGTATGAAGGGAAAATTAAGTCCTTTATTTGAGGCTGTTACTAGAAAAGTTCATTATAACAAAATCGAATCGCAGGATGTCTGAGTTTAAGCTTATTTTCGAAAATTTTAATGTGTGATATGGAACTAACAAAAGTTTGTTCAGATAATTTTTGATAAAAGACACCTCAGAGGACGTTTTTTTTAAGTGTGTTTCAAACAAGGCAAACTAAAGACAGTATTTAAATTCAGTCAAAGACAAAATTTTTAACACATTATCTGTCATGTTGATCTATAAGATCAATAATATTCTTTAATGTAGCACCACCTCGGTCTTATCACAAAATATTTGCCATATACGTTACCTCGGTATGTACCTACATATTCATGATTTTAATACTATCGCTACGGTCCGGAACGTCTTTATCTATTTTACAGGTCAGGTCGTTGTTATCTTTACTCTGAAACTGGAAATATGTATTTCAAAAGTATGAGAGAGATACCTGCTTCAGTCCTTTAATTAGCCTCTTCAAGGAGAGGTAGCCGCCTTTGGATTGAGTCGGGGCACTAATTTTGTAAATGCCGGTAGTAAACGCGGCAAAAGCAGAGAATAACGCGACTGTGTTTTGTTGGTTGACTCTTGGAAGATAGTCGGAAAGCTTCTTTGGGGTTGGTCGGATGGTTAAATCGATACAAACACTGATTAGGGATACTCCATAAAAGGCTGATTTCTTTCAGAATTTGTAGTTTTCTTTAGAAAACGGCTGAAGGGCTACCTGTAGCTAGTTCCTCACCTAGGACAGATATCGTTGTGCAATGAGGTGAGGGAAATTACAGAAAACCAATCTTCCTTTATCCTTTAATGTAACTAATGACATTTTAAGAAGTATAGGCGAGTGAACCCACTATACAGGGTGTAGAGTGAAGGAAAGATAGATTCGTAGGGTAGGGTAGTAGGTACCTGAAAAGGGTGCCCTCTGGAAGGAAAGACACTCTAAGGACACTTCGGCGTCTTAAAAGGAACTTGAGCTTCTCAAAGTGTCCTGCTGGCGTGGATTTGTGTCATTGTTTGGTAGACGGTTTTTTTGTTGGCTCACATTGAAATTTCGTGGCCGTACATGTTTTGGAAGATCTCAGTACAGACACGAGTGACGTCGTTCCTTTTTTAGGAAAGACGTTGAACAGGATCATAAACATGAAGACACAAGTGAAGTAATGGCTTCATTTTCTAGGAGAGGTTATTTATGGGAGTTTGTTTGGGTGCAGTAACAGGTGGTGGTTATTGGGGGAGGGGGCGGTAGGTGAAGTTGAGTAGTTTCTTTGACAATTAGGGTAATTTTTGGGGTTTTATATTTTTTAGGTAATTTTGTGTTAACATGTCCGCTTTGGAAGCATTTTGAGCAGTACTTTGGCAGGGTTATGTATTCATATTCTTGCCCCGTTTTCTGCATGTAAAACCTTAATAGATTGGAAATTTGAGCCATGGATGTTGTTTCGAAAATTTTATGAAATTTGCACTGGCTGCAAATATTTGTAGGAATTTGTTTGATTTTGTATCAACAAAAGAAAAAAACACTGGATAATAGTCGACTTATTTTAAATAATTGAGAATAGAATACATATTTGTCAAACTGGTGTCGTTCACACAGAAAGTGAAAAAAATAATTCGAGACACCTCAACAAAGAAATAAAATGAAGAAAAAAAAGAGACTTTAAAGCCAGAAGTTAGACTGTCAAAGACCACACTCTGAAGATCATACTACCGTGTTCAGAGACGTGAAGATCATACTGCCAGGATTCATATAGAGACGACCAACAGCTGGATCATAATCACCTTAACTGAGAAGAAATGAAAGAAAAAGTAAAGTAAGACTAATTATCAACAAAGTTCAATGAAATAAGGTACCACGTTGAGATATGATAACAGCAGAAATGTTCAAGGAAATAAAAGAAATCGGAATAAAATTGCTTCATCTAGTCTAAAAGATCGCTGTGGGAAAGATTCTTAAAATATGGAGAGACATTAATATCTCTAGTACTGACATAAGGATGCGAGTTTGGGACATTAAAGCAATCAGAAAGAAGAAAAATAGGCGTCACCGAAATGTTCTGCTAAGTAGAGAAGAAAGTTGTGAATTCCATGGATCCACCGTAGAATAAATAATTCTATTCTAAAGGAACTTAAGATCTGTAAGAGATCTATGCATGATCTAATAGATATAACTAGACATAGACATCTGTGGAGACGGACCATATACAATATCACAACAACTACATTCCCTCCAGAGGGTCGAGTGAAGAGAGAGAGAGAGAGATATGTATTAACTAATAATTGAGGGTTATGGACAGATGTTTCGACATTAGAAGGAACTTTAAGGGAATGCATTACCTCTTGACTGGAAATGTAAGTTGTAGGGACTGTTCTTGAGGGTTTCACATGAGTATTCAGACCTATAGTTCAGGAAGATATGGGGCATACCTGCGGTATGCAGATAATACAATGTATCACCTGCGGTATGCAGATGATACAATAGTGTTTTCGAATACTATAGAAGGACTGCAAAACTTAATGAACAAAATAACGGAAACAAGTAGAACATATGGACTAGACATAAACACCAGCGAAACCAAGCTAATGATCATCAGCAAGGAAAACATAACTGGAACAAATATGTATGTGAACCAAATGAGAATTGAACGTGTCTCACAGTACAACAATTGGGAACTGTAATCAGTGAGTCGTGAGACAATACCCAATAGATTAAATGTCGCATCGGAAAAGCAAAAAAGCGCATTCTTAACTATGAGCTCTGTATTCAAGAGCCATGACCTCACCTTCTCTACGGCGTGCACATTGAAGGCGGAAACTCTATCAAAATTTCAAGCTTTTGAGCTTTTCAGCTATGGTTATACAGAAGGATCCTCAAGATAGCGTGGACAGACAAAGTCACCAATGAAGAAGTACTATGGGGGATTAACACAACCGCGGATTTGGTCAACATCGTGAAAGGCCGTAATCTGCAGTACTTGGGACATATAACTAACAAATCAAGGTAGACATGACATAACATGAGCTACGCTAATGCACTTTGCAAGGTAAAATTGAAGGAAAATGGGCCCCAAAACGAAGGAGAATATCCTGTTTTGCTAACCTGAGAGCATGGTATACAAAGACCACAATACAGCTATTCCGTATAGCAACCAAGAAAGTCATCATAACCAGAATGATTGCCAACGTTCGGTATAGACAGGCACCCTAAGAAGAACTTTTTTGTGGTGTTATACCCACTGTAAGTTCAGATTGATCCTCTGCGTATATAATATCTATGTTTGGGACCTACAGTTTAACGTTGATTCCGAATGAATAAATTTAGAAGAGCTGTACTAAACAACTCGGTGATTTGTTATTGCCTTCTCTTCCCATTGCCTAGGTCACAAAATCGAACACCAAGCTACGGCGAGTGGGGCAAAATAGTCCCTGTCACATTTTTTTAGGCTAAAAATAACAACAGTTTAACCAACAATAAGAGTAATATAGCAGAACCTATTTGTTTGAAAAAATTATATATAAGTTTGCAGTTAAAAAAATAGCAATATTAGACCCTTTTACATCATAGTTAAAAACATTTATTATATCAAGAAAAAAAGGGCAAATAGACAATTTCTGCTTTTTTTTGTAATTTGCTGTAATTTGGTGTGAAGGTGAAAATAGTTTACCCTTGCGAAGGTTTTGAACTCCTTATCTGAGAAGGTGCCTAAGTTAGTGAAGAAATATCTTATGGAGTTACAAAAGTATCCCCTAGCAATGATGGAATTACATTCCTTTCTGTTCGGAAGTACTAATTTCGGAAATTGGGAATAAAGTTTCATTTTCGGATAACTCCTCCGGGCTGTTTTTAAAAAAGCTGATATCATCTGAAGATCGTCCACTTGCTTTCCATTCTTCTGACTCGTCTGATGAAGATATAATACGCATTTTTTTCTTGTAGGTAAAATATTTGGAAACGAAGAAATCCTCCTTCTCTTTGTAGAGAAGGAATTCTTTGTTCGTGGATGGGATCAACGGTTTGATTTTACGCTATAAGTCGATCAGTTGTACACGATGGTTTTAATTTTCAATCTGGAAAGATGCTCGGATTAAAAGCCCATATATGTCTGTTGTGTTGAATCTACTGAGGCCGTTGTTAAGTGTGGCAGCTTTTCCATACGCTCTTCCAAATTGGGTATTTTATACAGAGTTGTAACTGTTCTAGGGTTAATTTTAGTCCATAAAATAACTTACTCTTTAAAATACGCCATCAGAGGTGGTGAAAACAGTGCCACAACCAATAACTGCTCTTGTGCGTACAATGTGAACAAAACGACAGCATTATAATGCAATTTTCTCTACAGTATTTATTCTATAGCTTGGTAATTTTGGACAACTTTTTAGAACCGTCTGGATGACAAACTCATCCACACGGTCATTCTATTTCATCTAAAAAGTGATAAAACTTTAGAGCATTTTATGATAAATTATAGGGAGTAGGTTTTTGTTCTGATAACATACTCACTACTGTATAAACATACCCAAGCTTAAATGGAATCACCCCATACTTAATAAATATAAAAATACGCCATTAATATTGATTGATTTTAATAACAAAAACCGATGGTTTTACAAAAAGCAGGTAACAATTATTTCTTCAATATTGATTTTGTTGATAAAATTGGAGTTCATACAATTTTATGTTGTTAAAAATGAATGTTAAAAAAAATAAACCATAGTATCTCACCCAGCACTCCCAATACCATTTCTAGAAGCTACAGGTGTTAATGTTTTGATCGAAACAATCAGGGAAACACTTCGTGCTCGAGATTTATTTAGCAGAAGACAATTAAAGTTCTCAGAACTATCAAAGCAGAAGACAATTAAAGTTCTCCGAACTATCAAAACAACATAAAATAATCGACAGGCCGAATTGGTTAATCATCTATTTATACTGCTCAGTGAAAGATGGACAAAATGTCTTATTTTCGGATCAAACCATAATTGACCAGCAATCAGGCGAACTCGACTTTTGAGAAGTCGTATAAGGTTAGTAAAGGATAGATTGCTTAAACAAAGACAACAGAGATATTTGCAGTATTTTAGACACATTGCTAGAACAGGTACGATGGAAAAACTGATAGTAGAGGGTAGAGTTGAAGGAAAGAGGCCTAGAGGAAGATCTCCAAGCCGTTAGGTAGATCAAACAAAACTATTGATTAACCAATGGTTGCATGAAGCCGAACAACTAGCCCAGGACAGGGAAGGATGGAGATGAATCGTGAAAAAACTGTAAAGGCTTGATGGTGTCACCACATCCCAAAAGGGATTAGGACTGAGGAGAAGGAGGATAAGGTTAGCTAGGCCAAACGTGATCCCATCTTTATCCAAATTTACATTTACCTGAGGAATTGTAAGGTTTAGAGACGGGATTATGAAGAGGGAAAAGAACTAATTTAGTTCAAATAAGATAAACCATTAGGCCAAGAGTATATGGATTTAGGGTTTAAACCCATTGCTGATGATTTTTTATTTATGCTTGATAGTGCACCTTCGCATTCGAGCAAAAATGCCAATATTTTTTTTAAAATGAAAGGAACTTAGTGGAACTAAATGTGACTAAATGGAACTTAGTTACAATATCATTCTTGACCACTAGACCTTAATTCCATAGAACAGTTATGGGATGTGATCAAAAGAAGACTGTCAATACAAAACAGCTGATTCGAGCAGCTTTACATAAATGAAAATCTACCTCGGGAAGAAATTAATAACAATTAAAAGTATGTCACAACAGCTAACGCCAAGCTGCAAAAAGTGCAGCGGCTAGCTTGTCTGGGAATCACAGGGGCAATGTCAACATGCCCCACTGCAGCTCTAGAGGCGATGCTGAACCTTCCTCCCTTGCAGTTCTGCATAAGGAGGGAGGCAGTAACTACCGCCTTAAAACTGCGACAGACACAAATAATGAAACCTGGAGATCTAGTTGGCCACCTGAAAATCTTGAAAGAAATTCCATTGGATTCTAAGAACACGCCGACAGACGCTATGCCAGTCAAATTCGACTTTGAAACACCCTTTGAAGTGGTCATAAAAAACCACCAAATTGGTGAAGAAATTGAGCCAAAAATGGAAGAAGGTTCACTCGTATGGTATACGGATGGATCTAAGATAGATGAAAGGGCAGGAGTGGGAGTTACTGGGCCCAATTTCAGGCTATCTAAATCCCTTGGAAACGCCCCAACTATCTTTCAGGCAGAAATACATGCTATAGACATAAGTGCCCAAGAATGTTTCAACCGAGACACCCTTAATGCAAAAGTCTTTATTTTATCACACAGCCAAGTCGCCTTAAAGGCTCTAAAGTCATTTACATGTGAGTCAAAGTTGGTTTGGGACTGTAAACAATCTCTCAAGAAGCTGGTGGAACGCAACAGTGTAACTGTGATGTGGGTGCCAGGTCACAAGGGAATTGCAGGAAATGAGGAAGCTGACAGCCTCGCAAAAGAAAGAGCTAGTACCCCATTCCAGGGTCCGGAACCCTTCTGTGGACTATCGAAAAGTTACATCAGAGAGGAACTCCGTACCTGAGAACTCAATCAACTAAGATCATATTGGTCTAACACACCAGGACAAAGGCAAGCAAAAAGGCTCATAAAAGTGTCGCCTACTACAACAAACCGCCTTCTCGAAATGAGTAAGAAATATATCAAAATAGTCACTAGCCTTCTCACTGGTCACTGCCCTCTGAGATATCATCTCAAGAAGATGGGCAAATCAGATAGTGAGAACTGTCGGTTCTGTCACAATGAAAAAGAAACGGCAGAACATATACTATGCAACTGCGTAGCACTGTTCTGCAAAAGACTAAAATTCCTAGGAGAGGTCAGTCTGGCGTCCTCTGACATAGGAAACAAGTCACCTAGAAAGCTAACCAACTTCATCAAAAGTATTGGCATTCTGGAGTTTAACTAGATTAAGGTATGCACAAAAGATCTGTATAGGTCGAAGTGCGGTGAGGCCGCATGGCCTTAACGACCTCACATAATCTAATCTAATGTCACATCGGATTCATCTTTGTATTAAAGCTAGATGTGTCATTACTAACTGTTTAACAGAAATTGTGTTATTTTTGTCGCAATTCCTCATTAACTGGAAAACTAAATATACAGCCATTGCTAATTTTTTTTTATTTTCCTTCTTTAGACTTTAGTTTCAAATATTTGTTATTTTCGGAAACTAATTGTCGAAACCAAATTTTGGCACTTTTACTACGACAGGAAAGATTGTTTTCACGTCCAGAGCGTTTTGTAAATAGCCGCTCCGAAGATTCCTTTTAGGATGAAATACTTATAAGCGGATATACAGACGCACTCTACGTGAAATCAAATCTTAACTGTCTTTTCTTTTATTTTGATATACTCTACATCTTCTACTACTTCTTTGATTACATCTCTATTAACTTCTGTTTTGCCTTACAATTCTTAGAAGGCACAAATTAAAGCAGAAATCTGAATTTGATTTCGACAATTAGTTTCCGGATTTATGATCAGATGTCGCTATTGCATCCATATCGAAGCCATTTTAGTGTTGCTTCAACTACGATAGGAAAGATTGTTTTCATGTTCAGAGAGTTTTGTAAATAGCCGTTCCGAAGATTCCTTTTAGGATGAAATACGTATAAGCGGATATAGAAACGCACTGTACGTGATATCAAATCTTAACTGTCTTTCTTTTTATTTGTTATTTTATTTTATAAAATAGTTTCAGCAATATTGCAATTTTATTTTTATTTTTTATGATTTTTCCTACTGCATAATTCTTTCCCAAAAATAATAAGTAATTTCATAAGCTTGGATGTGTTTATGTAGAATAAAGGATTAATTGGGTTATTTGGATTTGTATTTTATATGTAGCGTTATATATAACTGATAATAGTTACGATATGGAACACCAAAACATACTAAACTAATCAATTGCGTTTTTATATGTCCTTCTCCAGTGTTATTATCTTTTTAAATTATTTATTAATTGTTTTTTTTTTTAAATTATACACACATACAAGCAACAGTTTGCGCCTCCTAACATATTCCTTCATTGTTTTTACAAACGCCCAAATAAAAAATGGCAAATATTTTGTGTTGATATAGTTTTAGTCGCGCTAAAAAAATGCCAAAAATAACTGTGAGCTTTTCCTAATGTTAATGTACTGATTACAATAAATAGAATTAATTGTAGGTGATAATAGGCAGCGGAAATTAATAAATAAGTTTAGCAATTACGCAATTAAGATGGTGCTTTAATATATTTTAAGGTATATATTTTTTACTTTTGGATATTTTATAGTTGTAAATAATGTTTGTACATATATTTTAATAAAACATACTTTATTTAGAATGTGTTTAGTATCCAAAAATTCTATTCGCTACAGGATGAACATGTTAAAGTAATATTTGTAGTAGACGACAAATTTAAAGAATGGGAAAATTATATTACGAAACTATTCGAAGAATTAATTCACCTCCGGATATTACCAATAATGACGGACCCCTATTAACACGCTATTTCAAATGAAATTACATGTGAAATAATCTTTTCTTATCTTGGACACAATATAGTGCATTAGACTATGATGTAGTGCATTAAAGTCCTTCCCCCTTTTAAATTCAATGTTTGTTTCGTCCCTTCTAAGTGTTTTCTGTTTTAGTGTGTTTAAATTATCCTTAATTGTTTGTATTTTAACATTTTATTTACTTGACTATTCCAATAATTAACTCATTGCCAATAGAACTTTATCAAAGTAATTTGATAACTACAAGTTGGAAAATAATTGCACACCCACACAATTTTTACATCTACACTTATTCATTGTCAAAACTATCACCTTCATAAAACAATTACTCAATAAATAACACACATTTCAAAAATATATCTCTGGAATAAGTATAAATAGCCTTTAATAACACAATAGTATATTACATCACTTACATTTAACAAACAATCTCACACATATCTCAAATTCATTGGATCAAATCTATCTCCTCAAGAACTTCCCGTTTACTGTCAAACAACTGCAATAATTGAATTGAGTTCTCCATTCAATAATATAAAGTAGTTTCAACCATGTTCTACCATCCATCTATTAATAGAGTACCGGCATCATTTGTTTAACTTGTATCGAGACCTGAGGATGCTTTGCATATTGTAGAAAGCGAAACCGGTTGTCTGATAGTTAAATTAAATTGATTGTGAGTAAGTCTTATTTATTATTTCTTTACCTATTTGAAATGGGCTCACACAAGCAACACATTCATGATTTTAATCTTTTCTTCTTTACGTGCTATCTCCGCGACGGAGGTTGGTAATCATCATGGCTATTCTAATCTTATATTTTTACGTTTTCTAATACGTTTAAGTTTAAGCGTGAAATTATCGATTAGTGGTTATGGTCTGATGTGACATCTGCTTCTGGATATGTTTTAACTGATTTGATGGTGTTACGATATCTTTCTTTAATCATTATATAATTGATTTGGTTTCTTACCTCTTTTTCCAGTCTATGAAATTAGTCCTTGATCTTCCATTATTGTTCCAGCTCTTCCCTTGCCGACTTTTGCATTGAAATCGCCCATAACTACCGTGATTTCCCCGTTCTTTGTCATTTTCAGTGCATATTCAATGTGTTGGTTTGATGTTTCTAATTCATCTTCTGTTGCATCCGTCGTTGGCGCGCATATACTTGAATCAAATTTAGTTTTGTGTGGGATGTCCTTACTTGTAGTATCTGAGATTGGGACAAAACCCTCTATTGACTTGTTGACCTCTGTATCGACAATAATTGCTACTCCACGTTTTTCAGGTACCGGTTTCTGTCGAAAGGTATCCTGAGTTAGGCCACCATGTTTCGCTTACACCTAATATATTTATATTCATTCTTATTTCTTGAAGAATGTTATGCATTTTATTAGGTTGATACATGCTTTTGACGTTCCACGTACCTATTTTTGCTTTTGATAATTTTACTTTGTCTTGTTTCGTTGTTTGACAAGGGTTTCGCCGGTTAACGACCTGGGAGTCCTTGTCTGTTTCTTCTGTGCCGGATCTTAGGCTTCGATTCTCATGATCAGTTTCTTTTTTTCTTTTAGTACTCATTGCCATGATGATTGTACTAGAGGTATTCAACTGTCTCTTTAATGCAGTGGTTTCTCCTTACATTCTACATTCTGATGCCGTTGACCATTTACTTGATTCATTCTCCTTTGGTGCCAATTTCTTAGCGTCAGGACATAAGAGTGCCCTGTGACTTACCAACTCATCCGCCCGAAGCCGTTGGTCAGTAAGTGTGGGGGTTGCTTATGCCGGCAATAGCTCGGTGAAATTTTCGCCATATCTGGCTCCTCTCACTTAATTTAGCCTGCAGACCAATGCAGTTGAGCGGAGTGTGGCACGTGGAGCTATAAGTGAGAGTTAGTTGTCTTATGAGGACCAGTTATCAAGAACCATTTTCCGTATATGACGCTCGATGTGGTTGTTCCGATAAAAGGTGCTACCTCTATAACACAACTCTACACCCCATGTGAAATATACAAGCGTGTAAATGATAGCAATGTTTTAGAGGCTATAACTTGTTTTTCAATACCATTTATACCAGAGGATACCTACCCAATGGTTGGTCCAATTCATTGTTCATAGCACAACCTAAGAAGACAACGGCAAAAACCTGTGGTGATTATAGATCAGTTTGTTAAGCCATTTATTGAAAATTTTTCTAAAGGTATTACATGGTCATATAATAATTGTGAGGAATACCTAAGTGACACACAGTTTGGTTTTCGTAATGGGTGTGGAACGAGAGAGGCAAGCATGAAACTTTCAAAAGACATTTAATCGTGTTAAGCACTCTATATTGATAAAATTTCTAAGAGACATTGACATGTATGACAACGACGATTGCATATTTGATCTATTCGAATAAAACATTAGTTTTAGTAGACCGTTTGGAATCACAAGCTCGTAATATTAAAAGTGGAGTACGACAGGGATGCCTCTTGTCGCTCCTGCTTTTCAACGTTTACTCCGAAAGAATTTTTTAAAATACACTCTCTGAAAAACAAGAAGACATAATTCTGAAAGGTGCAGTCATAAATAACTTGTGACACAGTACTCCAAGCTTCTACTCAAAAAGATCTGCAAATATTACTTGACAGTGTAGTTGGCAGTTGTAAGGAAGCAGGTCTGAATCTGAACATACGGACAACCAAAATACTTCAGGTAAGTGAAAAGAACTAACCTTTTTAAATGTGCAGGTTTAGTACTGGAGACGACTATATACTTGAGGGTCATGATCAACATTAAGACAAGTTTTCTCTTACATTTATTCTTGTGGTATGTATTCCAATACTCGTATGTATAGATTTTAAAGGAAATTAGACACTTATTTTGAATCAACCTGTTTTCTAATATTTATTGAAACAAATACAACAGCAAGAATATTACAATAAAATTTGCTAAAAGTGCATATTTACAATGAACAAGTCACACATTTGAACATTAAACCATTACGACGGCTGAGGGAAATAGCAACGGTAAAAAAGATTAGGATTGTTATATTCCATGCACATGCGGTAGATTTATTAGCATATTTTTAAAGTTTTAAATAAAAAATATTAACAACTATAGAAAAAGTCATAAAAAATAGCAGTCGACGAATAACTTTATTATGAGCGAGGCCAAGTGTAAACCACTATCAAGTAAGTCATACAATTACTTAAAACGTACAAAAATGTGGTTTTGTTAATATTAAAAAAATGTTGTGCGGTAAACTCAGCTGGATATTTATCGATGAAATCAATGAGTTCCAACAATCTTTGCACGCTTTCCGAAGATAATTTTTTGGATAAATAATCATCTATCACGTCAAAGCACGCTTTAATTAATCGTTTTGATTCGTTCGTTGCCGAGCCGCAGGATAATACATCGAACATCAAGCAACTCTATAAAATAAAAAACATCGATTAAAGTTTTGAATAGGCAAAGCATAAAACTTTTTTATAAAGTCTTTGTGTATTCCCATATTCAATTGTCATTATCTTAAGTCAATTGTAATTAGTTATGAGGGGTATAGTTTCAAAGTGTACAATCTCCATATTTCAGAAAAAATGAGTTAGATGTCGCATTTCGTTGAGTTTCTAGTCCTGAATCGAACAATAAAAAAACTCTTTTTAAAATAGTCATTCTCCAATAAATTATGAGGGAAGAAAATTAGACTTTAATAATTCAAAACGTACAATCTCCAATGACATTTAATTTTCAAACCGTACAATATTCTTTCCAATATTTAATATCAAAGAGTACAATCTCCAATGGGATTTTCTTGTTTATAGTGGCGAATATTTCAAAGCGTGCAATATCCTGTTCGGACTTGTCAACAAATCTCGCGTTAAAATGTTGTGTTTTTACATTATATGTTAGTGTTAGTTGCATGTGATTTGTGAAACAGCACAGTTTGTTTATTAAAGCAGTATCATATTTTTTCGAATTCTTAAAATAATAAATCGTGTAATGGAGGTAAATGTTACTCCTGTAGCTAGTAATAGCGCACGAAAAAGACAACGTATTAGCACATCATGGAAAAGAATTCAGCAAAAAGAATTGAGGTAAGTTGCATCAAAGGATTTTGTATATCTTTGTATAAACATGAATTTTATGAATCAACAAATGAACGAAATAATACGTATCCACTCTAAATTTTATGGGACGAAGGAGAAAACATTTCAAGATAATTTTCTGTTGAAATATTGCAAAACAGTTCCAATACAGCGTAAACGCCCAAAAAAATTCGCAACATGTTGCAAAAACATTTCAAATACGATTTTATATTCTGACTAACGAAAACAGAATGTTGGCTGTGTGTAAGAAAGCTTTCATGGAAGTTTTGGGTATAACAAGAAGACGAATTGATACAGTTAAAAAAAATTTCTATAGAATTTCCCTTCCTGCAATGGAAAATCGAGGTGGCGATGGAAAGCTGGAAAAGTACATGTTGAAAAAAAGTGCTGTTATGAATTTTATTAGCAAATTCCGCGTAATTGAAACTCATTATTGCCGGGGACAAAGCCAACGGTTATATCTGGATTCTTCTTTGAATATAAAGTCGATGTGGAAAATGTACTTAAAAGAAAATGAAAACCTTCCACTAAAATAAAGCTATTTAAAAAAAATTTTTAATACACAATATAACCTTGGTTTTGGTTCTCCTAGAACCGATGCATGTTCGACATGCTTACAATTGACTGAGAAAATAAAAGCGTGCCATGATAACGACATGAAAGCCAACTTAATTATCAAAAAAAGGGTAAATACGTTGAGGTCCAAAGCATTTTATACCCTTTTAAAAGAACGGGATGAAGGTGTAGAAACGTTTTCTTTTGACTGTCAGAAAAATTACGTTTTGCCTAAGATTCCGGATCAACAGTCGTATTATTTACGTCAATTTTATATGTATAGTCCGTCTAGAAAGTATCCGGAAAAAAGAAAGCAGAATTATAATTTTACGGTATTTATTTCCATCGCTTGAAATATAAAATTTCAACAAATAATTCATCTCATTTACTTATACATCCATTTAAATCTACACACTTAAATATACGTCCTGGTACACCCAAAACTAGGTCAAGCCCATAATTTTAGGTAATGGTGTTCCAGGCCTGTAAAACTGACCGAATCAAACCTTTATCTTGTGGCGTTGCTCGTTCCACTTCAATCTTTATCAGTCCCCATATGTTTTCAATGGGGCTAAGATATGGAGCTGCTACTGGCCACGGAATTGTTGCCAATTCGTGTTCTTGCATTCAAGCTTGAGTATAAGCAGAAGTATGGCATCTTGCATTATCTTGCTGAAAACGCCACCCTCCTAGATATAAAACATGAGCCGTTTCAAGAGTAAACCATTTAAAATGTCACAATATTTCGCACTAGCAACAGTACAAATAACTATACAGAGAGGTAAAGGACCACGCTGAGATATTGCTTCCCAAACCATTATTTTAGTGGAAAATTTGGAAATTTGAACTATAACATTTTCTCTTGATACGACTTTTAGATGATTTGCATTAAGCTGGAAATAACTTTCATTAGATATAAAGACATTATTAAAATTATCTTCTCGAAACGTTGACAAAAATCTATTCTTCGTGGCCCTTGCAGAGGTGTCATTTTTTTTTTGATTCCTTGATATGTAGCCTTGCTTTTTCAGTGACATGCGGGCAGTTTCTGGGCACACTTTATTCTTCGTTGATTTCCAAATCTGTTCAATAATTTTCGAAACCCTAGGCGTGGTTTTTGTCGTCCAAAAGCCACTAAACCATTTAAATTGTTTCCGCGAATCTTACGCGGTCTACCCGAAACTGGTCTATGTCTCATACATATGCCATTTTCTATCCTCTTTATTGTCTCATACACTGCACTTTTTCCGAGTTCAGTTAATTACACTAACTTTTTAACGTTTCGGACACCCTTTCTTTACAAATATTCCACCACTTTTCTTTTTTCTACTTGCGACATTATTTCACAAATC